>CM073746.1:20636445-21178945 GCA_037127355.1 Schoenoplectus tabernaemontani | reverse complement strand
AATTATATAATAATGCACGTTAAACTAATAAACACTTAATTAAATTAATAATAGGTGATATAGCTAACTCAGATCCACTCGTGGAGTAAGACGCTGATCCCGAAGCGAGCATGCTACCTCTCGAGTAGAGCGGCTACACGATCCTCACCAGCGCTCTCAGGTACGGATTTCTGGGGTCTGATTTTATTTCTTCAGAATTAGGAACCCAAACCAAGACTAACATGTTTTTAAAAAAATGAATTGCATTATTTTCGGTATGAATAATATTTTAGAGATCCGAATTTGAACTGTCATATGCATACGATATTTTAACCAGCATTGTTGGGCCTACCCACATTCACATGTAATCTCATGTCATTTTGCATATAGATAGGGATAAGATTAGAACTCGAGAATTAGTTCCGAGTTAGATTTATATATGATATAAATAAATTAATAGAATATAATTATTAGGGTTAAAATATTACTATTATAATTATTAAATAATCAAGTAAAATAAGTAGTTAAACATGCATAATATTATATGGAAATATAGAGAGGAGGGCCGGGTGATCTCAGTCTGAGGTTACTTGGTATAACCAGACCAACGGATTACGTAGTGTCAGATTCGCCCATGTCAGATTGGAGGCAACTTTCCAGCCAGTAGCGGAGTTGGCATTAACTTGTTAAAGAATAGAAGATAATGATTAATTGATGGTTGTTGATATGTATGTTCTTAATTACTAGATAAGATGGGAGAAGCTTAATGGAGAACCTGAAGAATCAGGGATGGAGGTGGGAACTTCAGGGCAGGATAAGCACTTGTGCTGAAACAGAAACACCAGCAACATCAGTATCGTATCATAAATTCATAATGATAGATTATTAATTATGCATAATAGAAGTATGATTAGAAAGAAAGAAGAAAAGACGGGGCAAATAGCATACCTGAGATAGAGACAAAGGAGAAGAGAAGACAATGAGCGGCAGGAGGAGGAGCGAGCATTGCACCGTCATTTCTCCGATCAGATCGGATCAGATCAATTACACAACGCAATACAATGCAACACAACACAAATGATAGATGGAGATGTGAATGGACATGGAAATGGGAAAATGGAAAGAAGAATATTTTACAAGGACCAATAATAAATAAGTAAAATTAAGAATCAAATGAAAAGAGAAGAGAAGGGGGAGAAAAAAGGATGGGCTCTGTTAATGGGCCAGGACCGGATGACAGAAGGAGAGAAGCAATGAGATGAAATGATAAATGGGCTGCTGGGCCAACGTTCTCGTCTTCATCCTCTCTTTCGACTTTGGAGAGAGACTTGATTTGTTACCGACCTCACCGACCTCGATCTCGACCTGGTCATTTCATTTCACAAAGGAAGGAAGGAAGGAAGGAAGGAAGGAAAGCAAGGAGGGGAATAGGCAAATAGGAAATAAATAATAGCTCTCGCTTTCTCTCCCCCCTTCCTCTCCGTCGCCCATTCGCCCTCTTCCTCCTCTTTCCGACTATCCCTCCCTCTCTCTATCTCTCTCAGATTCTCAGATCTGTCTACAAATTTCAACAAACAAGCACCAAATCCAAATTCAATCCATCAATAAAATAAAACACAACAACCAAATCACCACCAGCTGCCGCTCCCCATCGCCATTCGAATTTCGATACTGCGCACGCCGCTCTTCATTTCCATTCACTTCCCTTCCTTACCATACCAGATCAGATCGGATTCCGATCAGATCCGGTCTGATCTCATTCCCTTCAAACGTCCCCATCTTCATCTCCCTCTTTCATTGGAGGGAGTGCTCCCTCCACACACACCGCTGCCAGCCCTAGCCCTACCCTATCCCGACCATGAAGAAAGCATTTGATCAGACAGTTCGTGATCTGTATGTGCCAGCCTTCCTTCTCTCTCTCTCTCTCTCTATTTTTTCAAAGTTCAAACTATACATGCATACATTTTACTTGCCTTTCCACCGCTCCATCTGACTCCTGCTATCTTTTAACTTGTCAGAAAAAGAGGGGTCAACAAGAAAGTTCTCAAAGTCCCACATATTGAACAGAAGGTACTCCCTTATCCTTTTTTTCTCTTTCTTCTTCTTCATCCTCTGCCTCTCTCAACTTGAGATGCTTCAATTCCTTCTTTTCAGATTCTAGATGCCACAAGCAATGAACCTTGGGGTCCTCATGGTTCCCTCTTGGCGGATATTGCACAAGCTACCCGCAACTAGTAAGTCAACCAAAAACACATTTACAATTTAGACCTGTCATACACATGCATAAACAAAATGTCCTTGATTGTAATGCAGTCATGAGTACCAAATGATTATGAATGTTATATGGAAGAGGATCAATGACACTGGTAAAAATTGGCGCCATGTTTACAAGGTGGGTGGCTCATCTTATCTTATCATCCTTTTCTACTGCTTCAACTTTTTAAGTGAAGAAAATGTTCTGATTTTCTTCATGTACAAATGATAGGCATTGACTGTTCTGGACTACCTGGTGGCACATGGATCTGAGCGTGTCATTGATGACATCAGGGAGCACTCTTATCAAATAGGGGTACCACTTCTCCTGATTATTTTTTACTCTTCATGAATTTATTTACTCATCACCTAATCTCAACATTATATATTGATGATGATAATGCTGATTAATTTGGTGGGTTTGGAATGAACATTTGGCAGACATTAGCAGACTTCCAGTACATAGATTCGAGTGGGAGGGACCAAGGTCAAAATGTACGCAGGAAATCCCAAAGCCTTGTTTCTCTTGTCAATAATAAGGAAAGGATTGAGGAGGTCCGTCAAAAAGCTGCTGCCAATCGAGAAAAGTAGTTTCATGTCCCTCTATCTCCCCTAAATGCAAAGAAAAGACTACTGGAAAGATGATTTGTTCCTTTTGAGGTAACATGTCCATTTCTGTTCTTGCATAGGTATCGTAGCAGCTTTTCAACTGGAGGAGGGAACCGAGCTGGTTCATTCCCAGGACCAGGAGGGTACGGAGATCGATATGATGATCAACGGTATGGAGATCAGAATGGCTATGGGAGGGAGAGAGAAAGGGACTACTACAGGGACGAGGACAGGTATGGTAGAGGGGGGTCGGACCCGTACAGCCGTGATGGCAGGGAGTACGAGGAGAACTACAATGGGAGGGAGAGCAGCTACAGGGACAATGCTGATGAGTACAGAGGGTCCCGAAACAGCAACTACAGCGATGGGAATCCATATTCTGGTGCTTCTCGCAGCAGAAACAGCTTTGACCGTGACAGAGACCGTTCCTATGATGACGATGATCGCTACTCCACTCGGTAATTGGTCTCTCCCTATACAAATTCTTTTTCTTATCCTCTGCAAAATTTACAGTTCAGCTTAACAATGGGTAGCGACTTGTGTGAAATGTTCTTGTTGGATTGGGAGGATTATGGTTTGGTTGGGGCAGTTGATTGTGTTTGAAGGATGGATTGATTTAATTGTTTTGACAATTGTGGATTTCATTTCTAGCCTACCCCAATTTATTTGGGATTAAAGGCTTTGCCGTCGACGTTGTAATTGCACTTTAGCTATTATTATTCTCTTTTAGCTGCTAACGGAAGTTGGTGATACTAGCCATATTTCTCTAAAGAAAGACTTCAATGAGCTCAACTTCATACTTCATTTTCTTTTGCTGTAGGAGCGCTGGAGGTGGCAGAGCTGATGATTCTCATGATGACAGGTCTCACTTCTTAGTCACTTAGTACTGGCCTTTATTACTTTTAAGCATAATTAGATCAACTGTATGGTTCTCGGTCCCGTTACTTCAATGGACAGTAAAGAAAAAGAAAGATAAGATATTACATTGGTATGATTAGTAAGTGATCTTATAAGACAATAAAGGCTGAGGCGCGTGCGATATTCATATCTATATCTTTATTATTTAACTTGTTCTATGTTGTACAAAAAAACAGAAGAATTGAGCGCAAGCTATCTGAGCCAAACATTGCTACTGCATCTTCCCCTCCTGCACCTCCTAGCTATGAAGATGCTGTCAGAGATTCCCCAATGCCTTCTCATGAGGAGAGGTACCTTGTTACACTCATATTTCCTTTATTTTCTTGAATTAAGACTTAAAAGCTCAAATAGAACTTGCTAACAAATGTTTCATCTCTCAAATGGAAGGGATGGAGAGAATGGATCAGCAGCAGTTGCACCAAAAGCTGAATCTATTCCCACACCAGCACCTGTATCTGTGCCTGCATCCATCCCTGCCCCTGCCCCTCCACAAACTCCTGTCTCAGAGCTTCTTCCCACTCAAACAAGTAATCCTGGGGATGGTTTTGATGAGTTCGATCCACGTGGTTCCTTCTCAGGTAATACTTCTCTACTTGTATTCACCACAATCTGATATTTAGGTATCAGTCCCTATTCTACTGGTTCAGGTCTTGGGAATATCTTGAAGTCTTCACTGTAAATTTTGATTTGTGACATTTGAAGCCTAAATTTAATTTATCTCAACAACGACAAAAACCTTTAATCCCAAATAAATTGGGGTAGGCTAGAAATGAAACCCAATCCAAAATCATAGAGATCAGAGCTCTCAAATATCAAAAGTCAATGATACTAATAGTGATAATGATGCTGATAGTAATGATGATGAGAATAGTGACATTGATAATGATGATGATGATGGTGATGGTAAATTCATAGATGTTAGTATCTTATGATTCAAGATATGAATCGCACGATACGATATGATTCAGAGGTCAACAGATGCGAATCGGTCATTTGTATCGACAGAATAAGGAATCACATGAATCATCAGTGAATCGCGATACATAAAAAATTACGATACTGAGTTTCAAACCCTCAATATGAATTACAAACTTACCTTCCCTTTGCGCGGCAATAGATGAAATGGTGTTTCTCCAGTCCCTACATATTTTCATGAGTGGTGACAGACAGGGGTGAAGCCAGACGACAAGCCAAACGAGCTATGGAGCGAGATAGAAGAGATGAGAAGTGTGCTTGAATTAAAAAAAAAGTGGGTACTGGACTCTACTGTATAAATAGTATTGATTAAGTTTTTTTGTTTTATTCTCCTTTAATATCTCTCTTTCAAACGTGGCATGATCATCAGAATTAAACAAACTATTTTAGTTATACTTCCCAAAATGTTTATCTTCATTTAATTTTCAATAAATATTTTTATATATTATTTAATTTGTTTGTCATTATCATTTAACTTTTATACTTTAAAAAAAACAAGATAAAAATGTAAAATTATAAACAAAAATAAACTTTTTAATATACTATTAAATAAAAAATACCTTTATTGAACTTGCATGCATTAAATACATTTTTTCGTTTTCCATTTTTTATGTTTCCAGCTTTAGGTAATTAGTGTTAATCATACAAACAACAACAAAGCCTTTAATCCCAAATAAATTGGGGTAGGCTAGAAATGAAACCCAATCTGAAAGCATAAGATCAGAAATCTCGAATATCAATGATAATAAAATGATAATAATGATGATGATGATGATGGAAAAATACTAATAATAATGAATAAATAAATAAAAATGATAATGATAATGACGATGACAATATGATAATAATAAGGATAACGATGCTAATAATATGCTAATAATATTTATTATACTTTTTTTTTTTTAAACAAAATACACGCTTTAAAAAATATTGAGTAAAACTAAATATTTTGTCCAATATAATAGTTAACAAAAGAAATATCTGCATTGAAATTATACGCCTTATATATGGTTGCATTCCCAAACTCATATTTCTTTTTTAAAATAATATATATTTTAGTTTTATATATGACTGATTAAAAATGGACTCTTTGTTACCATTGGAAGTTATTAGTTAATAAATTATGCTATTTGGATTATCATATGAGCTATAATAAAAGTTTGTGCTCATATAGTGCATATTGTGCTAATAAATAACATAAACACAATAGAATGTTATATTATAATGATTTTAAATGGAGAATATCATTACATGTTACAATTAGTTGTTCCAACTCATTTCAAGATAAATTTAGTGCATCTTAGGCTGTGCTCCCGAGTTTTAGGATTAAGGGTTACAAAGGGTGAGCGGTAGAGGAGATGTTTGACCAATTTTCACCTTGCTCCTGAGTTTATATTCGTGAAGGTGAGAGGGGGTGACGGAGGGTTACCGGGAGATCGGCGTGTTGTTTTTTTTGGCAAATTTGTTCACCCTGAATTTGGAGGGGGAGAAAACCTAAACCTTTGTTGATTTCCGCCGTCTCCCATTCCATTCCATCCCTCTCCACCTCAGCTCGGGAGCACAACGTTAGCGATACGATACGACACGATACACGATGTGGTACAATAATAATTTAATTATTCATGATACAAAATATGATTCAACAACTATAATTGATAATGATGATAATAATTGATCCACGAATGATCCAAACCCGGTTTTGTAAAGGAAGCAAGTCATTTTTGTTAATTATATCGAAGTGTATTCAAGAAAAGTATCAATTTTGTTCTTGTCCATTTTTTACTTTCTGAAGAACATCCCGTGAAGTGTCTACTTTTTGTGCATCTTATCTTTTAAACCTCACTAAATTACTTGCATAGTAAATTTTCGGTATCCAATCTGGTCTGCAAGTGTAATACATTAAGTCCTCATTTTTGTATCAGATTGTTGTGATGAAATTTTTTGGGACAATAGCTAAAGGCCTCAGTGAGAAATTATTAGCTTGCTGAGATATTTCATGTTGACTATTGACAAAACATGTACTTTTTGGTCAGCTGCCCCTGTTAGTACCCTCTCAGCATCTGCTCCTGCTGCCTCGGCGATAAGCAGCTTGGAGATGGACTTATTTGGATCTGACTCGATTGGTTCCCTAGCTTTGGTTCCCATGACCACCACCCTTACCGCAGACACCGCAGACGACAATGCTGCCTCTATCGATTCAGGTTTTGAGGCAAACAGCTTTGCATCCATGTCCACGCCAGCTGCCGCATCCTCACCATTCGACCAGGTAAGCTTTCATACATCCGCAAACATGGATTATCAAGGCACAGTCTGGTTTTTGCAACTTGCATGTGTTTCATTTTTGTTTCATGAAAATGCTGTTGACAATGTATAGCAGGTTGGCAACAATCCATTTGGAGATGCGCCTTTCATGGCTCTTCCTCAGGATGATAACTTCAGCATCCCTCCAACTATGCCACCTGTCACTGCTAGTGGTTCTAGTTCCTTCCAGGCGCTCAGTGCTGAACCTACTCCCGCTCCCGCTCCCGCTCCCAGGATGGAAGCAGTTCCAAGTTTCAATTTTGGAGATGCATTTGGTGATATGAATTTCAATTCAACTCCAAGCGGAAATGCAGATGTACTTGGTGCTGCTCCATTTTTGGCTACCACAACTACAGCCACAACTGCAGCTGGTGTTCCTGCAGCCACCAGTTATGCTCCTGCTCCAATCTCCCAGCCTCAATTGGCACCCGCATCCACATCCTTTGGCTCATTGCAACAGAACCAATTCACACCGGGGGTAGGAATCATGCAGACAAATCAGTTCATAGCCCAGGCTCCCAATCCGGCCTTCTCTGTCCAGCTTCAACAAGGATTTCTGGTACCTCAGGCACCAACCACAAGTACTACAGCCTTTGTTAATCCCTCTGTTTCTTTCCAAGCAGCTCAGCCTCAGCCAGCAACTGCATTTATGAACCAAACTCCAGTATCATCTGGCAGTAATTTGGGCATGCTGTCCCAGCCTGCTAACCAATCAACCCTGTTTTCTTTTGAAAGTGCTGCTTCACATGCTGGTGTTAAACTGCAATCTCAGCCTGTGTCCCAGCCCCAAACTGCACCACAGCCCCAGTCAGGAAAGTTTGAGACAAGATCAAGTGTATGGGCTGACACATTGAGCCGAGGGCTTGTAAATCTCAACATATCTGGTCGTAAGTGTTTTTTTTTTGGTCTTGCATCTAGCAAGCTTCATTCTTTCTTTCATTTTTTTTTCTTTTATGTACCATCTGTTCTAAATCGATACCCATTAGTGACTGTTGACCATTATAAGTTGGTTATATCATGGTAAGAATTCTTTTCATAAATTATGCAGCTAAAATCAACCCACATGCTGATATTGGAGTGGACTTCGATACAATGAACCGCAAGGAGAAGAGGGAAGAGAAGAAAAATGCTGCTCCTGCAGTTGTGTCTACTGCGACAATGGGGAAGGCAATGGGTGCTGGTTCAGGCATTGGTCGTGCAGGTGCAGGTGCAGGAGCCATTGCTCCTCGCAATCCCATGGCCGGTTCAGGCATGGGCATGGGGGGTGCCAGCACAGGCGGCGGCTATGGTGGCATGAACCAGACGATGGGCATGGGTGGAATGGGGGGCATGGGAGGCGGGGCGCAGGGAATGCCCATGCGACCAATGGGGGGCATGCCTGGGGTGGGCTACAACCCCATGATGGCTCCAAGGACTGGTTTTGGCTCACAACAACCATACAGTGGCGGTTTCAGGTGAAGGATAAATATGAAACTCTTTTCTTCTCTACTTAGTGGTGTCAGTCTATTCATCAACCTTTCGTTGTTTTTTCGTTCCAAATTCGAGTATCTTTTGAGGAACTTTTGGTTTTGGATGTACTTAATTTACAGTGCGATATATACATATAATAATATAGTGTAGCAAGTGAGAGAGCGAGGGGAGGTGCTGTTTATTGTAATTCATGTATTTTCCTGTTAAAAAATAAATATTGTTCTTTTCTTTTCTTTTCTTTTGGGGTGGACTACATTATTTTATTTCACCTTGTAAAAAATAATTGTACTTGCGTGGAGAGAAAAAAAGGATTTGTTTATTATTATATTTATTATTTTGCTTTGTTGGGTGTGTTTGTCTGCCGTCCCCTCAGAGGTAATTAGTTGGTATGCAAAAAACAAGAGAAATCTGTTCATTTATGATCCAATCAGTGGATCAATATGCGGTGCTTAGTTTTCTGTTCTGGTCTGTTCTGTTACTGGTAGCCTGGTAGCGCCCTGCCCATTCGCGTCAATCCAACCTTTTTCTGTTGGAAGCAAATCACCTCCCTTGTTTATTTATGTGTTGCCATAATAAGCTCTGCTACAATATATATAGGCCTCTGCCTCTCGGTCAGTTTTTCCTTGAAAGCCGCAAATAGGTGGAGTGAATTTAAACTGTTTGAAATTCGTTTACAAATCCTAATCTTTACGCTGCATATAATGTTAAAATGTTTAGATTTCTAATTTGTATCGTGAATTATCTGTTCCACAACCGTTCAGTGGTATCACGCGGTTTTGACATTCGACATATATCGTACGCAGAGGTGGCAATTGGACGGGTCAGTAAGTTTGACTGAAAAATTATCAAGTTATGGGTAAAATTGTCAGGTTGTGGGTTAGGTTCGGGTAAATTTGATCCGCGTCTGGTCGTGATTTTAGGTTGAATATTATCGGTTTTTTTGAGTTTTGGGTCATTTTGAGTTTGGGTGGGTTGGGTTTGAGTTTTTAGTAGATCAAGTCATCTCGGATTTTGGATCATTAGGGTCCGAGTCGGATTGAGTTTCAGGTCATCTAATATCAGATAGTCTCAAATTTCGGGTTATTTCAGGTCGGGTCGGGTCAGATTTCGGGTTGGGTCAGATTTTAGGTCGGGTCAAGATTTTGGGTCTTCAGACTTTAATTTTTTTCCAGAAATTCATTTTAGCCAATGTTAGATCTAAATTATCAATTATATTATGATCAATTTGACTTTTCAAATAATATGAATATGATTAATTAATTTGGGTTTAATCAGATCAATTTCAGGTCGACATACTTCATTCATTTTATTAATAAATTGAAGACATCCTACTTATGATAATTCTGATTAATAGACATTAGATTTATGATAATTCTGATTAAATATATTAAGGATGAGGCTGATAGGTTTTTGATGAAGGATGATGAGATTAAGAACAAATTGAGAGAATACTTTGACAAGCTATTCAACGACGAGAGTGAGAAAACCGCGATCGAGTTGGACGACTCAGTTGACACCAACAGACGATTTGTTCAGAGAATTCAACAGTTTGAGGTGAAAGAATATTTAAAAAAGATGAAAACATGTAAGGCGTTAGGACCTGATGACATTCCGATTAAAGTATGGAGATGTCTTGGAGACATAGCAATAATGTGGCTCACTAATCTATTTAATACTATTTTCAGGTCCAATAAGATGTCTGATTAGTGGAGAAGAAGTATATTAGTACCAATCTTCAAGAATAAAGGAGATATTCAAAGTTGTACTAATTACAGAGGAATTAAACTCATGAGTCATACCATAAAACTTTGGGAGAGAGTGATCGAGTATCGTTTAAGAAAACTGACAACCGTCTTTAAAAATCAGTTTGGTTTTATGCCTAGGAGGTCCACCATGAAGGAGATTTTCTTGACAAGACAACTTATGAACAGACATCGGGAACAGAAGAATGACTTACATATGATATTTATTGATTTAGAGAAAGCGTATGATAAAATACCAAGAAATATCATGTGGTGGACGCTTGAAAAGAAATGAGTCCCAACAAAGTACGTTACCCTTATTAAGGATATGTATAAAAATATTGTGACTTGTGTCAGAGCATGTGACGGCGAGTTCGATGCATTTCCTATTAAGATAGGATTACATTAAGGGTCAGTATTGAGTCCATATATTTTCACCTTAGTGATGATGAGATCACAAATGACATACAAGGAGATATTCCTTAGTGTATGCTTTTTGCTGATAATGTGGTGCTGATTGACGAGAACAAAATTGGAGTCGATCAGAAACTAGAGTTATAGAGATAAACTTTAGAATCGAAAAGTTTTAAACTTAGTAGGACCAAAACCAAATATATGATGTGTCAGTTCAGCGGAGAAAACTCAGATGATGAAGATGTGAGTTTGGACAGATGACGAGTAGTACCCATAAATGACACATTTCGGTATTTGGAATCGATGTTGTAGAGTGACAGAGAGATCGATGAAGATGTTAATCATAAAATAAGAGCCGGATAGGTGAAATAGAGACAAATATCTGGTATTCTCTGTGACAAGAAGATCCCAAACAAACTAAAATACAACTTCTACAGGACGACGATTAGATCTGCGATGATGTATGGTGCAGAATGTTGGGCTACAAAAGAACAACACATCTAGAAGATGAGTGTAAGCTGAAATACGGATGTTGCGTTGGATATGTGGCCACATAAGGAAAAATCGAATCAGAAATGATGATATTCGCGACAAACTTGGGGTAGCATCAATTCAAGAGAAGCTAGTCCAACACCATTTACGATGGTTTGATCATATCCAACGAATGCCTCATGAAGCACCAGTACGCAATGATATTCTAAGTCATTCTGAAAACACAAAAAGAGGAAGAGGTCGACCGAGACTGACATGGGATGAAGCAATAAAAAGAGATTTAAAGGAATGAAATATATCAAAATAGCTTGCTTTGGATAAAAGTGCTTGGAAGATGGTGATTCATACCTGAACCATGATTTAGAAGTTAGAGTCTAGTAGTAGAGTTATAAACATCAGGTTCTTAGATTTTTAGAATTTTAGAGTTTAAAATTTAGGATTTAGAAATACATTTTATAATAAAGGTTTATTGTATTATTATTATTATTATTAGCATATTATCATCATCATTATCATCATTATTATTATCATATTGTCATCACCATTATCATTATCATTTTTATTTATTTATTTTATTTATATTTATTTATTTATTATTATTATTTTTTCTTATCATCCTCGTTATTATCATTGATATTTGAGATCTTTGATCTTATGCATTCCGATTGAGTTTCATTTCTAGCCTACCCCAATTTATTTGGGATTAAAGGCTTTGTTGTTGTTGTTGTTGTTGTTGTATAAATTTTGATTAATAAAATTATTATTTTGATTCGAAATGTATTTTTTTAATTTCGGTATAAATTCTGAATATATATGCATGTTGGTAATTTCTTAACTAAAATTACCAAAATTATATGTGTAACTGTTTATACGTGCTATATTGATAAAAATATTTATTAATTTGTGTCAAAATAAACTAGCAGTCCATCGTTGTTTATGAAACTCTTGCTTAACTTGGTCCCCCTCTAAACCTGTGATTAACCTGACATTTCTCAAAATAAATTGGCAGTCAAGTACAAGTTGAATATATAAAGAGAAGTTTAATATTTATATGGTATAATTCTAAAGTAAATACATATAAGCAACATGGGTCGGGTTTCGAAATGTATTTTTTTTAATTTCGGTATAAATTCTGAATATATATGCATGTTGGTAATTTATTAACTAAAATTACCAAAATTATATGTGTAACTGTTTATACGTGCTATATTGATAAAAATATTTATGAATTTGTGTCAAAATAAACTGGCAGTCCATCGTTGTTTATGAAACTCTTGCTTAACTTGGTCCCCCTCTAAACTCGTGATTAACCCGGCCTTCCTCAAAATAAACTGGCAGTCAAGTACAAGTTGAATATATAAAGATAAGTTTAATATTTATATGGTATAATTCTAAAGTAGATACATATAAGCAACATGAGTCGGGTCGGGTTTCAGGTTGTCTAATCTCAGGTCATATCGATTTTCGAATCGTTTGGGTTGGAATCAGGTCGGGTTTCAGGTTGTCTAATTTCGGGTAATCTCGGGTTCCAGATCGTTCGGGTCTGAGTAGAGTCGGGTACGGGTCAATTTGGCTTTCTGAAAAATTATGTCGGATTGGTTCGGGTCGGCCAGGTTTCTCGGATCCGGTCGGATTTTACCACCTCTAATTGTACGGTTTAGAATTTCTTGAAGATAGCCTAAAATATATTTTTGAAAAATAATAAAATTTGTATGTAAACAGAGTCATTTTTGAAAATTCATTAAACATAATAAAATTTAATATTTTATGAGATTATGATATAAAGATTTCATTGACCTACTTAGATTAAAATTTCAAATATGAAAAATAAAAAATTAAACAGTAAGTTTTTCAGTTGAAGTGCTACTGAAAGCACACTAAAAATGATGGCGATCAAGTCATGAGAGATCTACAGGTGAACAATCGTGATGAACGAAGCATATTCTGGACCAGTTCTCAGTTTGAAGAACCAGGCCCAAGTCATATTTACAATTAATTTATGAAACAGCAGCTCTCTTGACAGATTCGTACTGGGCCAGTATTTTGAGCATAACTCTCTCATAAAGGCTCGGATTTGGGTGATTCAAATTTCTATGCTCAGATGATGAAATGGACTATCTTTTTTGTGTTTTGAGTTTCTCCAGATTCAGAGTCTTCTTGGTCAAAATCTCATGTCAAGTGAGCGTGGTTACTGAGGAGCCGATGACATTTAGTTTTTGGAACTTGTCTTTTGAGTCTATCTATGTTTTAATTATATTTTGGAATTAGCAGTAGTAGTTAATGATATTTTTATTGTATTTTGATATTTACAAAAATAGTTAAGGAGTTATTAATTAGTAGGAAGTTTCTAGAGTTGAGTTGTATGGCTATATAAAGCATAATTTCTGAATGTAAACTCACTTGTTGAATTATTGTGAAAAACTTTATTTTGAGTTGAGTTTATCTCCTCTTTTATCCTGCTGTGAGTAGAGAGTATCCTCCAGTTGTGATTTTATCGTTGAACGTATGCGTGTCCTTGGACGATTCATAGCTCGAACGCTATCAGTTGGTATCAGAGCAGCAGGCGAAGGATGGTGCGATGTAGTGCTCGTGTCAATCCTCCTGAAGGCAACCAGCAAGCCGATCGAGATATTGAGTTGAACGAGTTGAGGCGGCATGTGCAAAGCAACTCCAAGAGCGTCTAGCGCGCGTGGAGGCCGTTGGGAACAACCGCGATGATTCCTATCGTGGCTCAGATGGCGAAACTTATGGTGACGTTGATGCGGAGTTCAACCCCTTCGACGACAACCACACCTTGGTGTCCAGTGATGAAGAGTCTCTCCATCAAAATCACACCCGAAGGAACCAGCAATTTCGACGGGCTTTTGATCTAAAAGCGGATATTTCGGTGTACGAAGGGCGCATACAACCCGATGAGTTCATAGATTGGCTCAATACGGTTGAACGTGTCTTTGAGTACCAAGATGTCCCTGAGGAAGAGAAGGTGAAGATTATTGCCATCAAATTGAAGAAGCATGCATCTATTTGGTGGGAGCAGTTGAAAATGAAGCGAGCCCATGAGGGTAAGCAAAAAATCATGGGAAAAGATGGTGAAAGAGTTGCGAAAGAAGTTTCTGCCGGAAGGGTACTTGCAAGAGGTCTTTCTTCAACTTCATGACTTTGTTCAAGGTGATAAAACCGTGGCAGATTACACCGAGGAACTTGATCACCTCATGTTGAAGTGTGGCGTTGTTGAGCCCGAAGAACAAACCATTGCACGATATCTTCATGGCCTTCGCAAGGAGATTCATGATGTGGTAACTTTACAGCCCTTTATCTCTTATCATGATGTTTTTAAGCTTGCCACAAAAGTTGAAAAATAACTCAAGGAGAAAGAAGTCAGAAAAACAGCGAGCTTTGGTGGTAGCCGAGTTCTCAATCGAGGCTATCCAACAAGCCATGGGAGCAGTACGCAATCAGCCAAACCAACATCAAGTGTTGTGGCCAAATTTTCAGCCAAAATCGCAACCGTAGGACCCTCTAAAAACCGGCCCCTAAAGGCTTTTCGTTCAATGCTATCAGTGTAAAAGGTACGGTCACATCATGTCCGAGTGCCCAAACCAGCTGGTATTTACCATTATTGAAGAACCCCTAGAAGAGGAGCAAACATATTTTGATTCTCCACCCGTGTTTGATGAGGCGTACCTAACGAGATGAGGATGATGTCATTTATGGAGATACGGGTGAGATGTTGGTGATTAGGCGTGTCACGGATTTCGAGAGATATTGAATTCCAGTTAGGGAACAAATTCCGTTCAAGATGATGTGTGGCTCCGTAACAATATCTTCCATACACGATGCACCTCTCATGAGAAGGTATGCGATGTTATCATTGATAGTGGGAGTTGTGAGAACGAGTGGGAGTTGTGAGAATGTTATTTCTGAAATTATGGTACAAAAGTTGCCTCTTAAAACTGAAAAGCACCCAAAACCGTACAAACTCTCTTGGTTGGAAAATGGTAAATGTGTGCAAATTGACCAGCGTTGTTTGGTTAATTTTTCTATTGGTGAGAAGTATCGAGATGAGGTATGGTGTGATGTAGTTCCTATGGATGCTTGTCATTTACTTTTGGGGAGGCCTTGGCGAGTTTGATAGAAAGGTACACCATGACGGTTTTAAAAATACTTATTCTTTTGAAATTTGAATGGTGCTAAGATTACTTTAGGTCCTTCTAGAATGGAAATGAAATCTAAACCGACCCTCAAGGATAGCAATTTCGTTCTCTCAAAATCTGAATTTCTTGAAATTTTTGAAGAATCCCAAATAACCTTTGCATTGGTGGTGAAAGAAGTTAAGGGTGATGAAGTACTCTAATACCGGACCGGTGGTACCTTTACTTGAACAATTTCGTAACCTTGTTCCGGATGAAATTCCAGCAGGTTTACCTCCAATGAGGAGTGTGCAACACCGCATAGATTTTGTTCTGGTGCGGCTTTTGCCAAACAAAGCGACCCTACCGAATGAACCCAACGAGAAAATGCCGAGTTGCGGCGGCAAGTAGATGAGTTGTTGAGAAAGGGTTTGGTGCGTGAAAACATGAGTCCTTGTGCGGTTCCGGCCTTGCTTGTGCCAAAGAAAGATGGTTCTTTTCGCATGTGTGTGGATAGTAGAGCGGTCAACAAGATTACTATCAAGTATCGCTTTCCTATTCCTCGTCTAGATGACATGCTAGATCAGCTCCATGGTGCTAGTGTGTTTTCAAAGATTGATCTTAGAAGTGGGTACCATCAGATTCGTATGAGGCCTGGTGATGAATGGAAGACGGCATTTAAGACCCGTGATGGATTGTTTGAGTGGTTGGTGATGCCATTCGGACTCTCTAATGCTCCTAGTACTTTTATGAGAATAATGAATTTAGTGTTTAAGTCTTTTATTGGCAGATTTGTGGTGGTCTATTTTGATGACATACTCGTGTATAACACGGGTAAAGAAGAGCATTTGGAACACCTTCGCCAAGTCTTTGAAGTGCTAGCTGAACAAAAACTCTACATCAACCTCAAGAAGTGCGAGTTCCTAACCAGCAACTTGGTGTTTCTAGGCTATGTGGTTTCAGCTGAGGGTATTCATGTTGATCCTTTTAAGGTGGATGCAATTATTTCATGGCCAACACCAGCCAACATTCACGATGTGAGGAGTTTTCATGGACTTGCCTCATTCTATCGCCGGTTCATTCGAGATTTCAGCACTCTTGTCTCTCCAATCACCGAGTGCTTGAAAGGAGGAGTATTCAAATGGACGAAGGAAGCTGAAAAGAGCTTTCAACTCATCAAGGAGAAGATGACAGCAGCCCCAATTCTTGGTGCAGTACTCAATCAAGAAGGTCGACCTATTACCTTCTTTAGTGAAAAGCTTTCAGATTCACGCAATAACTACACTACATATGACAAGGAGTTCTATGCAATTGTACGAGCTCTTGGGCATTGGAGACACTACCTCATTTCAAAGGAGTTCATTTTCTACTCCGACCATGAGGCGTTGAAGTTCATAAATGGGCAACACAAGCTCAAATCGAGGCATGCAAGTTGGGTGGAATTCTTACAAGGCTACACATTCCACATCAAGCATAAAAGTGATGCTTCAAATCAGGTGGCAGATGCTTTAAATAGGCGACATTCTTTGCTGTCCACAATGAAGGTAAATGTTCTTGGGTTTGAAGTGATTAAGGAGTTGTATGTTGATGATGAGTTCTTTGGCAAGATAAAAGATGAATGTGCAAAATGGCCATATAAAGAATTTATAGTGAATGATGTATATCTTTTCTATGACAACCGTTTGTGCATATCAAATTATTCTTTGAGGTGACAGATCATTAAGGAGGATCATGATGGTGGGTTAAGAGGTCATTTTGGGCAAGATAAAATTGGCGCATTACTCCAAGACTGTTTCTATTGGCTTAAAATGATGAAGGATGGCGAAAATGAGTCGAACTCGTGGGCGAGTTCTTTTCAACCGGGGGAGAATGATGACGATCAAGTCATGAGAGATCTACAGGTGAACAATCGTGATCAAGAAAGCATATTCTGGACCAGTTCTCAATTTGAAGAACCAGGCCCAAGTCATATTTACAATTAATTTACGAAACAGCAGCTCTCTTGACAGATTCGTACTGGACCAGTATTTTGGGCATAACTCTCTCATAAAGGCTCAGATTTGGGTGATTCAAATTTCTGTGCTCAGATGATGAAATGGACTATCTTTTTTGTGTTTTAAGTTTCTCCAGATTCCAGAGTCTTCTTGGTCAAAACCTCGTGTCAAGTGAGCGTGGTTACTGAGGAGCCAGCCATCATTTAGTTTCTTGGAACTTGTATTTTGAGTCTATCTATGTTTTAATTATATTTTGGAATTAGCAGTAGTAGTTAATGTTGTTTTTATTGTGTTTTGATATTTGCAAAAATAGTTAAGGAGTTATTAATTAGTAGGATGTTTCTAGAGTTGAGTTGTATGGCTATATAAAGCCTAATTTCTGAATGTAAACTCACTTGTTGAATTATTGTGAAAAACTTTATCTTGAGTTGAGTTTATCTCCTCTTTTATCCTGCTGTGAGTAGAGAGTATCCTTCAGTTGTGATTTTATCGTTGAACGTGTACGTGTCCTTGGACGATTCATAGCTCGAACGCTATCAAAAAACTTCTATATTCGTACACAATATTAAATATAAATAATTAAAATTTTTTTTGGAGCATGAATTAGATACTATATATTTTTTTAATTTTTATTTAATAATGTTTATACAAATGATGTACAAATAAAGTGCAATTGTCACACCTCTTTTATAAAATTTTATATTATACTGCAACTTAATTTTAGAACGTAAAAAAAATGCGAGTCTCTTGAATTGATATCTCAATATTAAAATAATTTAGAACAAGATAATTATATTTGTATGAGATATATGTATTTGTATTGTTGTTTGATTGTTGAAAAATATACTATTAATATTTGAAGAGAATAATATAAATAAAATTATTAATAAATGCATCAATGGTGAATTTATTGCAACATCAAATGTTATATTGAATTAGATTTGATTTTTAGGTGATTTACATATATTATATTTTTTTTATGATTTGAAAGTACTAGAATAGACCACTCTTCACTTTAAACTTTAAATTGATGTATACAAAGATAATTCAACTCATATTTAAAACTTTTAGGCATGGAATATGTATTTGAGTTTTATTAATGATACTCATTGTCTCATTGATTATTTTTTATATTATTCTGGATATATGTTTTTAATTTTAGTTTTTGATCTTTTGAATCTATCATTGCACATTAAAAAATAACTTAGCAATTAGATGTGATGTAATTTAAAAAAAATATATGAATTTGCTGTAATAAACATTATCAATGATAATATATGAGCAAATATACGAATATTATAGTTGATATATGTTGTACTAAACACCTTATTTGATTTGTCGATTTGCAAAATAATATTAAATTTTATAATTTATCTTTTTTGAGTTTTATACAGGGATTAAAATATAAAATAGATTAGTGCACAAGAACCAAGACTAATGATAGGATATAAGAGCTTAATCATGACTGCATTAGGCATAGATTTAGTTAGACTCAAACTGAGTTGAATTGGTTAAGATAAATTGAACTTACACAATAAAGAAAAATGTTTCTGCCTAGTAAATCATGATAACGGTTTAGTAACCATTATAACGGTTCATCTCAATACTCAAAAATATTCTAAGACAGAAAAATTCTCAAAAAGCCAGAGCGAATCATTGTATAATGATTAAGTAATTGTTACAATGGTTTGGCAAATTATTAACGATTTATCAAATCATTATAACGTTTCAGCTCAATCAGGTCCAACGGCTATTCTTTCTAAGCCATTATAATGGTTTATGCCGAAAATAATCTCTTCATCTATTTCAGAAGATCTATTTTAAAATGATCACCTCTCTCACTGATTAGTAACTGATCCATCTAATTAAATCATTTTTCCCTGAGAGCTTACTAGCCATAAATAAAGTGAGAGAGATAAGTCAAGAAATAAAAAACACTTAATTAGCCAAATCATTGTTTAATGTCAATCTAGTTTCTCTCCATTCTCCCAACTTGATACTTCGTGATCTACTCTCCTTGTAAACTATTTTGAGCCGTAGTGCTCAGCTTTCTTGAGTGTGTTGTCACTCTTGTTATTGATAGGCTTGTCAGACTATTTTTGTGTAAGGAACTAAGTTCTACAAGTGTAAAACTATTTTTTAGTGTTTCGGCTCAACCTCAATTGTTAGAGGTTGGAAGTCCCGAAGACATAGGCATTGTAAGCCGAACTCCGTTACATATTGTGTTCTTGTTTGATTTTTTTTCTCTTCTCTCATTTTTTTAATTGCTATATTCTTGTGAGAATTGAATTGAATTAAATTATCTTTCGTTATCATTTCATTTGAACACTAAGCCTCAACTCGACTTATACATTTCTACCTTAAATTCTTTATAATCTTGCACCATTCTAACCTTTTATACCATCATCCTAAGGCCATCAATATTAATTACTAAACAAACCCGATTCAATCCGACAAACTCGATTTATGACGCTTAATTTTAGTTGAGAGGGAAAAAAGGAACTGAACAAAACAAAACCCTAACCCAAAATATACGGAAGAAGGTTGGGGAAGATGATGCAACGCAACAGAGAGCGGTCTCCATCCTTGGGTCTCTCTAACGGATTCTGTTTCCTTCGACATCGCATCGTTGAGTCGAAGTTGATAATATAATATTAATCATTTGTTTACATATTATGTTGAAGTTGTAATTTTGATAAAATTTCTGTAAACATTTCATACATGTTGATACGGGTGTTTTCGATCACCGACAGAGAAGTTCGACAAGATTTTACTCTTCCCTATAGACTGTCTTGTATATGTGTGTGTAAGAAATAGTGTTCAAAAGTCATCCCCGGCATATCAGGGATATGCATTATATAGGCTTCATTTCGCACCATATAGTCATTGGGCCGTTTCAGCCGTTGCCTTCGGGACGGTAATCATGACACTTAATACCGTACATGCGCATTCATGACACGTCATGTGTGGGCATTGTGCGACATTTTTTTGCGCGCCTCACCACTGTGGGGGCGATGGGCTGCGGAAGAAGGACACGAAGATCCGTCTAAATGTGTATTTTTTAAAATCGGTTCAGTTTCACCGTTCAATCCCATTGGGATGCACATTTAGGTTTTTTTTTTATGATTGTGAGTCCTTGTAGATTCTGATGGGCGCAAGCCTCCACCATTAATTATCCTGGTTATTAATCTCGAGGCACCTCTGGATCTCGAAAGGGAAAAATAAATATTATAGTTAAATGATAGTCAAGTGGTCAAGTGCTCGGGGTCACTTTGAAATATGTTGAACTTACAATCAGATCAATTCAGCATATGCATGATAGTAAAAGATGAACTTACAAGCAGATCAGTTATATCTTTAGAATATAGTGCAAATTGAGTTTACAAACAAATCAGTTCAATTTAAATGAAGTGTTGGGAGATGAACTTACAAACAAATAAATTCAATTTTAAGAGATAGTGAAAAATTAACTTACAGACAGATCAGTTCAATTTCTGAGAGATAGTGAAGAAATGAACTTACAAACAGATCAGTTCAATTCAAGTAAAGTAGTAAAAGATGAACTTATACACAGATCAGTTCATTCAATTTAGGTAAAAACAGTGAGAGGTGAACTTACAAGCAGGTCAGTTCAATTTGGACAAGATAGTGATGGATGAACTTACCGACATATCAATTCATTTTAGACAGGACAATGATAGATGAACTTACAAACTGATTAATTCATTTTGTGTAGAATAGTGGTGTGCGACCCTTTTTCGCGCGCTCCGCACCGCCGCTGGGCGATGGGTTGCGGAAGAAGGACACGGAGATCCCTCCCGAGCGTGCATCTACTAGGTGTCGGCCGATTCTGCCGTTTAGAGAGATTTGGATGCACATTCAGGGGGTTTTTTAGTGATTGTGAGTTCTTGTAGATTCCGGTGGGCGCAAGCCCCCACCGTTAATTACCCTGGGCTACTAACCTCGAGGCACCTCTGGATCTTTGAAAGAGAGAAGCAAATAGTATAGTTAAAAGATGGTCAAGTGGTCGTCTAAGTTCATAAAAAAAGGGTAAAAAGGGGTCTACGGAAGACGAACCTACAAACAGATCGGTTCAATCTATGGAAGAAAAAAAACCTACAAACAGATCGGTTTTGTCCTATGGAAGACGAACCTACAAACAGATCGGTTCAGTCTATGCCACCTCGAGATGTAACCTTACCTACAGACCAGGTCAATCTCTTTAGAGGGGCTTGAGGTGAGTCTACATACGGAACGACTCGACCTCCGTTGATCTAGAAGATAAACCTACAAACAGATCGGTTCAATCTTAACTAGTCAACAACCAATCACACAAAATACAACTCGAAGCGCTGAGCCGGTTGATCTTGAGGTTGGTGAATCGGGAGAAGGGTGGATATGGCCCACGTATTTCTTCTCACCGATCTTCTAGATCATGAATTCGAAGCACTAAGCCGATTCATAAACCTAGAAAACACAATTACACACAATGTCAAACCTGAAGCGCTGAGCCAATTTAACATCGAGGCATGTGTTAGTGAAGGAACCTACCTACAGAACGGTTCACATTCACTGCTTTGTGGATGAATCTACCTACAGAACGATTCAATCTCACAGTCTCGGGAAATGAGCCAGGAGACGAACTCATCGACGGATGAGTTCAGTCTTGCTAGCTCAAATGGTCATGAATTACTTGTTCATGACACCGAGTCATCAAGATGTCACTTCGCTCGGACATCGTAATGTTCTTCTTCTTCAAGGTCGACATATCTCTCCATGCTGATGTTGTAGCTTTAGTCATTCTTCAGCGATCGTCAAGATGTTCTTGTCTCGACTAATCATTCTATATGTTGCATTACTTGTGCAAAATTACTATGTTGCCCTACATCCCTTGTGTGAGCGTATTCAATCATGAGTTACTTGCTCATGGCAGTGGGTCATTAAGATGTCACCTATCTAGGACATCGTAATGTTCTTCTTCTTCAGAGTTGACATACATCTCCATGTTAATATCGTAGCTCTGATTATTCTTCATCAAACATCAAGATGTTCCTGTCTTGACACATTCCCTTATGTTGCTATCAAAGCCTTATCATCCTACGTCAAAATGTTCCTGTCTCGACGTATCTTATTATTCTTCATCAAGTGTCAAGATGTTCTTGTCTCGACATATCTTCTCGTATTGCTATTAAAGCTTTAATCATCTCACGTCAAGATGTTCTTGTCTCAACGTATCTTCTTCATATTGCTATCGGAGCCTTAATCATCCTACGTCGAGATGTTCCTGTCTCAACGCATCTTTTCGTGTTGTCATTGCAACCTTATTTATCCTCCGTCAAGGTGTTCTCGTCTTGACTAATCATTCTAAATGTTATATCATGTGTGCAAATATTCTTATGTGACTCTACACTCCTTGTGTGAGCATATTTATTCATTTCTAAAATGCACAAAGTCTATTATATAATATCTTCCATTATTATTTTATTATAAAGATGCATTTATTTATTATTATTATTATTATTATTATTATTATTATTATTATTATTTTTAAACTCTATTTATCTATGTAGAAAATTATTTACAAAAATAATAGGAAAAGGGGTTAGCTAATAACTAGAGTTTCATTTATATTTTTGGGATTTTTATAACAGCTAAAATAGTAAAATTTTATTTTTATTATTTCTAAACTCTATTTATTTTGTAGAAAAATCACTTACAAAAATAATAGAAAATAAAATGGCTATGTTTTTTTTTTTTTTTTTTATTTATATTTTCAAAATGTTTATAATAGCCAAAGTAATAGAATTTTATTATTATATTCTATTATGTTGAAACATTATTCATTATGTAGGAATTATTTACAAAATCAAAGGATGATTAGCTATATTATTTTTATTATTATTATTTTTTTTTTTTTTTTATTTTTTAAAATCCATAATAGCTAAAAAGAAATCATTATTAATATTATATTCTATTTATTATACTATTCATTATATCTATTTTTATTATTTCTATTTATTATCTATAGAAAAGTATAAGATTTTTTATTATTAGTTGAAAATAGCCATAAGAGATAAAATTCATTATGTTTTTTATTACAACTATTATTTTTATTACATTTTATTCATCAAAAGTATTTTATTGTATATATTTGTATAGAAATAACAAAAGAAATACAATTCATATTATAAAACTATTTTATCATTCTTTATTATAAAAGAAAATGTATTTACTATCTATTATCATGGTAGTATATATTTTTTTGTATATTTTGTGCTATTTATTTATTTTTATTCTTTTTATAGAAAATATTAACATAATATTTATTGTTATTCATATTTCTTATTTATCAAAGAATATAGCTGATCTCATTATTTATTATGGCATATTACTATCATCATTATTATTTCATGGAAAATCACTTGAAAAATTACTAAAATATATCTAGTTATTATTTATGATTTTTATTTGTATTTTTGGAATTTTTATAGTATTTAAAATGACAAGTCAAAGCTAAGTCAAACATATCAATATAGGTAATGTCTTTTACTTTTAAATTGTTTTATCATGATTATATTTTTAAAACTGGAATATTATTGTATAGAAAAATAGTATGAAAAATAAGGAAACTTTAGAAACAAATTTGAGTCAATTTGGAGTTCAGGAGCATTTTCAAATCATTTATTTACTATATATAATTATTGTTCTGTTATTATTTAATCATTGGGCCTAATCTGGGCCGCCAGATCTATATCAAGATTGGCGCTCATCTTTCATTTAATTCTATTCTTATTTGGGCCGCCGGATATGTTTCAAGATTGGGTTATACTAGATGGACGGCCCAGATCCATATTTATATCTTTATTTAATACGGCGCTTTATCGCATCGTTCGATCTCTTCAAGATTCACGCGCTTGCTTTAATATCCGTGCCTTGCTGCGATTATTTGACTCTCCAGTCAACAACTCCTTCAAGATTCACGCTAACGACGGCGCCGGTGACTGGGGCCACCTCATTCCGATCAAGCGACGGCCTCAAAGATCGTCTCATCGTGGAGAATCCATCTATAGTGCACGATTTATAATCTATACGATGGATTATGTGATTCACTAGCGTCGAATAGAACCAGTTGATATTATCCAGATCGAATCTTGGATTTCAAAATTCAATCCAATTAGCTGTTGTTTCCGTCAATTGAGCACTCAATTCACATCGTGTATGTATGTTGATGCATTCTAGCATGATCAAGCTCACTCAAATCAATGTATACCTTCTCTATTCAAAATGCACCATGGTACCATTCGGTACCGATCATGAATTCAGTATTAATCATTTACATTTCTAAGCAATTGTCTAGATTTCTTTGATCTTTAGACTATACAACTCATCTTTATGCGGTATACACCAATTCAAACAATCAATTTGAATGATTATAGCATTCAAAGGTGTAATTCTTTGCATCGATCGGATCGTAGCAGCAGATTTCAAGAATTCAAATCAGTTAATCGATTTAAAGCTGAAATCTTGGAGCAATTGCTTAGAAACATAAAGATTGAGAGGTCAATGACCTTCGATCAATCAAATGTTGCAACAATAAACCAGGAGGCGACTTGGCCTTTTTGGTTTTCGATAATCGTAATTCCAACGCTAATCACCCATATTAATCGAGAAAAGAAGTGAATAATCATCAAAGAATCCATTTAACTAGTAAAGCGACGAGTGTTAGAAGTATTTTAATCAAAGAATTCAAAGAAATTCGATAGAATTCAAAGGAAATTGCAAGTAATTGAGAAACAAGTATCAAACTATCTTGAAATTGATCAAAGACAAATGCAATTACAACTCAAATTCTCGATTCTTATCAATTATACTCACCTATCCTTCTCCTCGTGATTATATCTCCTTGAATCGATTGATAATAGTGGAAAAGGGATTTGTTTGCCAAGTTCTCAACACTTGTGAGATCAATTGGCTTTACGGCTTCTCACTTGCTCTCTAAGCTTCTCGGGGATCTTGCAAATGCTCTAAGGGTCGTGTGTATGCCTCGGTTCTTGGTTCTATCCTTCGGCTAAGGGTTTATATAGAAATCCATTAGTTTGACCGATTTTGACCATCTCGATCCAATTGCACATGGTGCATTATACTTTTCACTCTAGCTTGCTTCCTTGTATGCCCTATGGTCCACCTTGAACCAAGTCTCCATTGCCTAGCTCATGTGTAAGCGCCTAGGCGATTACAAGTTCATTTTATTTCTTTGATTTGCCACTATTCGGTTCCCATACTCTTGCAAGCCTCTCTAGCCCCTTCTAGATCCTTCCAGGACCTCATACCATGTCTATATAAGCTGCTAGCATGCTCCCTTAGCTCTATTTTACGAATTGATCTCAATTCACATCTTTTCTCCCATTACAAGCCATAATCAAGCTTGACCTTTCACCTCGGTTCTTTGCTTATTTCTTCGTCTCAAGGCTTCACCATCATCAATTCGGTGTCGGGCAACTCCTTGTGCTCTTATCTAGTCGATTTGCAAGCTCTATCACGGTGTTCGATCAACTCACTTCTAGGCGAGTTGTGAATTGGTGCAACTCCTACATCCGGCATTCAACTCCTCTCAATTGTCACTCTAACACCATCGCACTTTGAGGTCCTAGAAGCTCTCCCGGCCATCAATTGCAAGTTCCAAGCTTCAATTGGCAAGTTCAAAGTTTTGACCGAGGTGTTGCTTCTTGCCATTTCTCTCTTTATATGGCATTATTCGAAATCTAAATCCATACACCTTCTCTCCTTTGTACTAGATAACCGGGGCTAGGAGCAATTGATCGAAGTCGATCCCTTTGTGTGATCTCCATTGATGGCGCCATTGACGGCTTCGACCATCGGGAAGAAGAAGAGAAGAGAGAGAGAGGAAGGAGGGAGCGTCCACAAGCTCAGTTGCGTCGGTGTTCATGCGCGAGGCAAAGGAGAAGAAGAGTGCGAGAGAGAGAGTCCCCGGGCGCCAGTGCATACACTCTCTTTCCTTTTATTTAAATTCCGGTCAATAGATCTGTGTGGACTTGGCTTGTTATCCTCTTATATGCCACGAGACTCATGAACGACTAGTGGGCCCTACTTGTTGTAAGTTCGCGAGTGCAGGTTTATAGATATCGTTAGTGACCGATTAGTGCATGATTAGGGTTAATTGATATGATATGGCATGTTATGATTGGCTCATTAGTTTAATCACCTTCCTTTTATCACGATTACTCACTAATTCTCTTGGGGTGGCTTATGGTATGGTGCCATGTGGCGAATCTGGATGAGGTGGCCTCTCTGCAGGTGTGCCATGTGGCATAGGGTTGGGTGAAGTGGCCCTGTGATGTAATGCCATGTGGCACTAGGGTGGTGAGGTGGCCCCATTTTGTATGCCACGTGGCACTAAGGTGGGGCCCCGCTGTCGGTGACTCATACCGGGGTGGGGCCCAGCTTGACATGGACCGATGGGGAGGCTGCCCGCGTGGCACTCATTTCTTGAGTTGGTCCGTCTGAGTCTTTGCCACGTGGCACACCCTCTCTCTTCATCTATTTTCTATCTTCTGTGTTTATTACACCCAATTTGTACCCAGAGCTGCCATCATCTCCAAGTTGTACCCAGAATTGCCTTGATCAAATCTCAGCCTTTGATTAATCCATTTATTCTGCTTTTATCTTCCCTGAATTTATTTTAATAGCTCCACTTATCCAAAAATCATGAAAATTTCACCAAAAATCCCTAAAATCATGATGATCATCCCTGTAATTTTTAATTCCATTTTTACCCCTGTCTCTCTGAATTAAAAATTCTTTTGTCAAATAAACCCTATTATTTCTTCCGAATTAATCCCAGATTTCATTTGTAGCTCAATGTCTCTGCCAATTATCTCTCTCTTGCAGAAACCACCCTAACTAAATACCAATTAGACTTATATTGATATTCATTAGGGCTTGATCGATCAACGAGTTGATTACATGTCAATAGTTGATCTGGATCTAGACTTGATCAGATGGTTGCTCCCGGCTTTGGCTTTGATCAGTCTTGTGAAATTGACTTTCAATCCCTTAACATGAGGGTGACTTGGTCAAAGAACGACTACTTATCGATAATTGACACAAATCAAAGCATGGTTAGGTGGTTGCTCGCATGACTTTGGCACCGGAGTCGGCCTTGAAAGCAAAATCACATTTGAAATTTCTCATGACTAGTTGCATCAAAATGCTAGCTTGGCATTGACATCATTTCATGTAGCATAGGGATTATCTTGCTTGACTCCTTTCTAGGGTTAGCTCAAAGGCTGATTTTTAGGGTTCAACTCGACTCTATAATATGTCATTTGAGGTGTGGGGTCCACTGTCGGTGAAAATGGTCACATGGGTGACTCATCGGATGGGCTATGTTGTTAGATTCATCTACAAGGGAATTTGCCAGTGGGTCCCACTTGTCGAGAGAAAATATAATCAAATGGGCGACCCGTCGGGAGATTTTTCTCTACGAAATCTCAGGGTCGACCACCTCGAATGAGTAGGAGGTGGTGGGGTATTTATACTCTTCACTTCATGCCCGGCATTCCATTGTGGGACTAATGAATTCATTCGGGGTTAGCGGCGACCTCTTCGATCGGTGGGCCATCTTTTCATTGCTTTCTCTCCTTCCCTCTTCTTATGATTTGTCATTAATCATCAATTTATTTTCATTTATTCATTTACTCATCCTTGAAATTTTCAAGGGTAAACAAAAAGCCACCCACCAAAGCGGGTCCGAAGATTTTAGAAAATTAAGGGGGTTGCTTTGGTGCATATATTCATCGCACATTTTCTTTTCTATCTCCCTCCTTCCTTTGTTGTTGACTTTATCGCCTTTATTCTAGATTCGACCATCTCTCCATATGGCACGATTCCCAGACGTCCTCGGAGTCATTATCTCTCTTTCTACGAGGATCGGAGGGCTGGATACCCACCATTAGGGTTACACGCGGCACTCCCATACATCTTCGGTGGTGGTTTGATTTTTCGCGACGAGCGACCTCACGATATCATGCCCTTACGCCTCGAGATCTTTCGGCGCGAGCACCTCTGTTCATCTCCTTGGCGAGGAGGTGATCGATGGAGAGCCTCTCGTTGGGCTAGCATTGACTTCGGTCTTCCACTCGGATATCATGGGCACCGGTTAGGTGGATTCGCTACATCCTTACACAGGAGAGGGATGTTCTTTGTAGTTCAGGTGTGTACAGTTGTATTTTCTTGTCGATGTTCCGATATCACATTGACACACCTTGGCTTTGTGCTTTGCGAGCGGTGGAGCTACTCCACCAACACCCCTTTATTGATGATCGAGAGTTGACTCCCGCATTATGGGAGATTCGTCGGTGACCGGTCTACCCGTATTCGGTCATTATTATGACGAGTTCTTACTATCGAGAGGATGACTTGAGGGACCCTTCCCCTGCATCCGGCTTCTCTTCGGGAGGTGTACGGGATTTATGATCGGTTGAGAGGCGGCACCTTTCTGTCCCCTTCGGATTACGGATATCTTATTTCAGCGATCGGCTACATTCTCATACGAGTGTTGTGCCTCTACCGTGATCCTTTTGGTACCGGGCATCTCGGTCTTTTCGGTGATGTGTTTGCTCCTTCACGGGACACTCTATGCTCACATGAGATCGATCGTGAGACTTATTTGTGACCTTTCTTTCTGGTGGATTTGTTTCTTCCTACTTCCCGGTTCGGGGGCTCGTACCATCCGTCCCTCGGTATTTGTGATGGCGAGTCATATTGCTCGCGGTGAGAGAGTTTCATTGGCCGTGCCGTCTTGGCCAATATATCTACGGGAGTTTGCGAGGTATGACATCTTCACGCGATCCTTCTCACTGTAGGGAGTTGGTACCTTGGCATTTCATTAGTGGATGGTTGCATATGTATTGGTCTGGCTTGTATCACCCATCCTTATCATCAGACTTGAGGGCCCACCTACCCATCTTGGGTGACTTAGCCGGTACAGAGCCTGCCTCTCTGACTCCAGAGGATGCTCGTTTCA
The DNA here is from genome assembly GCA_037127355.1 of Schoenoplectus tabernaemontani. Taxonomy (NCBI): domain Eukaryota; kingdom Viridiplantae; phylum Streptophyta; class Magnoliopsida; order Poales; family Cyperaceae; genus Schoenoplectus; species Schoenoplectus tabernaemontani. The sequence goes on along the minus strand of CM073746.1, from coordinate 21,149,622 downwards.
GATTTTACCGCAGCCATGACCATCTGAGGTTAGCTCGTACTAGATTGGCTACTCACCATCTGGCTGGGACCACTTGCAGATTTCTAGTTGATGCGGCATTTTATTCTAGAGATTCTTCTCCTCTCATAGATCAGCCAGATATCTTAGACTATTTCATCAGTCTTCGCCACGGGTTCTTGCCACTCCGTATCGGCGATTATGCTTTCATAGAGCCCTATTCTCCACACAGATGTGCACATCAGTTTGGTTTAGATCAGGACGTGCCTCTCTTTCTCCTTCGTCCTGAGTCTTTAGCGATGGACCTTGAGGGCCTCGGGTGGTGCTATTCACATCTATTCCGCTTAGGGACAGGTTCTCATTTTCAGACGGTACCTGCCTCTCGTTCACCCACGTTCTCGAGACGCTACATCTGGTGGTATTATAATGTCATTCGCTCGTACCAGTCATACACCCCTTCAGTGGTGGTACGCAGTACTTGCCCCAGGGATAGAGGCAGTTCATCATCTAGCCTCTCTTATGATGACTTCATCTCTTTCCCACCTCTTTCTTCAGCGCCAGTGGATTTTCAGGGGTTAGATAGCCGCTGCCTTTGTTTGTCTACTAGGACTCGGCTCATTTGGTATGCTCCGATTCATCCCTTCCTTATCTTAAGCTTAGATTTCGGGCTAGATTTTTTGTGATTTCTTTTTAATCGGATTACGCATATGAATATGATGAGAGCGCGAGCCGGCTTCTCGATCCCTCGCCGAGAGCTGTTGACGTTTGTTCTCATCCACTGTAGGAGCCACCGGCTCCGGCCTACCATGGGGAGAGATCGAGACGGCGCCTCTCGGCCGTCTTCTCCATCTTCTTTTCCTTCTCCTATTCGGGTGATTTTTTTCTTGACTTGCCTATCCTTATTCGGGTGCACTTCATTCATATCTTTGATTAGAGTTTATTTTTAGCTCGCGGGACATCTCTGTAGAGGCGGCCGAGATGACATTATAGCAGATCTATCGGCGCTGCGAAAGCTTGCCATTTCGGGGTTTTGCACGACCTTGCGTCGCAGGTTCGTGTGCTTCATTTAATACTTAGTTGCTAGCATGCACTAGTATTTTCATTCTTACATGTAGATTTTACAGACCACGAGGCCGATGACATGGCATCTCCACACCGCTCGAGCCTTTCTTTTATGACGGCCCGCTTCACCGTCGATCTTCTTGGTACCCATTGGAGACGGTGACTCATTCGATGTGGTTCTGGGGCCAGTGCTCACTCTTGTACGGTCAGAGGAGGCTTCTTTAGAGCAGGAGAGTCCATTGGCTGTCGAGCCCGCAGGCGACGAGCCATTATTGATTGAGGGAGGGCCATCTCACGCTTCTTCATCTCCCGACGGGCAGCCTCTCGTGGCTATAGATGGCGGAGTCTCATCAGATACTCGAGTGGATGACTCGACTGAGTGGGCTACAGTCGATTATGACTCAGAGTTGGATGAGAGTTGGCTGGTGGAGCGGACTATTTGACGACCCGAGAGATGGAGGTTCCGGCTAGCGAGGGTTTCACAGAGCCTCATGCCTCTCCCGGTACTTTATACTTCTTTTATCATTTGCCCGTATTTTATTTTTCATGTATTTATGCTTTCCATTTTATTTTGTAGCTGGTGCGGTACACTGCGGGTCCTCTGCGAGGCGACCGACATCCCTATCCCCGATTCGATCCCGCGGTCTCGGGCGACGAGGCGATAGGTTAGATCTTCTCTTCTTCTATTTCTTCTTTGGTTATAACAATTTGTCTAACCCATTTATTTTACTTGCGAGATGTTACATCGAGGGATGTCTGCTCGCCTTGGCGCATGTTGGCGGATGCACTCGAGACACCTTCTTCGGGGCTATCGCTAGATTTCGAGATCCTGGACTCTCTGCCCAGTGGCTTCTCTTTCGATTGGTATAGGCTGATGCGGGATACCATCGCGCCAGCTCTACTCATTGCACCTCGTCTCGAGAGCGCTTTCATTTCTAGGAGGTGTGAGGAGCTGCTCAGGGCTTACCAGGATGCGAGCTCTCTCGTATATCAGCATGAGTTGGAGATCCATGAGCTGCGCAGGCATTTGGAGGCCGCTCGACTCCGCTATCTTCAGCGGCTCTCTTCTTGTGCCACTCTCCGCTCCATGGGAGTCAGTGGTGGGCCCGCTCGACTGCTCGTGCAGGAGCTAGAGGACCACGGATTATCGTGGAGGGCTTCTCTCGACATCTAGCGGGACGTCTCCGGAGGCTGCAGATTCATTCGAGCGCCCGGGATAGTGCCTTCTCTCAGTTTTTGGATTTTGAGGCGGCTTCGGAGGAGGACAGGCACTCCCTCCATGATTATTTGGAGACCATTAGTACTGTGCTATTAGAGCTGGAGTCCCGCTTTTTGGGCCCATAGACTGTACTTTTCATTTCTTCTTTTCTCCTTTTCCTTTGCTATACTTGATATAGGATGCCTTGACATTTATCATTTTGATCTCTTTGTTGTGGATGATGCTTGCCTTTATTGTTATCCCTTCGTCACTTCCTCTGCAGCGCGAGGAAATATTTCATTCATTCATGCTGTGCACCTCCAATCTTATTTGTAAAAGCGCCCTATTACAACTGCTTCATTCTTTCGCAGCGTCTAAACATAATAAAGGAAAATCTTACAACATCCTATTACATTCATTCTATACATCATTTCTCTTTATTTATGGCAATACAAAACTCAAATAACTTAGTGGTATTTTACGGATCGAACTGTCTGTATTGACCTCTAGGCGGGTACTGAGAATAAACCCGTTTATCCCTTTATTGCGATGGATAAACTTACCGGTATCAATTGGATTTTGGATGCAATTGATAACACCATTTTGTGGATGCTCCTTGTATACTTGATTGATATTTATTTGTGGAAGCTCACCCACTCTCCCCTCATTTGTGCACCAGTTGCGTGCTAAAGTGGAAACTCACATTCACTCTTCTCCACTCAATTTATTTTGTGGGGGTACTACCCTCAAACATCCATCACGCATCCCTGCGAGACAGGCTTTCATCGGGTAGGTCCGCTCTCCATGACCTGAGTCACTTCTTTAAGCGAATTACTTTATTTGACACGAATGTCGGGCAAAAGCATAAACCCTTAGTCGACCCCTCCATGATCTATTTTGGGATTAGAAACAGACCACCTCCTTGGGCGTGTGGTACTTTTGCGGATGAATGTACCCAACCTGGTTTTTTATATTTTAGCTACCCTCAAACATCCATCACGCATCCCTGCGAAGACGGGCTTTCATCGGGTAGGTCCGCTCTCCATGACCGAGTCACTTCTTTAAGCGAGCCGCTTTGTTTAACATGAAATGTCGGGTACAAGCGTAAACCCTTGGTCTGACCCCTCCATGATATGTCGTGGGATTATGACACGTCATTTCTTTGGGCGTGTGGTGCTTTTACGGATGAATGCACCCAACCTGGCTTTGTATAACACTCATGGTGTCGGGGACAAAGGTGGCAACCCCTTATTGAAAAGATTTTATTATTATTATTTTTTTATTATCATCATTTTTATTCATAAGTAGGAAAATAGGTTTTTATTGTTTTACTTATATATCCTTTCATTTTATTAGAAGAAGGCAGATTTTTGGTTATTAGTGATACATGTTACTAATAGTACGAGAGTTATTTATTTATATGCCCTCGGAAGCGACTATTTACTAGCCACCAATTTGCTCGACCTATCCCTTGGCTTGCGCCGCGGGCGACCAATATGAGCAACTTTCGTCATTGGGCAACAGATAGTTTGAGGGACAAACTGCAAACCCTGCCCATTTTTGTGTTTATTCTGTATTAAATGGACAAACCCAGTGGTATTTGTATTGTGAGCCCAAACACCAAAGCTCTCGCCTTACATTCTCGCGTGGTTTTGGCGTTGAATTCTCTTGTTCTATATATATTTTTATTTTTATAGGGCTACATGTGTTTGTGTGGTTTTGGATTTTTTGGATGCATTCTATTTACAGATGCATAAGTAGGGTTTTTGGGATTTTTATGTAAAAGTGGAGGTCAGACATGAGTTTGTGTTTCGTGCACGTGTGTGTAAACGAACACTTATTCCCTCCTTATTTATTTACAATAGATACTACTCGGTTGGTCCCGCTCGGGCTAGGTGTAGTACTTCTTCGAGATATCGCCCATTAATCGGTGGCATGGGCCTCTCACCTTCATGGTCTATGAGTTGGTATGCGCGCCCCGTATACCTTCTCAATTACATATGGCCCTTCCCGATTCGGAGAGAATTTGGGCCGATGTGCGGACAATAATCGGCCTCTTAAGGACAAGAACAAGCTCCCTTGTTGAAATGCCACGACTCGCGCCATTTTGTCATATGCCCTTGCCATTTTTGCACGATATATTTCGAGGTTCTGTTGGGCTATCGGTCTTTTCTCGTCCATGGCATCCAACTCATCCAATCTAAGTTGTTGGCATTCATCCATGGTCATGTCATTTTGCATAGCCACCCATAATGACGGTAATTCCACCTCAAGAGGGAGAACGGCTTCAACCCCAAAAGCCAAAGAATACGGGGTAGCTTGCGTAGGTGTTCGGTACGTGGTCGATAAGCCCATAATGCCTCCTGTAGACGATTATCCCGGTCTCGTTGGTTGCGAGTCCACGGTCTTCTTCATGATATTGATTAGGGTTTTGTTAAAGGCTTCGGCCGGGCCGTTGGCTCTCGGGTTATAAATGGACGAGAATCTCCAATCGATATTAAATTGCTCGCCGGGACATAGACTTTAGAGCTCTTGAAGGCCGTTCCATTATCGGATATTATTCGTTGCGGTGTACCGAATCGGTAAAGGATGTGCGTCTTGAAGAACTTAACCACATCGGATGCTTTAACTTCTTTAAGCGGAACGGCTTCGGCCCATTTTGTAAAATAAATCGTCGCGCCGGGATGAGCCGGTGACCTCTCGACGTAGGAGGGTCTATGGGCCCCACTATATCGTGCCCCACATATTAAATGGCCGGGATGCTACCGTGGGGTGCAACGGGTTTGGCGCTTGATGTATAAAAGGGCCATGTATCGGCACATGCGGCACTTCCTTGCGTGCTCTTCACAATCAGCCACCATCGTGGGCCAATAATATCCCATTCGCTTGATCTTTAACTTCATTTTTGGCCCAGGCCCGATGTGCTCCGCATAGCCGGAATGAACTTCTTTCATAACCTGCTCGGCTTCAGGCCCTGATACACATCTTAGCCACTGGCGATCATAAGACCTACGGTATAGCGTATTGCCCACATATGCATACCGTAGTACCCGCTTTCTTAGTTGATCAGCGATTCTTTTATCTTTGGGGAGGGTGCCATGCCGGAAATATTCAATGAACGGCTGTCTCCAATCATCGTCTTCTTCAGTTATCATTGTTTCTTGGCATTCTATCTTTCCTAGCCCAGCATTTTCATCATTCGCCTTATCTGTTGTTTGACACAATGATAATGGCCTTCTATTGCGGACGATGATGTGGATTTCTGGCTCTGTTGGTTCACCCAGCTCCTTGGCGAGTTTGGCCAACGCATCTGCTTCACCATTCACAGCCCTTGTGACCTTCTCGATGGACACGTACGGGATTTTCTTCATTAATTCCATGGCCTTTTGGTGATATTGTATTAGCTCCGGCTTTAGGACTTTGTATTCGCCAATTATTTGATTTATAATCAGTTGTGAATCCCCAAAGATGCGCACGACCTTGATTTCCGGCTCCGGTGATAGCTCTAGTCCGGCGATAAGCGCTTCATACTCGCTTTATTATTTGCATGGTTCGGTTAAAGCCAGAGAATGTCGTATTATCCCGCCTTCCGGGGTTACGAAGACTAGTCCTGCGCCAGCTCGCACAGTCGGGACTCCCGGGCCCGCGATTGGTTTGATTGATGAGGCACCATCGAAGTATAACTCCCATATAGGTTTCCTTCTTCAACATGTAGAGTTTCCTCGTCGGGAAAATCACATTTTAATGGAGAGTCATCTTGGATCGGATGTGCGGCTAGGAAATCCGCCAGCGCCTGCCCCTTGATCGCCTTTTGCGGTGTATATGTGATGTCAAACTCAGTGAGAATGATCGCCCATTTGGCCAGTCTACCCGTCAGCATTGGCCGAGTCATTAGATACTTGAGAGGGTCCACCTTGGATATTAAAATGATTTTATGGGCTAGCATGTAGTGCCTCAATTTCTTCACCGCGAAGATTAGGGCTAGACAATGCTTTTCGATCGGCGAATACCGTGTTACGCCCCTACCATCATGCGACTTAAGTAATATAGCGCATTTTGATTACCATCCTGGTTTTCTTGTGCCAATAGGGCTCCCAAGGATCCATCTAGGGCGGTCGTATATAGATGAGTTCCTTCCGGGTATGGGCGCCGCCAACACTTTGGAGGGTTGAGTAGTATGCCTTGATTTCTTCAAAGGCTCGGCGGCACTCGCCATCCCACTTAAACGGGATATTCTTCTTAGTCAGTCGGGTGAAGGGTTGGATTTTACCCGATAGGTTGGCTATAAACCGCCTAATGTATGCCAATTGCCCTTGCAAAGATCGCAATTGTTTTAAATTCTTTGGCGGGGATAGTTCGATTATTGCTTTGATCTTGCCGGGTCTATTTCAATTCCCCCTGTGGCGTACCACAAACCCTAGAAATTTACGAGATGATACCATAAATGCGCATTTCAACGGGTTTAATTTGAGCGCATGTTCTCTCAAAGGCGGTTGAAAACGACCTCAAGATATTGGAGGTGTTCTTCATATGACATGGCCTTGATGACTAGGTCGTCACATAGCATTCTACTATCTTGTGGATTAGATCGTCGAATATCTTCGTCATCGCCGTTGATAGGTGGCACCGCATTTTTGAGCCCAAACGGCATGACTTTGTAACAATATATGCCAATCGGCGTGCGGAAGGCCGTATGCCTCTCATCTTCGGCGCCATTTTGATTTGATTATAGCCGCATAACCGTCCATGAAGGAGAAGACTTCATAGGAGGATGTATGGTCAATTATGATTTCGATTTACGGGAGCGGAAATCATCTTTAGGGCACGCCTTGTTTAAGTCCCGAAAATCCACACAAATGCGGATTTGCCCATTTTTCTTTTAACCGGGACAATGCTAGCCACCCATTTCGGCGTCTCTTCTTCCGTATGAAACTGCGTCGATGAGTTTCTTTGTCTCCTCCACGACCTTTTCTTCGAGTTCTATTCTCATTCGCCTCGGCGCTTGTTTAATCGGCTTGAAGGTTGGATCAATTTTTAAGTAATGGACCGCCACGTTGGGATCTAATCCGGGCATTTCTTTATAACTCCAAGCGAAGCGATCCATGTAGCTTTTAAGGAACGTCCTTAACTGTCGACCACCTCTCTTTGGTAACGACGCGCTTATGAAAGTTGGTCGTGGGTCTTCTTCCGTCCCCCAGATTGATTTCGGCTAACTCATCGACCGTATTAGGCTCCTTTTCTAGTTGTTTGAGCATTTTTCGGGGCCAGGGGTACTATCCTCTTGTTTCATTATCTAGCATCTCAACGAAGTCATGCAATGACTTTCTCCGTACGGCGCTCGTGGAAGAATCCCTCAAAACATCTTTGCGTCATCGCGAGTTATACCCTAACCCCCGGGTGTATTTTATTTTACCATCCGGGCCCGGGAACCTTATTCGCGCCATTCCGAAGTTCATCGAAGCGCTTGGCCTCGGCCTTGGATATGTCTCTCAGACATTTCGCCCTTTTTGCCAGTTTATACAGCTCCTTTCCAAAGGGATGAGATGCAGCGTCATCGCCCGTTGCGTTCTCCGATTCTTGTTCTATCACCCACTTCTTCCAAGCGTTGTGATCAGGGTTCTTCAGAGACTGAGTTGAATCGCTCTGATAGAAAATTATAGCCTTGTGGATGATAGTTTTCCCTTTGGTGCGCTACCTTTCTTAGGCACAACAAAGGTCTTTAGGGTTTGGATGTGGTTCACTTCCCTTGGCATGAGGTCTTTAAAATGCCTTTCGGGAACCACAGTAATCTCTAGCGCTGCCATCTCCTCTTCTATTTCAATGTTCATGACCGAGTTGGAGCGATAGATTTCTTTGATTGGCTTACGTCTCGCAACCTTAGGCTTGCTAGGTACGGGAGTGTGCGAGATCGTATAGGCAACCCCTTTACCTTTGTTATTCGAGTTATGCGGAGCTGGGTCTTGTTGAAAGCTCTTCGGGAGTTGGATTGTCCCGTTTCTGTGCCCCTCTTCTATAAGGTCCTTGAATACCCAGCATTCTTCAATTGTGTGGCCCAGTATGCGATGATAAGGGCAGAATTCGCCTTCGCCGGCTCTCTCTATGTCTGCGGGTCGTTTGCAAACGGGAAGTGTCAATCCGCTTTTAAGGCTTGCTCAAATATCCAGCCGTTTTATTTTTAAGAAAGAGTATGGTTTACTCTTCTTGGCTTTGAGGGTTTGCATGACGGTCGATTGCTTAGCTCTCGTTTCTTCCCCTTTTGATTCATCTACTATTACAATTACCGCTTGCCGCTATCGGGTGCTTGCCTTTCGGGGGTCCGGAACGGGGTTCGCTCGTCACTTCTTTGAGTAGCTCGGAGTTATAGATCGCGGTTTGCGGTTTTCAATCATTATCATGATTTCATTGTGTTGCACTTTAATATCTGCATCACTTCCCATTGTTCGGACACCTCCCTCTATTATTTTCAACTTGGTGCCTTATTTCGTCAATCGCATTCCGGACGCGACCTTCGAAATTTTCCCGCCATGAGCGTTCTTCATTTATAGGCCTCGGCCTAAGCGGGTTATCCCTTCCGCTACGGGTCCGTGTTGATCATATATGACTCCTCACTTTCATTATCTGTTTCGGGCCCTTTGTATGGCTTTTGAGGATGTGATAGATGATCTCTTCGTCGATTCTTCTTCCCGGGGTTGACGATCGTGGCGATTCTTCTCCCGAGGTGATGTCGCCGAGTCATCGAGTCTTGAGTCTTCTCCGAAGTTGCCTCTGTGATCTGAATTTGAGGAGTGTTGGTAGGCTTAAAATTGAAAATGACCTCCTCCTCTTGAGAATCACTTGCATTGATTTCGCTCGGTTTTATTTGGGCCTTATACGTAGCCACTTTGTTTGAAGCGGAAGGTTGCTTCTTCACCCGACTTTCTTCGGGTCTTTGGGCTCGAGCACCTCGGGGTTTAATATTAAATTTGACCTCTTCTTCTTCTCCGGATGAGGTATCAAATTTAGGGCCTTTGTTGAAGGGTTTCTGACCTGCTTTTGTTATAGGCCGGCTTGGCGCCACGGCGGATTTAGGTAGAAAATATTGGGCGTCATTGAATTTAATCTCATGCACCCCGAATGGCTTGACATCTCCGTCAATTCTCTTTTGCTTACCATTCTCGATATATTTCGGGCATTGGTGCGAGTAGAGGTATGACACGATTCTTTGTGAAGCCACGGGCGACCAATGACGCTTAGATAAGAAGTTTCGGCGTCAATGACATAGAATTTAGTAGGCGCTTTTAGGCTTCCGCATTGCGGGTTCGAGTTATAGCTCCCGGGGCCTTTTGGGAGTTTTGATTGAAGCCATGAATAATCACCTTTTCATCGGATAGGTTCTTCACATCTAAGGTGATGGTCTTGAGTTTTGAGCGGCATGATATTGATCGAAGACCACTGCGTCGACCAAGATGCGCCAATCTTTTGCCCTCCACAGTTTCCGGTGATGTATAGCGGGCGGTTGTGGTCGACGGTGCCTATTAGGAGGTCATCGTCTGTGAAATTTATGCAAGCGGCCCGCTTGGCGGTGAATAGGGCTTCTTGCATATTTTGCTCGATGAAATATGACTTGTACTTCTCGGGATCTTGCAAGGCTTGGATTAATACCTCCCTTAGGTCTTGTGACATCATCAATGCGTCAAATATGCTTAAACAATGCTTTGGAATCTTACGCGGATGTGCCAACACATTATATTCTTCGCCGTCGCCAGGGTCTTTTCGGGTTCTTGCTTAGGTTCTCGACCTCTTTACCTTTATTCGGGGCCTTATCCTTTCCCTTATCGGAATCCTTGGGAGCTTGTCTCTCGGGTACGTAAGTCCCGGACCGGAGCACGGCTTTGCATTCTTCGTTTTGGTCCCAGAGGTGCTTGCTTCCCCTTCGTCGTTTAGGAAGAACATCTCCTCTAAAGTTGGCATATCTTCGTCGTGAGAAGAATATACCATGTTGCACGAAGCACCCCAGATCTCTTCGCTTTCTTCTTTATTTATTTCTTCATTTACATCTTCTTTCTTTTGCCTAGGGTTAGCTTCTCCCAGTCTTCTTTGGAGATGAAGTGTTGAAGGGTGATCGCCTCGGGACTGCCCTGCTCGCATTCTTCAATTTTATTCTTTCTGGACTTGTTGCTTCTATGCTTCTTTCTCTTCTTAAGAACCTGGTCTTGGCTCTGGTCTACCTTATAATATACCCGGGCTTTGGTGGGACCACTTTGGTGTGATGTCGTCTTTCCATTTCATGCCGGGTTCTTTCTTAAGAGCTTTAAGCATTTTAATCGATTTCTTCGATAAGTGCGTAGTCCATTGCTCTTCTTCTGGTCTTCACTTAATTGGTCGGGATCTTCTCTTCCTCGTGAGAGATCATATTGGCTGTTCATGGGCCGATGGGCTTTGCAAGAACCCTTTAGGTAAAGTAATTTCACCGTTTTTATACGCCTTCTCGACCCGATCTTTGAAGACCCGGCAATCTTCAATTGAGTGCCCTATTACTCTGTGGTATGGGCGAAGTTGGGTTCGTCCGATTTATCGGCATCTTCGGCGTTCTTGGCGGCGGGGTTAGACCGTTCTTCGGTGCCCTACGAAGATTTGGGCAACTTTATCTCTCGAAGGAGTACGGTTTAGATTTCTTTTGTTTGAGGGACTCAAAACTCGTGAACTCCCGCTTGATTGGGCTGGGTCCCTTGTTGTAATTATTGCCATTTGTGCCACTGCTGCCGCTTTGAGTATCTGCGTTAGCGACCATTTTATCCTTTAACGAGGTGAATGCCACCTTGGTCTCAGCTCGGGCTCCTCGTTGCGGCCTATTATTCATAAAGTTCGGCACGGTGTGCGGTGACATCCTTTCCATATTAGATATCGATCGAGCAAGTCTTTGAATGTGTTGACCTTTGTCACACCAAGAAGCATGCCCATCCACCCGTCAATGTTTTTCATGATTAGGTTGACGGCCTCATCTTCGGTTAATGTGCGGTCGCATTTGATCTTTGAGGTTCCGCCATCTATTAATAAAATCTGTCATTGACTCTCCTTTCTTGGGTTTAGTGCTTGCCGGATCGGCTATGTTTATCTTGTCGGACACCATGACAAATCGCGCCCTGAACGAATCGCCATCTCGTCCCAGGTCCCGATCTTTGTTGTTTTCTAATGAATAGTACCATTGAAAGGCGGTTCCCACTAGGCTTTGAGGGAATTGTCTTAACAACGGTGCATCATTGCGCCGTATTGCCGCACGAGGCTACAAAATGGGCAGTGTTGCTCGGGATTTAGATCTTTATTGCCTTCCCGGAGAAGGTCTGAAGCGGGGGATCACATACCCTTTAGGATATTCTTCTAAGTCGTATATGGCGGGGTATGGATGTCCACAGTTTTTAACGGGAGGGATAGCGTATCCACCTCCGGCTATTTGCATTCTTTGAGCAATCATGGCTTGAATCTCCTTAGGGATATTCCCGTTGGTTCAGCCTCCACTTCTATGGTTCTATGTGGATGGGGTTTAGAATTGACGGGTTGTTTTCCCTTATGATTGCTTTTGGTACTGTGGACCCCTTCTTGACGGGAACTACCAGCTTTGAAATTGGCGTCTTGTGATTCTTGCAATGACTTGACCGCCTTAATCGATTCTTCATTTTGTTTCGGCATGGTAGCGATTAGCTCCGTTGCCTAATCATCTCTTCGTCCGTGCCTCGATGTGGCCTTTTAGTATTTCAATTTCATCGATAGGCACTTCGGGACGTGTTTCAACGTCATCTTCATTATCGAAGAAATCGGGGTTTTCGTTGTGGTCTTCCCTTCCCTGCTTTATTGCCCTCGGGGTTGACTCTCTTGGGAGGTCTCCCTTTTCTACCATTATTTTTGTTGGTATTGGTGACGTGAGCTTGATTAGGCGGGGATTTGGTCATCTGGGTCATATTCACCTCGAGCGTCGGTGTCGGATCGTATCGTAGCTTATGCGATGGTGTTGGCGAGAAGTGCTCTTCATAGCGAGCGGTTCTTCTCTTCTTCTTTGTTTGGTCAGGGGCAGTTACTTTCAAACTATTGAGTGGTATTCTCGAGCCTAATCGGCTGAACACACTCTTTTGACCTAAGCGGTTGAATACGCTCTCGGACGGAGCGTTGGACCTGCCGGCCTTGTTGGGCTGGGCTTGAGATTGGGACCTTGTTGGCTGGGAACCCTTTGGGACCCACACCTGCTGGGTGCTAGGTGTTGCCTTTGGTGTAAACCTCCTCGGGTTCGGAGTGGAGGCAATGGCTTGCGGCTGAGCCATGCCTTGAGATTGATTGGGGCGGAAGACGTATCGTCTCGACTTAGCGTTCTTGACGCTCTTCCTCTGCTTGAGGGCCCTGTGAGCCTTATAGATGGCTTCTGCAGGGGTTTGAGACTTATCCTGGCGGCGCTGAGGCCTTTGAGATGGGCAAGGTGTGGGCTTAGGCACCTCCCATGCACGGCGGAGGCGGCTTTGTGGCGAGTTCTTGGCCACTATGCGGAGGCGAAATTTGTGAATTTGTTGGAGGCGGGATGGGCGGCCTAGCCACCGGTGGTTTTGGTATGCATCCGGGGCCCTCTTCTGGATGCTTGAGAGTCGCGGGTAGTTTGGGCTGCGGTTGGGGAAATTTGTCTTCTTGGACGGTCGCCTTCTCCTCTTTGGGGAGGTAGTAGGAGAGGCCATTACGTTGTTGGAGATGCCCTTGGGAGTCGGGGTAATCGAGTCCTCCTCCTCGTCGGGATGGAGATCCGGACGGTTGCGGAGTGATCGTGGCCACTTTGGAGGTGGGCGTAGATGGTGAGTTCTTGCGGGATGGTCCCGAAGAACATGAACAATTTGCCCTCGGGCTCTTTGCGGGAGTGACGGTGTAGGGAGCGAGGTTGAAGTTTCCGAAATATGCCATTTCCTGCAAAAACAAAAATACTTGAAAATCATTAGTCATTTTAGCACATAGAAGACCACTTGTATCTCTTAACTATTCTATTTGCCTCTCTCTTTCAGAGATAAGAGGAGAATCTAGGTCCCACCGGGCGTGCCAGATCCTGTGCGACCCTTTTTCACGCGCTCCGCACCGCCGCTGGGCGATGGGTTGCGGAAGAAGGACACGGAGATCCCTCCCGAGCGTGCATCTACTAGGTGTCGGCCGATTGTGCCGTTTAGAGAGATTTGGATGCACATTCAGGGGGTTTTTTAGTGATTGTGAGTTCTTGTAGATTCCGGTGGGCGCAAGCCCCCACCGTTAATTACCCTGGGCTACTAACCTCGAGGCACCTCTGGATCTTTGAAAGAGAGAAGCAAATAGTATAGTTAAAAGATGGTCAAGTGGTCGTCTAAGTTCATAAAAAAAGGGTAAAAAGGGGTCTACGGAAGACGAACCTACAAACAGATCGGTTCAATCTATGGAAGAAAAAAACCTACAAACAGATCGGTTTTGTCCTATGGAAGACGAACCTACAAACGGATCGGTTCGATCTATGCCACCTCGAGATGTAACCTTACCTACGGACCGGGTTAATCTCTTTAGAGGGGCTTGAGGTGAGTCTACATACGAACGACTCGACCTCCGTTGATCTAGAAGATAAACCTACAAAACACGGATCGGTTCAATCTTAACTAGTCAACAACCAATCACACAAAATACAACTCGAAGCGGCGGCGGTTGATCTTGAGGTTGGTGAATCGGGAGAAGGGTGGATATGGCCCACGTGTTTCTTCTCACCGATCTTCTAGATCATGAATTCGAAGCACTAAGCCGATTCATAAACCTAGGAAACACAATTACACACAATGTCAAACCTGAAGCGCTGAGCCAATTTAACATCGAGGCATGTGTTAGTGAAGGAACCTACCTACAGAACGGTTCACATTCACTGCTTTGTGGATGAATCTACCTACAGAACGATTCAATCTCACAGTCTCGGGAAATGAGCCAGGAGACGAACTATCGACGGATGAGTTCGGTCTTCTTGCTAGCTCAAATGGTCATGAATTACTTGTTCATGACACCGAGTCATCAAGATGTCACTTCGCTCGGACATCGTAATGTTCTCTTCTTCAAGGTCGACATATCTCTCCATGCGATGTTGTAGCTTTAGTCATTCTTCGACGATCGTCAAGATGTTCTTGTCTCGACTAATCATTCTATATGTTGCATTACTTGTGCAAAATTACTATGTTGCCCTACATCCCTTGTGTGAGCGTATTCAATCATGAGTTACTTGCTCATGGCGGTGGAGTCATTAAGATGTCACCTATCTAGGACATCGTAATGTTCTTCTTCTTCGAGTTGACATACATCTCCATGTTAATATCGTAGCTCGATTATTCTTCATCAAACATCAAGATGTTCTTGTCTTGACACATTCCCTTATGTTGCTATCAAAGCCTTATCATCTACGTCAAAATGTTCTGTCTCGACGTATCTTATTATTCTTCATCAAGTGTCAAGATGTTCTTGTCTCGACATATCTTCTCGTATTGCTATTAAAGCTTTAATCATCTCACGTCAAGATGTTCTTGTCTCAACGTATCTTCTTCATATTGCTATCGAGCCTTAATCATCCTACGTCGAGATGTTCTGTCTCAACGCATCTTTTCGTGTTGTCATTGCAACCTTATTTATCCTCGTCAAGGTGTTCTCGTCTTGACTAATCATTCTAAATGTTATATCATGTGTGCAAATATTCTTATGTGACTCTACACTCCTTGTGTGAGCATATTTATTCATTTCTAAAATGCACAAAGTCTATTATATAATATCTTCCATTATTATTTTATTATAAAGATGCATTTATTTATTATTATTATTATTATTATTATTATTATTATTATTATTATTTTTAAACTCTATTTATCTATGTAGAAAATTATTTACAAAAATAATAGGAAAAGGGGTTAGCTAATAACTAGAGTTTCATTTATATTTTTGGGATTTTTATAACAGCTAAAATAGTAAAATTTTATTTTTATTATTTCTAAACTCTATTTATTTTGTAGAAAAATCACTTACAAAAATAATAGAAAATAAAATGGCTATGTTTTTTTTTTTATTTTATTTATATTTTCAAAATGTTTATAATAGCCAAAGTAATAGAATTTTATTATTATATTCTATTATGTTGAAACATTATTCATTATGTAGGAATTATTTACAAAATCAAAGGATGATTAGCTATATTATTTTTATTATTATTATTTTTTTATTTTTTTTATTTTTTAAAATCCGTAATAGCTAAAAAGAAATCATTATTAATATTATATTCTATTTATTATACTATTCATTATATCTATTTTTATTATTTCTATTTATTATCTATAGAAAAGTATAAGATTTTTATTATTAGTTGAAAATAGCCATAAGAGATAAAATTCATTATGTTTTTTTTTATTACAACTATTATTTTTATTACATTTTATTCATCAAAAGTATTTTATTGTATATATTTGTATAGAAATAACAAAAGAAATACAATTCATATTATAAAACTATTTTATCATTCTTTATTATAAAAGAAAATGTATTTACTATCTATTATCATGGTAGTATATATTTTTTTGTATATTTTGTGCTATTTATTTATTTTTATTCTTTTTATAGAAAATATTAACATAATATTTATTGTTATTCATATTTCTTATTTATCAAAGAATATAGCTGATCTCATTATTTATTATGGCATATTACTATCATCATTATTATTTCATGGAAAATCACTTGAAAAATTACTAAAATATATCTAGTTATTATTTATGATTTTTATTTGTATTTTTGGAATTTTTATAGTATTTAAAATGACAAGTCAAAGCTAAGTCAAACATATCAATATAGGTAATGTCTTTTACTTTTAAATTGTTTTATCATGATTATATTTTTAAAACTGGAATATTATTGTATAGAAAAATAGTATGAAAAATAAGGAAACTTTAGAAACAAATTTGAGTCAATTTGGAGTTCGGGAGCATTTTCAAATCATTTATTTACTATATATAATTATTGTTCGTTATTATTTAATCATTGGGCCTAATCTGGGCCGCCAGATCTATATCAAGATTGGCGCTCATCTTTCATTTAATTCTATTCTTATTTGGGCCGCCGGATATGTTTCAAGATTGGGTTATACTAGATGGACGGCCCAGATCCATATTTATATCTTTATTTAATACGGCGCCTTATCTGCATCGTTCAACCTCTTCAAGATTCACGCGCTTGCTTTAATATCCGTGCCACTGCGATTATTTGACTCTCCAGTCAACAACTCCTTCAAGATTCACGCTAACGACGGCGCCGGTGACTGGGGCCACCTCATTCCGATCAGGCGACAGCCTCAGCATCGTCTCATCGCGGAGAATCCATCTATAGTGCACGATTTATAATCTATACGATGGATTATGTGATTCACTAGCGTCGAATAGAACCAGTTGATATTATCCGGTACCGAATCTTGGATTTCAAAAATTCAATCCAATTAACTGTTGTTTCCGTCAATTGAGCACTCAATTCACATCGTGTATGTATGTTGATGCATTCTAGCATGATCAAGCTCACTCAAATCAATGTATACCTTCTCTATTCAAAATGCACCATGGTACCATTCGGTACCGATCATGAATTCGGTATTAATCATTTACATTTCTAAGCAATTGTCTAGATTTCTTTGATCTTTAGACTATACAACTCATCGCCTATGCAGTATACACCAATTCAAACAATCAATTTGAATGATTATAGCATTCAAAGGTGTAATTGCTGCATCGGTCTGGATCGTAGCAACAGATTTCAAGAATTCAAATCAGTTAATCGATTTAAAGCTGAAATCTTGGAGCAATTGCTTAGAAACATAAAGATTGAGAGGTCAATGACCTTCGATCAATCAAATGTTGCAACAATAAACCAGGAGGCAGCTTGGCCTTCGACTGGTTTTCTGATAATCGTAATTCCAACGCTAATCACCCATATTAATCAGAAAAGAAGTGAATAATCATCAAAGAATCCATTTAACTAGTAAGACGACAGTGTTAGAAGTATTTTAATCAAAGAATTCAAAGAAATTCGATAGAATTCAAAGGAAATTGCAAGTAATTGAGAAACAGTATCAAACTATACTGAAATTGATCAAAGACAAATGCAATTACAACTCAAATTCTCGATTCTTATCAATTATACTCACCTATCCTTCTCCTCTGTGATTATATCTCCTTGAATCGATTGATAATAGTGGAAAAGGGATGACTGTTTGCCAAGTTCTCAACACTTGTGAGATCAATTGGCTTTCTGGCTTCTCACTTGCTCTCTAAGCTTCTCAGGGATCTTGCAAATGCTCTAAGGGTCGTGTGTATGCCTCTGGTTCTTGGTTCTATCCACTGGCTAAGGGTTTATATAGAAATCCATTAGTTTGACCGATTTTGACCATCTCAATCCAATTGCACATGGTGCATTATACTTTTCACTCTAACTGCTTCCTTGTATGCCCTATGGTCCACTGAACCAAGTCTCCATTGCCTAGCTCATGTGTAATCGCCAGAGGCGATTACAAGTTCATTTTATTTGCTGATTTGCCACTATTCGGTTCCCATACTCTTGCAAGCCTCTCTAGCCCCTTCTAGATCCTTCCAGACCTCATACCATGTCTATATAAGCTGCTAGCATGCTCCCTTAGCTCTATTTTACAGAATTGATCTCAATTCACATCTTTTCTCCCATTACAAGCCATAATCAAGCTTCAACCTTTCACCTCGGTTCTTTGCTTATTTCTTCTGTCTCAAGGCTTCACCATCATCAATTCAGTGTCAGGCAACTCCTTGTGCTCTTATCTAGTCGATTTGCAAGCTCTATCACAGTGTTCGATCAACTCACTTCTAGGCCGAGTTGTGAATTGGTGCAACTCCTACATCCAAACATTCAACTCCTCTCAATTGTCACTCTAACACCATCGCTCGAGGTCCTAGAAGCTCTCCCGGCCATCAATTGCAAGTTCCAAGCTTCAATTGGCAAGTTCAAAGTTTTGACCCGAGGTGTTGCTTCTTGCCATTTTCTCTCTTTATATGGCATTATTCTCGAAATCTAAATCCATACACCTTCTCTCCTTTGTACTAGATAACCGGGGCTAGGAGCAATTGATCCGAAGTCGATCCCTTTGTGTGATCTCCATTGATGGCGCCATTGACGACTTTCACCATCGGGAAGAAGAAGAGAAGGAGAGAGAGGAAGGAGGGAGCGTCCACAAGCTCACCTGCGCCCGTGTTCATGCACCAAGGCAAAGGAGAAGAAGAGTGCGAGAGAGAGAGTCCCCGTGCGCAGTGCATACACTCTCTTTCCTTTTATTTAAATTCCGATCAATAGATCTGTGTGGACTTGGCTTGTTATCCTCTTATATGCCACAGACTCATGAACCTGACTAGTGGGCCCTACTTGTAAGTTCACTGAGTCTAGGTTTATAGATATCGTTAGTGACTAATTAGTGCATGATTAGGGTTAATTGATATGATATGGCATGTTATGATTGGCTCATTAGTTTAATCACCTTCCTTTTATCCCTGATTACTCACTAATTACTGCTGGGGTGGCTTCATGGTATGGTGCCATGTGGCACAGATCTGGATGAGGTGGCCTCCTCTGGCTGTGCCATGTGGCATAGGGTTGGGTGAAGTGGCCCTGTGATGTAATGCCATGTGGCACTAGGGTGGTGAGGTGGCCCACCGCCGCCACGCCACGTGGCACTAAGGTGGGGCCCACCGTCGTGACTCATACCAGGTGGGGCCCACTTGCCGACATGGACCAATGGGAGTCGCCACGTGGCACTCGGCCGCCGAGTTGGTCCGATCTCAAAGTGTCGCCACGTGGCACACCCTCTCTCTTCATCTATTTTCTATCTTCTGTGTTTATTACACCCAATTTGTACCCCAGCCGCCATCATCTCCAAGTTGTACCCGTAATTGCCTTGATCAAATCTCGGCCTTTGATTAATCCATTTATTATGCTTTTATCTTCCCCGAATTTATTTTAATAGCTCCACTTATCCAAAAATCATGAAAATTTCACCAAAAATCCCTAAAATCATGATGATCATCCCTGTAATTTTTAATTCCATTTTTACCCCTGTCTCTCTGAATTAAAAATTCTTTTGTCAAATAAACCCTATTATTTCTTCCGAATTAATCCCGATTTCATTTGTAGCTCAATGTCTCTGCCAATTATCTCTCTCTTGCAGAAACCACCCTAACTAAATACCAATTAGACTTATATTGATATTCATTAGGGCTTGATCGATCAACGATTGATTACATGTCAATAGTTGATACAGATCTAGACTTGATCGATGGTTGCTCCCAGCTTTTGCACTGATCGATCTTGTGAAATTGACTTTCAATCCCTTAACATGAGGGTGACTTGGTCAAAGAACCGACTACTTATCGATAATTGACACAAATCAAAGCATGGTTAGGTGGTTGCTGCTCGCAGCTTTGGCACCAGGTCAGCCTTGAAAGCAAAATCACATTTGAAATTTCTCATGACTAGTTGCATCAAAATGCTAGCTTGGCATTGACATCATTTCATGTAGCATAGGGATTATCTTGCTTTGACTCCTTTCTAGGGTTAGCTCCAAAGGCAGATTTTTAGGGTTCAACTCGACTCTATAATATGTCACCGAGGTGTGGGGTCCATTGTCGGTGAAAATGGTCACATGGGTGACTCATCGATCGGATGGGCTATGTTGTTAGATTCATCTACAAGGGACCGCCAGTGGGTCCCACTTGTCGAGAAAATATAATCAAATGGTCGACCCATCAGAGATTTTCTCTCTCCGAAATCTCCCGAGGGTCGCCCACCTCGAATGAGTAGGAGGTGGTGGGGTATTTATACTCTTCACTTCATGCCCAAAGCATTCCATTGTGGGACTAATGAATTCATTCGGGGTTAAGCAAACGACTCTTCTTCGATCGGTGGGCCATCTTTTCATTGCTTTCTCTCCTTCCCTCTTCTTATGATTTGTCATTAATCATCAATTTATTTTCATTTATTCATTTACTCATCCTTGGAATTTTCAAGGGTAAACAAGTGGGAAATGAAATTACAAATAGATCAGTTCATTTTGTGTAGAACAGTGAGAAATAAACTTAGAAACAGATCAGTCCATTTTATACAGGATAGTGAGAACAGATTGATGAGAAATGAACTTACAAATATATCAGTTCATTTTAGATTATAATGAAAGATGAACGGTCCAGATGCATTCCTAGTTATTATACTAATAAACAGTGCTGATCGTTGGATCTCTTTGAGATTCCCTCGGATATGCTAAGATCTATGCTAGTGCGCCAAGAATCATGCTTGCACATCTCTTCATCTCCTCTGTCAGTTGCACATCGAGATTCGTGCTACTTGTGTTCCCAGTGACGGAAAGCTCCGATCGACGATCGGCCGGTGGCCCTGGCGTCGTCTCACTGAGGGAAGTACAACTATATCCTCTGATTGAATATCTATACGGTAGATGACAAGGAATGACTATACCGATTTGGTACTTGTATGCAATTCGATACCGAGATGAATTGGATTGATTTCTCGATCGAATTGAATGTTAATTCTTGTAATTCTTGCACTGTACTTCGTCGCCTTGGTGTAATTAATGTGCTCACTGACTGCCTTCGAGCAATTAGCTTGAATTGCAATGAGAATTCAGTAGTAATTGGTACAGTTTGGTACCAGTCACGAAATTGAATTGTAATCTTGATTGCCAAAGCCTTGTACATGCCTATTGTGCATCTATCACCCCTCTGCACAACTTCACTTAGCCTATTCTATGATTTTGACATGAATTCATAGCGAATTTCATGTTACTGTGCAGAGAGAGTTGTGTGAATGAGTATATGAATCAGATTATCACCAATTTGACTATAATTCTCACTCAATTGGATCTCAGTTAGGCAATCAAGCTTGCAATAGGGTCAGGAGGATTATAAAAACCCTTCAACTGATCTCAATTACAATTATTCTTGAACTCTTCTTTGGATAACACTCGGGAGGGTTACAAAAACCCTTCAACCGAGTCTCAATTCACCTTACATGCATTCTCATCATGATCAGTATCAAGAAACAACAAATGAAGTGAAAAGAGAGGAAAGAAATAGAGAAAAAGGCAGAGAAATAAAAAAATAGCAAAGAAAATCAGAAAAATTCAGAAAATTCAATAGTTGCCTCAACACCTACATTGATTCTTTCAAGAAATTACACTAAATTAGAAATAATTACCTAGTTTTCGATGCTTCTTGAGATGAACTAGCAGTTGAACAAAAGATTTAAACTTGATTCAATTGAAGAAATTGAATTAAAAGCACTCAATCTCTCTTCTTCCTTCTTAATTGTTGTTTCTCTCTCTCTCTCAAGCTAGTTTCTCTTTTTTTATTCTCTCTATATGTGTCAATCTCTCTTACTTGATGGCCAGAATAGAGTTTTTATAGGTTTAGGAATTAATTGTGATTGGTGGGTTGATTAGTGGCCGGATTGCACCATTGAATTAATCTTATTCCTTGATTGCACTTCACTCAATGGCTAGGATTAGTTTGTGTTTCTTTTCAGTCAACTCACTCCCTGGAGTCAACATTTGGCAGTTTCAAATTGTTAGAGTTAGTTAAACTCTTCTTCTTTTTACTCTTTTGCCACTCCCTTGCACTAATCGGCTCTCTCATGCTTCTGAACTCTTCTAGAACATTCCAGTCACTTGAACATTCTTAGAACACTCCCTATATAAGTTCTGAGCAGTCCTTGGCCTCAATTAATTGATTAAAAGTCTATTTCTCCACCTAAACCTTACTCTCGGCCTACACACTCAATACACACTTCCCTTCATCAATTACTTCAATTGAAAGCTTGCACAATCTCTTCTCACTTCTAGAACCGATCCAGCACACTTGCATGATCAATTGAACACCTCTTCATTGAATTTGAACACTTCCACCCATGACCGACTTACGAGTTGGTAGAACACTGGACTAGAGGTTTCAAGTAGCTAATTTGACACTTGCCTTAGCGTCGTATGAGTGAAGATAAAGTGTTAGCATCATCAATTGCACTTGCAAGCCTT
This sequence comes from Schoenoplectus tabernaemontani, assembly GCA_037127355.1. Classification (NCBI taxonomy): domain Eukaryota; kingdom Viridiplantae; phylum Streptophyta; class Magnoliopsida; order Poales; family Cyperaceae; genus Schoenoplectus; species Schoenoplectus tabernaemontani. The sequence goes on along the minus strand of CM073746.1, from coordinate 21,127,276 downwards.
CACATAGGTAATTTCCATTTTCAAGCCGATGAGTTACCTATGTCAATTTCTCTCTCTCCCTTCGTTCATTCTTTCAATTGATTGCTTAGAGAGCATCGTAGTAGTGCTTAGAAGTCTTTGTGAAAAAGAATTGAAGTAAGAAGCTGTGCAGAACTTCCTTCCATCAATGGCGCCTTTGCTGTCGGGTGAAAGAAAGAGAAAGAGAGGAAGAAGAGAATGGGACGAGGGAGGCCCTTCTTCGGGTGCTCATGGCGTACATAGACCAACTCATCGAGCAAGTCACAGTCAGAAGTAATCGATGCATGGGCCAGGTACACACCTCGACTTTCTTTTGATTTAAATCTCTGGCTTGATTTGCATGTAGACTTGGTGCATGTTTGCTAGTGTGAGCTATACACTCATAAACCTGACAAATGGGCCCCATCTGTAAGCAATTGAGTCTAGACCCATAAAATTTAACTACGAATTGATTAATGGCTTGCTTAGGCCTAATAGATCTGATTTGGCATGATCTGATAGGGCCATCTAGTTAATTGCTTTGTTAATTATCTGTTATAGTATTGATTTGTGCTGAGGTGACATCTGTTAATGAATGTCATGTGTCACCAGTGGGGCCCACACTACTTAGTTGCACCAATGGCCAACTGTCATATGTTAATAGGAATAGTTTAATCTGCTGAGGTGTGTTGCTGCTGTGTTGCCATGTGGCACTGGGTGCTAAGGTGGCTGTGAAACCCCGTAAAATTATGAAAATAATAAGATATATAAAAATAATAATTAAATAATATATGAAAAACATAAACCGTAATTTTTTTTTCTTAAGATGACAAAATAAATATTAATATCTAAACCTAAAGATAAAATAAAGAATTATGACAACTTGATTTAAATTAATTTCAAATGAATAGACAAAACACAAAGATAGCTTGGTCAATTGAAACTTGATGAAGGAATCCAACGAAAAGTTAAATTATTAAACCTCAAACTCGAATCTTAAAATATTAAAACTAATAATGGTAATATTAATTAATTAATTAATTGGTAATCAATTTAAATTAGTTTTAAAGTTAAGATGTAATTTGAGAATATAAATTTATTTGCTTGATAGGCTCAAATAATTAAATTGACAGAAAGATAGATATATTAATTGAAGGAATATAAAAATTTACTGAATGCATAAATGACAGAACAGTAACGATTACAAAAAAAATATAGAGAAACCATTCTCCTCTCTCCCTTCCCCTCTTCTTTTATTTTTCATTCCCGAGGTCTATCTCATTAATACCTCCTGTGACACCCTTGTCTCTTTGACTTTCTCCTCTCGTCCCATGTTGTACTCACTTTGATTCCCGATCACAAATATCAATGTCACTCCCTCTCACAAATTTCTCACGGAGCTCTCTCATCCCATCTAAAATTTCACTTTATCTATGTATTATCCCTCTTAACCTTCTCGCCTCTCCTCACTCACATCACAAAATCCCTTTCAATCTTGCTCTCTCGTCAAACTACCCGATCTGCTCTCAACTGATGCGATTGAGAAAGGCGCGAAGAGGGCTTCGACGGAGTCAAGCCTAAGTCTAGGTTTTCAGCCATGTGATCGGCGTTACTGGCCTCGTCAGCGTGAGTCTCATTGGACCACATCCTAGCCCGTGCTCTCTTTGATCGAGCCCAACACGTCTGTCTCAGGCCGCCCATTCGAGGTCGAGATGGTGCTGTCCTCGCAATGTTAGATAGTACTTTGCGGCCCGTGCTGATGGACGTTGGCAAGCCTAGCCCGACAGGACCCTACTGCCGAGCCCGACGAACCTCCTCAAGAACCCCGCTCGACCCCCTGTTTAATAATCTTCTTTGTGGCATCGGCAGCTCCGCGCACTCTCCCACTCGGCGCCACTAGAATCGAACCAGCCACCACATGGACGTTGCGCCTCCGCACCCGTCGCCTCGGCGCGATTCGGCGCCACCGACCCTCTTGCTGTCATAAGCCCTATTCGGTAACCTCTTTCCTCTTTTTCCGGCCGTGTGGGCCGTGCGCCGGCTGAGCCGTGCTGCATTTGTGCTTGCTTCACTGTTAGGTAGAATCTCTTGTGGAATGTTGCGCCTGGCTCTTGTTCCTACATCTACTGTTGTGATTTTTTTTGCTGGTACTAATCGGTATGCTGGTTTAAGCTCTTGGTACACTGGTACCACTCGGTACCAGTGAAGCGAGACTGAGCCTCGTGCCCTCTGTTGCTTGCCTTGTGGGTCATTCTATCTGGGTTTTTGCTTGTTATGTCCGTTCTTACCCTTGCTACTGTTGTGCTTTGGTACAATGGTACCAATTGGTACCATTGATGCAAGGCCCGTGCCATTTGGATGGTTGTGATTGTTGTCGGCTGTTGTTTCTGTTAGTATGAAAATTGTTGCCCTGGAAGTTGTCCGATTCTGGTAGGATTCGGAATGTTGTCATGTTGGTATTTTCGTCTATGATGGTTCCTATGTGCTAGATCATTGCTATCTTGTTCTTAATACAAGACTTATTTAGTATATGTCCTTGTTTGTCCCCGAATCTATTTGCCATCTTGCTCTATTTCGGTTGTTGGGTTGATTTGGAAATATCAGAAATAACATGGGGGCCAAATTTTAACAATTGTAGCAATAACTATTTTGAGGGTTATATGCGTAAAGATTAACTCATAACCAATAATTTGAGCTAAGACATATCGTGGAAATACATGAAATGAAATATAAAAGAAATGAGTCCTTAAATACTAAGTAAGATTAAGAAATAAATAAACTCATTGTGCCAATAAATAAATCATAAATAAATTTGAATTTAATTAGTGTTAATAACAATAGGATAAGGCACAATGTTAAAAGTCCCAAAATAATAAAATATGACTAATTAATTGGAAGCCGCCCTGAAAGGTTTGGCGGTATCCATGGACTAAAACGTAAACTTTAAGAAATTGGGAAATGATTATATTCCCTGACTGCCCCCGATTCGGAATATCGGTGCATTGGCACCAATGATTTGGTAGTCAGCGTATGATCCCGAACATTAAAACACCAACACAGTAATAAAACGATAATAATTTTCTTAAATTAATTTACTTCTTTTTATTTTATTTTAATTTTTCTTTTAAGTTTTCCTTTTTAATTTATTTTAAACTATTTTTCTAATTTATTTAAATATAATGTTAAATATATATACATATACATAATAATAAAAGCAAAATTAATAAGAATAATAATTAGGATATAATGAATATATATTAGTATATATATATATATATTAATCAATTTCTCTATTTTTAGATTTAAAGGAATATTAGAAATAAAGAATATATATATAAAATAATATATATTAATTAAATCCTTTATTTTTGAATAAATAAAAGAATATTAGAATTTAGTGTTATATATAAGATATAATATATATTAATCAATTTCTCTATTTTTAATAAGAATAATATTAATTGAATAATATTATGTATTAATCAATTTCTCTATTTCTAATAATTTATTTATCCTAATTATAATTAAATTAGTTGAGTGATAACATTATGCTAACTTAATTAATCTAAATAAATTAAGTTAACTACATTAATCAAAATAAATATAATCTTAAAACGCGAATTTAAATAATAATAATTTCAATTGAGGGGTCTGGTATACCCCGACCTAACCAGACCAAACGTGAATATGATACTCGCTAATTTAATTTATTTTGACTCTTTTCTGGTTCTCGAATCTTATCGTGACGAGCCGACCAACGAGTACAATCAGGATGAGACGGCTGACGAGATCGTGAGCGTCACCAGAGACTTAGCAATTTGACGCTACCGACCTGAACAAATTATTCCCAGGTACGTTTTCCTGGGATTTGATTTTCTCTCTTTAGAGTTAGGAATCCAAACCGAAATTAAAAATGTTTTTAAAATAAATCTGAACTGAGGTATTTTCTGACCAAACATTATTTAGAGACCCAAATTGAATTGTCATATGCATTCAGTACTTGACCAGCATATTCGAGACATACCAGCATTTGCATGCCATATCATATCATACTGCATGTAGACAAGATAGGAATAGGACTCGGGAAATAGTCCCGAGACGGGACTAGGTTAGAATTAAATAAATAAAGTTATAGATTATAATTAGTAGATTAATATTATTAATATCATTAGTTATTAATTAAGTTAGACAATTAATCATGCAAAATGCATGGGAAAGTGCTGAGAGGCGGGCGGGTGATCTCCATCCGAGGTTGCCTTGTATAACCAGACCAACGGGTTATATTCCTTTGGTCTTGTATATACACTGCGCACCTTTGCTTGTCGGTTATCCACCGACCCCGTCATTTGACGGGTTCGGCCGTGCTAGAGTGTTTTTTCTTTTGATCAATATTATATTTTTAATATTCTTAATATGATTTAAATTTTTAATCCAAATTTGAGCGATTAGGATACCATGTCTTTCAGTGTTTAGTGTGGGCGTCCATATCCGAGTCTGGATTCTACCCTATTTTGTTATTTTCTCGGGATGCGGTCCTCTGGCCCTTAGTGGTATAGTGTAGGCTCCCATTTGTATCATCTATCATTTTGTCATTTCTCGGGATGCGGTCCTCTGGCCCCTGGTTGGTACAGTGTAGGCTCCCCTTTGGGATGCGGTCCTCTGGCCCCAGGTTGGTACAGTGTAGGCTCCCATCTGTATTATATTTCATTTTGTCATTATTTTCGGGATGCGGTCCTCTGACCCTTAGTTGGTACAGTGTAGGCTCCCATTTGTAATAGTTTCCGATTTGTTATTTCCTGGGTAGTTATCTCATTTTGACGATATGGCAACTGAAGACATATTTATCCGTTTGTTTTTATTTTGTAAGGTGAATTATCAGATTTAGCAGACCAGAGTACGTGCTTATGCACGCTCACTCTCCTAGGGCGTTATCGCCTCGGGAGCCCGAATTGCCGTTTATGCGGCGTTGGCGTCGCATAAACATAAAGTCCTAAGTTCGTAAGTTGGGTCGCTGGTGGCGCCCGCTTAGGCAAGGCCCAAGTTCGTAAGTTGGGACGCTGGTGGCGCCCGCTTGGGATAGATCTGGTGATTTGCAAATTGGGATATTTATTTCGGGTGTTTGTCTTCTCGTACCTTATATTCTATATTATATTACTATTTCCACAGATTTACTATTTCAGGGTTATTTGTCATTTTCAAGTCATTCATGTAGAGGTGTTCTCGAAATGTATAAAATAATAATACATTAACATATATTAAAATAATTCATTGCATTTACAATCGGTATCGGTATTTGGGTCCAGTCTAGGAAAGAAGATCAAATCTTAAGGCTGGATCTAAATCCGTACTGAGTAATTTTTAAAATTACTCACGTTTCCACGGTGGTTGTGGGATCCAGGTTTACAGGTATGGGCTCGAGTTTGATGAGAGTGTTAGGTGTCAGCAGTCCTGCGTGATATCAGAGGTGCTTCGCCGCATCAGCACAGTGAGCAGGGTAGTGGATTAGGATCTATCGGGTTTCGAGTTTTTATTTCTTCTTTTGGGTTTTTTCTTTGAGAGATTTTGCTGCCCATTCCGATGGAGCTAGCCCTGCCGATGTCGGCGTTGTATTCTATTCTTGTTACTCTGGACTGTTATTGTTTTGTATTATTATTATTGTTTTGTTTATCTGGGATTTTCTTTATTTTTATTCATTTAGCCTTTCGTACGCACGTCCCGTCGTGCGTACGTGGCGGGATTAAGCACCCCTAATCCGTTTCTTTTATTCTGGGGTGTGACAGTGGCTCTGTCACGGCCTACCACGTGGCATGCTGGTGGGGCCCACTTGTCAGGTCAGTATGGTGGTGGGGCCCACATGGCTGAGGTGGACCAATAGGAGAGTGTCACGTGGCACATGTTGGTTGAGCTGGCCCAATGGGAGGCTGCCATATGGCACTGACATAGTTGCTGGGTTTTTTTGAACTGACGCCCTTTCTTATCTCCAAGTTGTACCCAAAGAAGCTTGTGATCAAATCTCAGCCCTTGATTAGTTCATTTAATATGTTCTATCTTCTCTGAATTTATTTTAATAGCTACTCTTGTCCAAAAATTATGAAATTTTCACAAAAAATCTCTAAATTCATTATGATCATCCCTGTAATTTTTAATTCTAATTTTGCCTCTGCCTCCTTGTGTTAAAATTTTTTTTGTCGAGAAAACCTTATTTTCTCCTCTGAATTAATCTCAATTTTTAATTGTTTTCTCCTCTGAATTTGTCAATAAAATTCTCTTGCAGAAACTATCCTAATCAAACCCTAATTAGACTTGTATTGATGCTTCATTAGGGCTTGATTTGATCAACAATTGATTACTTATCAATAATTGATATAAATCTAGACTTGATCAAATGTTTGCAACATTGGCATCTGATCAGTCTTGTGAAATTGACTTTCAATCCATGTTCATGAAAGTGATTTGGCCAACAGTTAATTACTTGTCAACAGTTAACACAAATCTTGGCTTGACCAAGTGTTTGCAACATTGGCACCTAGTCAGCCTTGAAAGCAAAATCACATTGAAATTTTTTGTAGTTAGCTGTATCAAAATACTGGATTGGCATTGACACAGTTCTTGTTGCACAGAGATTATATTGCTTCAGTTCTTAGGGTTTGATTGGAGGGTTGGTTCTTAGGGTTTAATCTTGACTCCCTTGATGTCTATCACTGAGGTGTGGGACCCACCTGTCAGTGAAAAATAATCAGATGGATGATCCCTCAGGAGATCTCTCTCTTGAATCTCCTAAGGGTCATCCACCTCGAATGAACAGGAGGTGGCAAGGCTTTTATACCGTTGACTCTTGTCTATAATTTCCTTGTGGGATTAATGCTTAATTTTTGTTCCGGCCTGATTAGATTTAGTGAATAGGATAGACTCAGGCTGTTAAAGTTGCTTGTGTGGGACTGTCAGGTGGGTCCCACTTGTCAGAGAAAAATGATCACATGGATGACACCTCAAGAGACATCTTTCTCTCTCCTGGATCTCTTGAGTGTCATCCACCTCAAATGGATAATGAATAGTGGGGTATTTATACCCTTGTCTTTTACCCCATAATTTTCTTGTGGGACAAACAGACTTGCTCCGGAGTTCAGCAACGACTTCTTCTGGCTGGTGGCTCCTCTCTCTTGCCTTTCTTTCCCTTTTCTTATGATTTATCATTGATAATTAATTTTTATCTTTAATTGTCCAGCTGCTTTATCCTTAAGATTTTTCAAAGGTAAACAATGAATTTACACACATATCAGTTCAGAGGTTACAGATTATAGGGATACAGATGAACTTACTAACAGATCAGTTCATTGATTATAGATAACAGGGATACAAATGAATTTACTAATAGATCAGTTCACTTGAGTTTAGATAACAGTGATACAGATGAACCTACTAACAGATCAGTTCACATATTACAAATTAATAACAAATGAACTTACAAACATATCAGTTCATTTAGTACAAAGTAGTAGAAGTAGGTTGGTAGGAAATGCACTTACAAACATATCAGTTCATTTTAGGGTAGAGAAAGATAAACTTACGAACAAACCAGTTCAATCTTTATAGCTTCGAGAGACGATCTTACAAACAGATCAGATTAGCTTCTACGAAAAAATAGAAGATGAGTCTACAAACAGACCGACTCAATCTTAATTGATTTAGAAGATGAACTTACAAATAGATGAGTTCAATCTTAACTAGTCAATGACCAATCACATAAAATACAACTGAAGCACTAAGCTAGTTGATCTTGAGGTTGGTGAATCAGAAGATTAGTGGATATAACCCACATGCACATCTTACTGATCTTCTAGATCATGAATTTCAACTACTGAGCGGATTCATAAACCTAGGGACACTTCTACACACAAAGTCAAACATGAAGCGTTAAACCAGTTCAACATTGAGGTAGTGTGTTAGTGAATGAATTTACAAACAGATCAGTTCAATTTCACTATTTAAAAGATGAACTTACAAACAGATCAGTTCAATCTTATGATTTTAGGAGATGAACTTATAAACAGGTCAGTTCGATCTCATGGACCAAAAGACAAACTTACAAATAGATCAGTTTAGTCTTACTAGCATGTCAAGTCATGAACAATAGTTCAAGACACAAGATTCAGAAGACAGCGGACAAAGTCCCTACAGTTGTCTTACTTGATCTTCCAAATCATAAATTCTAAGCACTTGACTGATTCATAGATTCAGAGTTATCTTATACATAAAATTAGACTCGGAGCACTTAACTGGTCTAATATTGAGACATGTCTTGTTAGAATATGAGTTTTTAAACAAATTAGTTCAGAAGCTGCTATGTTGTAACGATTCACCAATCGTCATAATAATTCAAAGTATCTCAAGTTTTCTGTGGACGGAGATGATCCAAACTCAGCGAAGCGTAACACCACTTCATTAAACGTTCAACACTCCAGGAAATATATAACGATTCAATGAATCGTTATAACATTTCTAAGAGATCATAGACTTGTCAGAAGATTGGTCAAACAGTCAAAACGTTACTGACGTTCTATAAAGCGTTCCACATGGTCAAAATGTTACTGACGTTCTGTAAAACGTTCAATACTTTAATGAAACATATAACGATTCAATAAATCGTTATAACATCTCCGAGGGATTGTAGACTTGTCAGAAGGTTGATCAAACGGTCAAAACGTTACTGACGTTCTGTAAAGCGTTCAACGCTTTAATGAAACATATAACGATTTAGTGAATCCTTATAATGTCTCTGAGGGATTGTAGACTTGTCAGAAGGTTGATCAACCACATATGTACACTACCAACCCTGGGAGGCAGCTAGTGCGTTGAAGATCACTGAATCATCAATCTCAACATCACAATGTCACTTCTCCAGATATCATCAAGTTATCTTCACTGACATCAGTACACTAACTGTACTGATATTGTTGTTGTCACAGTTATTATTCATAATTTTATTTAGATTTTTGGGATTTTTATAATAGCCAAAATAACAAGTCAAAACTTGGTCAAACAGAAAAAGAAAACAATGTCATTTTGTTGTTAAATTATTTCTATACAATAAAATTATTAAAACTGAAGTATTTTTATATAAAAAATACTATAAAAAATAAAGAATTTTTAGAAATGAATTTGAGTCAATTTGGAATTTAGAAAGACCTCCAAATGATTTATTTACTCTTTATTTTTAATTTTCTATTATTAATTGAGTTTTAGGCTTAATGAATTGGGCTAAGATTTATTTCTCTTAATTTCCTGCGAATTGGGCCTGTTCTCAACTGGGTCGCAGTTTGAATACAACACTTAATTTGGGCCGTTGGATTATGCTGAGATTAGTGTAGAGTTTTATTTAAATATTTAGTTGCACTTGGGTCGCTGAATTTGACTGAGATGTGTGCTTAACAGATCTAAGGCCCAGATCTTTTCTTGTTTCATTTTTCTAAACTCTTGACAAATCTCAATCGTTGATGGGTCTCAAGATTTGTGAGGCGCTTCAAGAGTCGTGCTAAATAATCTCCAACTCCTCTAACTTGCTCATGCGTCAAGATTCGCGTTGAGTGGTGGTTTTCGGTGATCAGAGCTCCTCTCCTCCGATCAAGTTGGTGCCCTAGCGTCGCCTTGCCTTGGTGAATTCTTCTGTGGTGCTTGATCAAAGATCCATGTGGCGATGGATGCTGTGCGATGGTACCAGCTGAGGTGTACCAAACGGGACAATTCGAGAAGCTTATTGAACTTGCACACTTAATTGACACCTCTCAGGCCTAAAGGCTCACCCAGCCTTAGCTGGGGCCAGTGGCTCACTAAGTTACAAGGTGTTGAAGCACAATACCAATTGGTTGTACATGAAACTGATCAACATCAGCTCTGAATTCATTGAAATTTTTGGCATTCGCTGAATTATTGCACTCAATTGATACTTCTTAGGCCTAAATGTTCACCCAAACAATATTTATATTAATTTTCATCAATTTATGTATAGTTACGTGACCAAAAATTATGCTAAACTCAAACAACTTGTTTAAACGGCAGTTTTTAAAGAATTCTAATTATGTTTTGTGCAAAATTAGTGTCGTAAAATATTCAAATCGAAATGTTCATTTCAAAATCATAGAATAGACATTATTATGAGTGTTTATATTTGTTTTCATGAATTTATGTCCAGTTATGAGACCAAAAATGATGATAAACTCAAACAATTTGTTTAAACACCAGTTTTGATTGCGTGAAAATTAAGTTTTGTAAAATATTAGTGTGGAGGAATATCCATATTGATTTATTAATGGGAAAATCTTACGATAGACATAATTAAGATCCTATATTTATTTTCACGAATTTATGTGTGGTTATGAGGCCAAAAAATGATGAAAAACTCAAATACCTTGTTTAAAAAGTTTGTCTTCAATGCATTTTGTGAAAAATTGGTGTAATAAAATATATAAATTGATTTATTAATTAGAAAATCTTATTATAGATGTAATTATGAGTGTTTGTATTAATTTTCATGAATTTATGCGTAGCTATGTGGCCGAAAATTATGAAAACCTCAAACAACTTTGTTTCAAAAGCTATTTTCAATGCATCCCAATTCCGTTTTATGCAAATTTAGTTTTGTAGGATATTTATATTGATGTATCAATTGGAAAATATTATTGTGTACATAATTTGGAGTAATTGTGTTAATTTGCACGAATTTATGCATGGTTATGAGTCCCGAACTGATGATAAAGTCAAAAAACATATTTAAACCGTAGTTTCTAATGCACCCGAATTATGTTTTATACAAAAAAAAGTGTCGTAGAATGTTCATATCGAAATATTAATTGGAAATCTCAGAATAGACATAATTTAGAGTATTTTATATTAAGATGCACGAATTTATTCAATGTTATTGTGCGACCCTATTATGAAAACCTCGAACGACTTGTTTAAATAGCTATTTTTAATGCATTCTAGTCATGTTTTATGTAAAATTAGTGTCGTAGAATTTTCATATTAATGTATCAGTTGGAAAATCTTCTAATAGATATAATTAGGAATGTTTATTAATAATTTGCACGAATTTATACGTAGTTGTGTGGCAAAAAATTATTGAGAACTCAAACAACTTTGTTTAAACAAAGCAGGTTTTAGTACATTTTAATTGAGTTTTGCGCAAAATTAGTATAGTAGAACGTTCATATTGATGTATCAGTTGGAAAATTTTCTAATAGACATAATTATGGGTATTCTTACTAATTGTGAAGAATTTATCTGTAGTTATGGGGCCAAAAATGATAAAAACCTCAAACTACTTGTTTAAACAAATGACTTGTAATGCATCAAAATTTAGTTTGATGAAAAATTAATGTCGTAGAATATTCATTTCAAAATATTAATTAAAAAACCTTATATTACACATAATTAATGGTATTTATATAAATTTTCATGAATTTATGCATAGTTATGTGGCAAAAAATGATGAAAAACTCGAACAGTTTTTAATGCACTCTAATTAATTTACGTAAAATTAGTGTCGTAGAATGTTCATACCGATATATTAGCTGGAAAATCTTATAATAGAGATAATTATGAGTTCTTATGTGGATTTTTATGAATTTATGTGTACTTATGAGGTCGAAATGATGAAAATCTCCAAATAACATGTTGAAACAATAGTTTGTAATGCATCCGAATAATATTTTATGAAAAAATAGCATCAAAGAATGTTCACATCGAAATGCTAAATGAAAAATCTTATAATAGACATAATGTGGAGTATTTATATTAATTTTTATCAATTTGTGCATAGTTACGTGACCAAAAATTTTGCTAAACTCAAACAACTTGCTTAAACGACAGTTTTTAATGAATTCTAATTATGTTTTGTGCAAAATTAGTATCGTATAATATTTATATCGAAATGTTAATTTCAAAATCATACAATAGACATCATTATGAGTGTTTATATTTATTTTCATGAATTTATGTCCAGTTATGAGGGCAAAAATGATGATAAACACAAATAATTTGCTTAAACACCAGATTTTATTGCACGAAAATTAAGTTTTGTAAAATATTAGTGTGGCAGAATATCCATATTGATGTATTAATTGGAAAATCTTATGATAGACATAATTAAGACTAGCTATATTTATTTTCACGAATTTATGTGTGGTGATGAGGCCAAAAATGATGAAAAACTCAAATAACTTGTTTAAAAAGTTGTCTTCAATGCATTTTGTGAAACATTGGTGTAATAAAATATATAAATTGATTTATTAATTAGAAAATATTATTATAGATGTAATTATGAGTGTTTGTATTAATTTTCATGAATTTATGCGTAGCTATGTGGCCGAAAATTATGAAAAATTAAAATAACTTGTTTCAAAAGTGTTTTCAATGCATCCCAATTTTGTTTTATGCAAATTTAGTGTTGCGAGGATATTTATATTGATGTATCAATTGGAAATATTATTGTGTACATAATTTGGAGTAATTGTGTTAATTTGCACGAATTTATGCATGGTTAGGAGTCCCGAACTGATCAAAAAGTAAAAAAAAAAACATATTTAAATCGTAGTTTGTAATGCACCGAATTATGTTTTGTACAAAAAAGTGCCGTAGAATGTTCATATCGAAATATTAATTGAAAATCTCAGAATAGACATAATTTAGAGTATTTTATATTAAGATGCACGAATTTATTCAATGTTATTGTGCGACCCTATTATGAAAACCTCGAACGACTTGTTTAAATAGCTATTTTTAATGCATTCTAGTCATGTTTTATGCAAAATTAGTGTCGTAGAATTTTCATATTAATGTATCAGTTGGAAAATCTTCTAATAGATATAATTAGGAGTGTTTATTAATAATATGCACGAATTTATACGTAGTTGTGTGGCAAAAAAATATTGAGAACTCAAACAACCTGTTTAAACAACAGGTTTTAGTACATTTTAATTGAGTTTTGCGCAAAATTAGTATAGTAGAACGTTCATATTGATGTATCAGTTGGAAAATCTTCTAATAGATATAATTAGGAGTTTTTATTAATAATTTGCACGAATTTATACGTAGTTGTGTGGCAAAAAAATATTGAGAACTCAAACAACCTTTTTAAACAAGCACCTTTAGTACATTTTAATTGAGTTTTGCGCAAAATTAGTATAGTAGAACGTTCATATTGATGTATCAGTTGGAAAATTTTCTAATAGACATAATTATGAGCATTGTTATAAATTTTAAAGAATTTATCAGTAGTTATAGGGCCGAAAATGATGAAAAACTCAAACTACTTGTTTAAACAAGAAGCGAGTTTGTAATCCATCAAAATTAAGTTTGATGAAAAATTAGTGTCGTAGAATATTCATATCAAAATATTAATTAAAAACCTTATATTAGACATAATGAAGGGTATTTATATAAATTTTCACAAATTTATGCATATTTATGTGGCCAAAAATGATGAAAAACTCGAACAACTCGTTTAAACAGCAATTTTTAATGCATTCTAATTAATTTATGTAAAATTAGTGTCGTAGAATGTTCATACCGATATATTAGCTGGAAAAATCTTATAATAGAGATAAATATGAGTTCTTATATGGATTTTCATGAATTTATGTGTACTTATGATGTCGAAATGATGAAAATCTCAAAATAACATGTTGAAACAGTAGTTTGTAATGCATCTGAATAATGTTTTATGCAAAAATAGCATCAAAGAAAGTTCACATCGAAATGCTAATTGAAAAATCTTATAATAGACATAATGTGCAGTATTTATATTAATTTTCATCAATTTATGTATAGTTACGTGACCAAAAATTATGCTAAACTCAAACAACTTGTTTAAACGGTAGTTTTTAAAGAATTCTAATTATGTTTTGTGCAAAATTAGTGTCGTAAAATATTCATATCGAAATGTTCATTTCAAAATCATAGAATAGACATTATTATGAGTGTTTATATTTGTTTTCATGAATTTATGTCCAGTTATGAGACCAAAAATGATGATAAACTCAAATAATTTGTTTAAACACCAGTTTTGATTGCATGAAAATTAAGTTTTGTAAAATATTAGTGTGGAGGAATATCCATATTGATTTATTAATGGGAAAATCTTACGATAGACATAATTAAGACTGCCTATATTTATTTTCACGAATTTATATGTGGTTATGAGGCCAAAAAATGATGAAAAACTCAAATACCTTGTTTAAAAAGCTGTCTTCAATGCATTTTGTGAAAAATTGGTGTAATAAAATATATAAATTGATTTATTAATTAGAAAATCTTATTATAGATGTAATTATGAGTGTTTTTATTAATTTTCATGAATTTATGCGTAGCTATGTGGCCGAAAATTATGAAAAACTCAAACAACTTGTTTCAAAAGCTGTTTTCAATGCATCCCAATTCCGTTTTATGCAAATTTAGTATTGTAGGATATTTATATTGATGTATCAATTGGAAAATATTATTGTGTACATAATTTGGAGTAATTGTGTTAATTTGCACGAATTTATGCATGGTTATGAGTCCCGAACTGATGATAAAGTCAAAAAACATATTTAAACCGTAGTTTCTAATGCACCCGAATTATGTTTTAAACAAAAAAAAGTGTCGTAGAATGTTCATATCGAAATATTAATTGGAAATCTCAGAATAGACATAATTTAGAGTATTTTATATTAAGATGCACGAATTTATTCAATGTTATTGTGCGACCCTATTATGAAAACCTCGAACGACTTGTTTAAATAGCTATTTTTAATGCATTCTAGTCATGTTTTATGTAAAATTAGTGTCGTAGAATTTTCATATTAATGTATCAGTTGGAAAATCTTCTAATAGATATAATTAGGAATGTTTATTAATAATTTGCACGAATTTATACGTAGTTGTGTGGCAAAAAATTATTGAGAACTCAAACAACCTGTTTAAACAGCAGGTTTTAGTACATTTTAATTGAGTTTTGCGCAAAATTAGTATAGTAGAACGTTCATATTGATGTATCAGTTGGAAAATTTTCTAATAGACATAATTATGGGTATTCTTACTAATTGTGAAGAATTTATCTGTAGTTATGGGGCCCAAAATGATAAAAACCTCAAACTACTTGTTTAAACAGCAGCTTGTAATGCATCAAAATTTAGTTTGATTAAAAATTAATGTCGTAGAATATTCATTTCAAAATATTAATTAAAAAACCTTATATTACACATAATTAATGGTATTTATATAAATTTTCACAAATTTATGCATATTTATGTGGCCAAAAATGATGAAAAACTCGAACAGTTTTTAATGCACTATAATTAATTTACGTAAAATTAGTGTCGTAGAATGTTCATACCGATATATTAGCTGGAAAATCTTATAATAGAGATAATTATGAGTTCTTATGTGCATTTTCATGAATTTATGTGTACTTATGAGGTCAGAAATGATGAAAATCTCCAAATAACATGTTGAAACAATAGTTTGTAATGCATCTGAATAATATTTTATGAAAAAATAGCATCAAAGAATGTTCACATCGAAATGCTAAATGAAAAATCTTATAATAGACATAATGTGGAGTATTTATATTAATTTTTATCAATTTGTGCATAGTTACGTGACCAAAAATTTTGCTAAACTCAAACAACTTGCTTAAACGACAGTTTTTAATGAAATCTAATTATGTTTTGTGCAAAATGAGTATCGTATAATATTTATATCGAAATGTTAATTTCAAAATCATACAATAGACATCATTATGAGTGTTTATATTTATTTTCATGAATTTATGTCCAGTTATGAGGGAAAAAATGATAATAAACTCAAATAATTTGCTTAAACACCAGATTTTATTGCACGAAAATTAAGTTTTGTAAAATATATGTGTGGCAGAATATCCATATTGATGTATTAATTGGAAAAATCTTATGATAGACATAATTAAGACTAGCTATATTTATTTTCACGAATTTATGTGTGGTGATGAGGCCAAAAATGATGAAAAACTCAAATAACTTGTTTAAAAAGTTGTCTTCAATGCATTTTGTGAAAAATTGGTGTAATAAAATATATAAATTGATTTATTAATTAGAAAATATTATTATAGATGTAATTATGAGTGTTTGTATTAATTTTCATGAATTTATGCGTAGCTATGTGGCCGAAAATTATGAAAAATTAAAATAACTTGTTTCAAAAGCTGTTTTCAATGCATCCCAATTTTGTTTTATGCAAATTTAGTGTTGCAGGATATTTATATTGATGTATCAATTGGAAATATTATTGTGTACATAATTTGGAGTAATTGTGTTAATTTGCACGAATTTATGCATGGTTAGGAGTCCCGAACTGATCAAAAAGTAAAAAATAAAACATATTTAAATCGTAGTTTGTAATGCACCAGAATTATGTTTTGTACAAAAAAGTGCCGTAGAATGTTCATATCGAAATATTAATTGAAAATCTCAGAATAGACATAATTTAGAGTATTTTATATTAAGATGCACGAATTTATTCAATGTTATTGTGCGACCCTATTATGAAAACCTCGAACGACTTGTTTAAATAGCTATTTTTAATGCATTCTAGTCATGTTTTATGCAAAATTAGTGTCGTAGAATTTTCATATTAATGTATCAGTTGGAAAATCTTCTAATAGATATAATTAGGAGTGTTTATTAATAATATGCACGAATTTATACGTAGTTGTGTGGCAAAAAAATATTGAGAACTCAAACAACCTGTTTAAACAACAGGTTTTAGTACATTTTAATTGAGTTTTGCGCAAAATTAGTATAGTAGAACGTTCATATTGATGTATCAGTTGGAAAATCTTCTAATAGATATAATTAGGAGTTTTTATTAATAATTTGCACGAATTTATACGTAGTTGTGTGGCAAAAAAATATTGAGAACTCAAACAACCTTTTTAAACAGCAGCCTTTAGTACATTTTAATTGAGTTTTGCGCAAAATTAGTATAGTAGAACGTTCATATTGATGTATCAGTTGGAAAATTTTCTAATAGACATAATTATGAGCATTGTTATAAATTTTAAAGAATTTATCAGTAGTTATAGGGCCGAAAATGATGAAAAACTCAAACTACTTGTTTAAACAGCAGTTTGTAATCCATCAAAATTAAGTTTGATGAAAAATTAGTGTCGTAGAATATTCATATCAAAATATTAATTAAAAACCTTATAATAGACATAATGAAGGGTATTTATACAAATTTTCACAAATTTATGCATATTTATGTGGCCAAAAATGATGAAAAACTCGATCAACTCGTTTAAACAGCAATTTTTAATGCATTCTAATTAATTTATGTAAAATTAGTGTCGTAGAATGTTCATACCGATATATTAGCTGGAAAAATCTTATAATAGAGATAAATATGAGTTCTTATATGGATTTTCATGAATTTATGTGTACTTATGATGTCAGAAATGATGAAAATCTCAAAATAACATGTTGAAACAGTAGTTTGTAATGCATATGAATAATGTTTTATGCAAAAATAGCATCAAAGAAAGTTCACATCGAAATGCTAATTGAAAAATCTTATAATAGACATAATGTGCAGTATTTATATTAATTTTCATCAATTTATGTATAGTTACGTGACCAAAAATTATGCTAAACTCAAACAACTTGTTTAAACGGCAGTTTTTAAAGAATTCTAATTATGTTTTGTGCAAAATTAGTGTCGTAAAATATTCATATCGAAATGTTCATTTCAAAATCATAGAATAGACATTATTATGAGTGTTTATATTTGTTTTCATGAATTTATGTCCAGTTATGAGACCAAAAATGATGATAAACTCAAATAATTTGTTTAAACACCAGTTTTGATTGCATGAAAATTAAGTTTTGTAAAATATTAGTGTGGAGGAATATCCATATTGATTTATTAATGGGAAAATCTTACGATAGACATAATTAAGACTGCCTATATTTATTTTCACGAATTTATATGTGGTTATGAGGCCAAAAAATGATGAAAAACTCAAATACCTTGTTTAAAAAGCTGTCTTCAATGAATTTTGTGAAAAATTGGTGTAATAAAATATATAAATTGATTTATTAATTAGAAAATCTTATTATAGATGTAATTATGAGTGTTTTTATTAATTTTCATGAATTTATGCGTAGCTATGTGGCCGAAAATTATGAAAAACTCAAACAACTTGTTTCAAAAGCTGTTTTCAATGCATCCCAATTCCGTTTTATGCAAATTTAGTATTGTAGGATATTTATATTGATGTATCAATTGGAAAATATTATTGTGTACATAATTTGGAGTAATTGTGTTAATTTGCACGAATTTATGCATGGTTATGAGTCCCGAACTGATGATAAAGTCAAAAAACATATTTAAACCGTAGTTTCTAATGCACCCGAATTATGTTTTAAACAAAAAAAAGTGTCGTAGAATGTTCATATCGAAATATTAATTGGAAATCTCAGAATAGACATAATTTAGAGTATTTTATATTAAGATGCACGAATTTATTCAATGTTATTGTGCGACCCTATTATGAAAACCTCGAACGACTTGTTTAAATAGCTATTTTTAATGCATTCTAGTCATGTTTTATGTAAAATTAGTGTCGTAGAATTTTCATATTAATGTATCAGTTGGAAAATCTTCTAATAGATATAATTAGGAGTGTTTATTAATAATTTGCACGAATTTATACGTAGTTGTGTGGCAAAAAAGTATTGAGTACTCAAACAACCTGTTTAAACAGCAGGTTTTAGTACATTTTAATTGAGTTTTGCGCAAAATTAGTATAGTAGAACGTTCATATTGATGTATCAGTTGGAAAATTTTCTAATAGACATAATTATGGGTATTCTTACTAATTGTGAAGAATTTATCTGTAGTTATGGGGCCCAAAATGATAAAAAACTCAAACTACTTGTTTAAACAAGACTTGTAATGCATCAAAATTTAGTTTGATTAAAAATTAATGTCGTAGAATATTCATTTCAAAATATTAATTAAAAAACCTTATATTACACATAATTAATGGTATTTATATAAATTTTCATGAATTTATGCATAGTTATGTGGCAAAAAATGATGAAAAACTCGAACAGTTTTTAATGCACTCTAATTAATTTACGTAAAATTAGTGTCGTAGAATGTTCATACCGATATATTAGCTGGAAAATCTTATAATAGAGATAATTATGAGTTCTTATGTGGATTTTCATGAATTTATGTGTACTTATGAGGTCAGAAATGATGAAAATCTCCAAATAACATGTTGAAACAATAGTTTGTAATGCATCTGAATAATATTTTATGAAAAAATAGCATCAAAGAATGTTCACATCGAAATGCTAAATGAAAAATCTTATAATAGACATAATGTGGAGTATTTATATTAATTTTTATCAATTTGTGCATAGTTACGTGACCAAAAATTTTGCTAAACTCAAACAACTTGCTTAAACGAATGTTTTTAAAGAATTCTAATTATGTTTTGTCCAAAATTAGTGTCGTAAAATATTCATATCGAAATGTTCATTTCAAAATCATACAATAGACATCATTATGAGTGTTTATATTTGTTTTCATGAATTTATGTCCAGTTATGAGACCAAAAATGATGATAAACTCAAATAATTTGTTTAAACACCAGTTTTGATTGCATGAAAATTAAGTTTTGTAAAATATTAGTGTGGAGGAATATCCATATTGATTTATTAATGGGAAAATCTTACGATAGACATAATTAAGACTGCCTATATTTATTTTCACGAATTTATGTGTGGTTATGAGGCCAAAAAATGATGAAAAACTCAAATACCTTGTTTAAAAAGCTGTCTTCAATGCATTTTGTGATAAATTGGTGTAATAAAATATATAAATTGATTTATTAATTAGAAAATCTTATTATAGATGTAATTATGAGTGTTTGTATTAATTTTCATGAATTTATGCGTAGCTATGTGGCCGAAAATTATGAAAAACTCAAACAACTTTGTTTCAAAAGCTGTTTTCAATGCATCCCAATTCTGTTTTATGCAAATTTAGTTTTGTAGGATATTTATATTGATGTATCAATTGGAAAATATTATTGTGTACATAATTTGGAGTAATTGTGTTAATTTGCACGAATTTATGCAAGGTTATGAGTCCCGAACTGATGATAAAGTCAAAAAACATATTTAAACAGTAGTTTCTAATGCACCCGAATTATGTTTTATACAAAAAAAAGTGTCGTAGAATGTTCATATCGAAATATTAATTGGAAATCTCAGAATAGACATAATTTAGAGTATTTTATATTAAGATGCACGAATTTATTCAATGTTATTGTGCGACCCTATTATGAAAACCTCGAACGACTTGTTTAAATAGCTATTTTTAATGCATTCTAGTCATGTTTTATGCAAAATTAGTGTCGTAGAATTTTCATATGAATGTATCAGTTGGAAAATCTTCTAATAGATATAATTAGGAGTGTTTATTAATAATATGCACGAATTTATACGTAGTTGTGTGGCAAAAAAATATTGAGAACTCAAACAACCTGTTTAAACAGCAGGTTTTAGTACATTTTAATTGAGTTTTGCGCAAAATTAGTATAGTAGAACGTTCATATTGATGTATCAGTTGGAAAATTTTCTAATAGACATAATTATGGGTATTCTTACTAATTGTGAAGAATTTATCTGTAGTTATGGGGCCAAAAATTATGAAAAACTCAAACTACTTGTTTAAACAGTAGCTTGTAATGCATCAAAATTTAGTTTGATGAAAAATTAATGTCGTAGAATATTCATTTCAAAATATTAATTAAAAAACCTTATATTACACATAATTAATGGTATTTATATAAATTTTCATGAATTTATGCATAGTTATGTGGCAAAAAATGATGAAAAACTCGAACAGTTTTTAATGCACTCTAATTAATTTACGTAAAATTAGTGTCGTAGAATGTTCATACCGATATATTAGCTGGAAAATCTTATAATAGAGATAATTATGAGTTCTTATGTGGATTTTCATGAATTTATGTGTACTTATGAGGTCAGAAATGATGAAAATCTCCAAATAACATGTTGAAACAATAGTTTGTAATGCATCTGAATAATATTTTATGAAAAAATAGCATCAAAGAATGTTCACATCGAAATGCTAAATGAAAAATCTTATAATAGACATAATGTGGAGTATTTATATTAATTTTTATCAATTTGTGCATAGTTACGTGACCAAAAATTTTGCTAAACTCAAACAACTTGCTTAAACGACAGTTTTTAATGAATTCTAATTATGTTTTGTGCAAAATTAGTATCGTATAATATTTATATCGAAATGTTAATTTCAAAATCATACAATAGACATCATTATGAGTGTTTATATTTATTTTCATGAATTTATGTCCAGTTATGAGGGCAAAAATGATGATAAACACAAATAATTTGCTTAAACACCAGATTTTATTGCACGAAAATTAAGTTTTGTAAAATATTAGTGTGGCAGAATATCCATATTGATGTATTAATTGGAAAATCTTATGATAGACATAATTAAGACTAGCTATATTTATTTTCACGAATTTATGTGTGGTGATGAGGCCAAAAATGATGAAAAACTCAAATAACTTGTTGAAACAGTAGTTTGTAATGCATCTGAATAATATTTTATGAAAAAATAGCATCAAAGAATGTTCACATCGAAATGCTAAATGAAAAATCTTATAATAGACATAATGTGGAGTATTTATATTAATTTTTATCAATTTGTGCATAGTTACGTGACCAAAAATTTTGCTAAACTCAAACAACTTGCTTAAACGAATGTTTTTAAAGAATTCTAATTATGTTTTGTCCAAAATTAGTGTCGTAAAATATTCATATCGAAATGTTCATTTCAAAATCATACAATAGACATCATTATGAGTGTTTATATTTGTTTTCATGAATTTATGTCCAGTTATGAGACCAAAAATGATGATAAACTCAAATAATTTGTTTAAACACCAGTTTTGATTGCATGAAAATTAAGTTTTGTAAAATATTAGTGTGGAGGAATATCCATATTGATTTATTAATGGGAAAATCTTACGATAGACATAATTAAGACTGCCTATATTTATTTTCACGAATTTATGTGTGGTTATGAGGCCAAAAAATGATGAAAAACTCAAATACCTTGTTTAAAAAGCTGTCTTCAATGCATTTTGTGATAAATTGGTGTAATAAAATATATAAATTGATTTATTAATTAGAAAATCTTATTATAGATGTAATTATGAGTGTTTGTATTAATTTTCATGAATTTATGCGTAGCTATGTGGCCGAAAATTATGAAAAATTAAAATAACTTGTTTCAAAAGCTATTTTCAATGCATCCCAATTTTGTTTTATGCAAATTTATTGTTGCAGGATATTTATATTGATGTATCAATTGGAAATATTATTGTGTACATAATTTGGAGTAATTGTGTTAATTTGCACGAATTTATGCATGGTTAGGAGTCCCGAACTGATCAAAAAGTAAAAAAAAAAACATATTTAAATCGTAGTTTGTAATGCACCAGAATTATGTTTTGTACAAAAAAAAGTGCCGTAGAATGTTCATATCGAAATATTAATTGAAAATCTCAGAATAGACATAATTTAGAGTATTTTATATTAAGATGCACGAATTTATTCAATGTTATTGTGCGACCCTATTATGAAAACCTCGAACGACTTGTTTAAATAGCTATTTTTAATGCATTCTAGTCATGTTTTATGCAAAATTAGTGTCGTAGAATTTTCATATGAATGTATCAGTTGGAAAATCTTCTAATAGATATAATTAGGAGTGTTTATTAATAATATGCACGAATTTATACGTAGTTGTGTGGCAAAAAAATATTGAGAACTCAAACAACCTGTTTAAACAAGAGGTTTTAGTACATTTTAATTGAGTTTTGCGCAAAATTAGTATAGTAGAACGTTCATATTGATGTATCGGTTGGAAAATCTTCTAATAGATATAATTAGGAGTTTTTATTAATAATTTGCACGAATTTATACGTAGTTGTGTGGCAAAAAAATATTGAGAACTCAAACAACTTTGTTTAAACAAGAGCTTTTAGTACATTTTAATTGAGTTTTGCGCAAAATTAGTATAGTAGAACGTTCATATTGATGTATCAGTTGGAAAATTTTCTAATAGACATAATTATGAGCATTGTTATAAATTTTAAAGAATTTATCAGTAGTTATAGGGCCGAAAATGATGAAAAACTCAAACTACTTGTTTAAACAGCAGTTTGTAATCCATCAAAATTAAGTTTGATGAAAAATTAGTGTCGTAGAATATTCATATCAAAATATTAATTAAAAACCTTATATTAGACATAATGAAGGGTATTTATTCAAATTTTCACAAATTTATGCATATTTATGTGGCCAAAAATGATGAAAAACTCGAACAACTCGTTTAAACAGCATTTTTTAATGCATTCTAATTAATTTATGTAAAATTAGTGTCGTAGAATGTTCATACCGATATATTAGCTGGAAAAATCTTATAATAGAGATAAATATGAGTTCTTATATGGATTTTCATGAATTTATGTGTACTTATGATGTCAGAAATGATGAAAATCTCAAAATAACATGTTGAAACAGTAGTTTGTAATGCATATGAATAATGTTTTATGCAAAAATAGCATCAAAGAAAGTTCACATCGAAATGCTAATTGAAATGTTCATATCGAAATGTTTTTAAAGAATTCTAATTATGTTTTGTCCAAAATTAGTGTCGTTAAATATTCATATCGAAATGTTCATTTCAAAATCATACAATAGACATCATTATGAGTGTTTATATTTGTTTTCATGAATTTATGTCCAGTTATGAGACCAAAAATGATGATAAACTCAAATAATTTGTTTAAACACCAGTTTTGATTGCATGAAAATTAAGTTTTGTAAAATATTAGTGTGGAGGAATATCCATATTGATTTATTAATGGGAAAATCTTACGATAGACATAATTAAGACTGCCTATATTTATTTTCACGAATTTATGTGTGGTTATGAGGCCAAAAAATGATGAAAAACTCAAATACCTTGTTTAAAAAGCTGTCTTCAATGCATTTTGTGAAAAATTGGTGTAATAAAATATATAAATTGATTTATTAATTAGAAAATCTTATTATAGATGTAATTATGAGTGTTTGTATTAATTTTCATGAATTTATGCGTAGCTATGTGGCCGAAAATTATGAAAAACTCAAACAACTTTGTTTCAAAAGCTGTTTTCAATGCATCCCAATTCTGTTTTATGCAAATTTAGTTTTGTAGGATATTTATATTGATGTATCAATTGGAAAATATTATTGTGTACATAATTTGGAGTAATTGTGTTAATTTGCACGAATTTATGCATGGTTATGAGTCCCGAACTGATGATAAAGTCAAAAAACATATTTAAACCGTAGTTTCTAATGCACCCGAATTATGTTTTATACAAAAAAAAGTGTCGTAGAATGTTCATATCGAAATATTAATTGGAAATCTCAGAATAGACATAATTTAGAGTATTTTATATTAAGATGCACGAATTTATTCAATGTTATTGTGCGACCCTATTATGAAAACCTCGAACGACTTGTTTAAATAGCTATTTTTAATGCATTCTAGTCATGTTTTATGTAAAATTAGTGTCGTAGAATTTTCATATGAATGTATCAGTTGGAAAATCTTCTAATAGATATAATTAGGAGTGTTTATTAATAATATGCACGAATTTATACGTAGTTGTGTGGCAAAAAAATATTGAGAACTCAAACAACCTGTTTAAACAGCAGGTTTTAGTACATTTTAATTGAGTTTTGCGCAAAATTAGTATAGTAGAACGTTCATATTGATGTATCAGTTGGAAAATTTTCTAATAGACATAATTATGGGTATTCTTACTAATTGTGAAGAATTTATCTGTAGTTATGGGGCCCAAAATGATAAAAAACTCAAACTACTTGTTTAAACAGCAGCTTGTAATGCATCAAAATTTAGTTTGATGAAAAATTAATGTCGTAGAATATTCATTTCAAAATATTAATTAAAAAACCTTATATTACACATAATTAATGGTATTTATATAAATTTTCATGAATTTATGCATAGTTATGTGGCAAAAAATGATGAAAAACTCGAACAGTTTTTAATGCACTCTAATTAATTTACGTAAAATTAGTGTCGTAGAATGTTCATACCGATATATTAGCTGGAAAATCTTATAATAGAGATAATTATGAGTTCTTATGTGGATTTTCATGAATTTATGTGTACTTATGAGGTCAGAAATGATGAAAATCTCCAAATAACATGTTGAAACAATAGTTTGTAATGCATCTGAATAATATTTTATGAAAAAATAGCATCAAAGAATGTTCACATCGAAATGCTAAATGAAAAATCTTATAATAGACATAATGTGGAGTATTTATATTAATTTTTATCAATTTGTGCATAGTTACGTGACCAAAAATTTTGCTAAACTCAAACAACTTGCTTAAACGACAGTTTTTAATGAATTCTAATTATGTTTTGTGCAAAATTAGTATCGTATAATATTTATATCGAAATGTTAATTTCAAAATCATACAATAGACATCATTATGAGTGTTTATATTTATTTTCATGAATTTATGTCCAGTTATGAGGGCAAAAATGATGATAAACACAAATAATTTGCTTAAACACCAGATTTTATTGCACGAAAATTAAGTTTTGTAAAATATTAGTGTGGCAGAATATCCATATTGATGTATTAATTGGAAAATCTTATGATAGACATAATTAAGACTAGCTATATTTATTTTCACGAATTTATGTGTGGTGATGAGGCCAAAAATGATGAAAAACTCAAATAACTTGTTGAAACAGTAGTTTGTAATGCATCTGAATAATATTTTATGAAAAAATAGCATCAAAGAATGTTCACATCGAAATGCTAAATGAAAAATCTTATAATAGACATAATGTGGAGTATTTATATTAATTTTTATCAATTTGTGCATAGTTACGTGACCAAAAATTTTGCTAAACTCAAACAACTTGCTTAAACGAATGTTTTTAAAGAATTCTAATTATGTTTTGTCCAAAATTAGTGTCGTAAAATATTCATATCGAAATGTTCATTTCAAAATCATACAATAGACATCATTATGAGTGTTTATATTTGTTTTCATGAATTTATGTCCAGTTATGAGACCAAAAATGATGATAAACTCAAATAATTTGTTTAAACACCAGTTTTGATTGCATGAAAATTAAGTTTTGTAAAATATTAGTGTGGAGGAATATCCATATTGATTTATTAATGGGAAAATCTTACGATAGACATAATTAAGACTGCCTATATTTATTTTCACGAATTTATGTGTGGTTATGAGGCCAAAAAATGATGAAAAACTCAAATACCTTGTTTAAAAAGCTGTCTTCAATGCATTTTGTGATAAATTGGTGTAATAAAATATATAAATTGATTTATTAATTAGAAAATCTTATTATAGATGTAATTATGAGTGTTTGTATTAATTTTCATGAATTTATGCGTAGCTATGTGGCCGAAAATTATGAAAAATTAAAATAACTTGTTTCAAAAGCTGTTTTCAATGCATCCCAATTTTGTTTTATGCAAATTTATTGTTGCAGGATATTTATATTGATGTATCAATTGGAAATATTATTGTGTACATAATTTGGAGTAATTGTGTTAATTTGCACGAATTTATGCATGGTTAGGAGTCCCGAACTGATCAAAAAGTAAAAAAAAAAACATATTTAAATCGTAGTTTGTAATGCACCGAATTATGTTTTGTACAAAAAAAAGTGCCGTAGAATGTTCATATCGAAATATTAATTGAAAATCTCAGAATAGACATAATTTAGAGTATTTTATATTAAGATGCACGAATTTATTCAATGTTATTGTGCGACCCTATTATGAAAACCTCGAACGACTTGTTTAAATAGCTATTTTTAATGCATTCTAGTCATGTTTTATGCAAAATTAGTGTCGTAGAATTTTCATATTAATGTATCAGTTGGAAAATCTTCTAATAGATATAATTAGGAGTGTTTATTAATAATATGCACGAATTTATACGTAGTTGTGTGGCAAAAAAATATTGAGAACTCAAACAACCTGTTTAAACAGCAGGTTTTAGTACATTTTAATTGAGTTTTGCGCAAAATTAGTATAGTAGAACGTTCATATTGATGTATCAGTTGGAAAATCTTCTAATAGATATAATTAGGAGTTTTTATTAATAATTTGCACGAATTTATACGTAGTTGTGTGGCAAAAAAATATTGAGAACTCAAACAACCTGTTTAAACAGCAGCTTTTAGTACATTTTAATTGAGTTTTGCGCAAAATTAGTATAGTAGAACGTTCATATTGATGTATCAGTTGGAAAATTTTCTAATAGACATAATTATGAGCATTGTTATAAATTTTAAAGAATTTATCAGTAGTTATAGGGCCGAAAATGATGAAAAACTCAAACTACTTGTTTAAATGTTAGTTTGTAATCCATCAAAATTAAGTTTGATGAAAAATTAGTGTCGTAGAATATTCATATCAAAATATTAATTAAAAACCTTATATTAGACATAATGAAGGGTATTTATACAAATTTTCACAAATTTATGCATATTTATGTGGCCAAAAATGATGAAAAACTCGAACAACTCGTTTAAACAGCATTTTTTAATGCATTCTAATTAATTTATGTAAAATTAGTGTCGTAGAATGTTCATACCGATATATTAGCTGGAAAAATCTTATAATAGAGATAAATATGAGTTCTTATATGGATTTTCATGAATTTATGTGTACTTATGATGTCGAAATGATGAAAATCTCAAAATAACATGTTGAAACAGTAGTTTGTAATGCATATGAATAATGTTTTATGCAAAAATAGCATCAAAGAAAGTTCACATCGAAATGCTAATTGAAATGTTCATATCGAAATGTTTTTAAAGAATTCTAATTATGTTTTGTCCAAAATTAGTGTCGTTAAATATTCATATCGAAATGTTCATTTCAAAATCATACAATAGACATCATTATGAGTGTTTATATTTGTTTTCATGAATTTATGTCCAGTTATGAGACCAAAAATGATGATAAACTCAAATAATTTGTTTAAACACCAGTTTTGATTGCATGAAAATTAAGTTTTGTAAAATATTAGTGTGGAGGAATATCCATATTGATTTATTAATGGGAAAATCTTACGATAGACATAATTAAGACTGCCTATATTTATTTTCACGAATTTATGTGTGGTTATGAGGCCAAAAAATGATGAAAAACTCAAATACCTTGTTTAAAAAGCTGTCTTCAATGCATTTTGTGAAAAATTGGTGTAATAAAATATATAAATTGATTTATTAATTAGAAAATCTTATTATAGATGTAATTATGAGTGTTTGTATTAATTTTCATGAATTTATGCGTAGCTATGTGGCGAAAATTATGAAAAACTCAAACAACTTTGTTTCAAAAAGCTGTTTTCAATGCATCCCAATTCTGTTTTATGCAAATTTAGTTTTGTAGGATATTTATATTGATGTATCAATTGGAAAATATTATTGTGTACATAATTTGGAGTAATTGTGTTAATTTGCACGAATTTATGCATGGTTATGAGTCCCGAACTGATGATAAAGTCAAAAAACATATTTAAACCGTAGTTTCTAATGCACCGAATTATGTTTTATACAAAAAAAAGTGTCGTAGAATGTTCATATCGAAATATTAATTGGAAATCTCAGAATAGACATAATTTAGAGTATTTTATATTAAGATGCACGAATTTATTCAATGTTATTGTGCGACCCTATTATGAAAACCTCGAACGACTTGTTTAAATAGCTATTTTTAATGCATTCTAGTCATGTTTTATGTAAAATTAGTGTCGTAGAATTTTCATATTAATGTATCAGTTGGAAAATCTTCTAATAGATATAATTAGGAATGTTTATTAATAATTTGCACGAATTTATACGTAGTTGTGTGGCAAAAAATTATTGAGAACTCAAACAACCTGTTTAAACAGCAGGTTTTAGTACATTTTAATTGAGTTTTGCGCAAAATTAGTATAGTAGAACGTTCATATTGATGTATCAGTTGGAAAATTTTCTAATAGACATAATTATGGGTATTCTTACTAATTGTGAAGAATTTATCTGTAGTTATGGGGCCCAAAATGATAAAAAACTCAAACTACTTGTTTAAACAATGACTTGTAATGCATCAAAATTTAGTTTGATGAAAAATTAATGTCGTAGAATATTCATTTCAAAATATTAATTAAAAAACCTTATATTACACATAATTAATGGTATTTATATAAATTTTCATGAATTTATGCATAGTTATGTGGCAAAAAATGATGAAAAACTCGAACAGTTTTTAATGCACTCTAATTAATTTACGTAAAATTAGTGTCGTAGAATGTTCATACCGATATATTAGCTGGAAAATCTTATAATAGAGATAATTATGAGTTCTTATGTGGATTTTCATGAATTTATGTGTACTTATGAGGTCAGAAATGATGAAAATCTCCAAATAACATGTTGAAACAATAGTTTGTAATGCATCTGAATAATATT
Source organism: Schoenoplectus tabernaemontani (assembly GCA_037127355.1). Classification (NCBI taxonomy): domain Eukaryota; kingdom Viridiplantae; phylum Streptophyta; class Magnoliopsida; order Poales; family Cyperaceae; genus Schoenoplectus; species Schoenoplectus tabernaemontani. Next base: position 21,097,597 of record CM073746.1, on the reverse strand, counting down.
TTATGAAAAAATAGCATCAAAGAATGTTCACATCGAAATGCTAAATGAAAAATCTTATAATAGACATAATGTGGAGTATTTATATTAATTTTTATCAATTTGTGCATAGTTACGTGACCAAAAATTTTGCTAAACTCAAACAACTTGCTTAAACGACAGTTTTTAATGAATTCTAATTATGTTTTGTGCAAAATTAGTATCGTATAATATTTATATCGAAATGTTAATTTCAAAATCATACAATAGACATCATTATGAGTGTTTATATTTATTTTCATGAATTTATGTCCAGTTATGAGGGCAAAAATGATGATAAACACAAATAATTTGCTTAAACACCAGATTTTATTGCACGAAAATTAAGTTTTGTAAAATATTAGTGTGGCAGAATATCCATATTGATGTATTAATTGGAAAATCTTATGATAGACATAATTAAGACTAGCTATATTTATTTTCACGAATTTATGTGTGGTGATGAGGCCAAAAATGATGAAAAACTCAAATAACTTGTTTAAAAAGTTGTCTTCAATGCATTTTGTGAAACATTGGTGTAATAAAATATATAAATTGATTTATTAATTAGAAAATATTATTATAGATGTAATTATGAGTGTTTGTATTAATTTTCATGAATTTATGCGTAGCTATGTGGCCGAAAATTATGAAAAATTAAAATAACTTGTTTCAAAAGCTGTTTTCAATGCATCCCAATTTTGTTTTATGCAAATTTAGTGTTGCAGGATATTTATATTGATGTATCAATTGGAAATATTATTGTGTACATAATTTGGAGTAATTGTGTTAATTTGCACGAATTTATGCATGGTTAGGAGTCCCGAACTGATCAAAAAGTAAAAAAAAAAAAAACATATTTAAATCGTAGTTTGTAATGCACCAGAATTATGTTTTGTACAAAAAAAAGTGCCGTAGAATGTTCATATCGAAATATTAATTGGAAATCTCAGAATAGACATAATTTAGAGTATTTTATATTAAGATGCACGAATTTATTCAATGTTATTGTGCGACCCTATTATGAAAACCTCGAACGACTTGTTTAAATAGCTATTTTTAATGCATTCTAGTCATGTTTTATGTAAAATTAGTGTCGTAGAATTTTCATATGAATGTATCAGTTGGAAAATCTTCTAATAGATATAATTAGGAGTGTTTATTAATAATATGCACGAATTTATACGTAGTTGTGTGGCAAAAAAATATTGAGAACTCAAACAACCCTGTTTAAACAAGCGAGGTTTTAGTACATTTTAATTGAGTTTTGCGCAAAATTAGTATAGTAGAACATTCATATTGATGTATCAGTTGGAAAATTTTCTAATAGACATAATTATGGGTATTCTTACTAATTGTGAAGAATTTATCTGTAGTTATGGGGCCAAAAATTATGAAAAACTCAAACTACTTGTTTAAACAGTAGCTTGTAATGCATCAAAATTTAGTTTGATGAAAAATTAATGTCGTAGAATATTCATTTCAAAATATTAATTAAAAAACCTTATATTACACATAATTAATGGTATTTATATAAATTTTCATGAATTTATGCATAGTTATGTGGCAAAAAATGATGAAAAACTCGAACAGTTTTTAATGCACTCTAATTAATTTACGTAAAATTAGTGTCGTAGAATGTTCATACCGATATATTAGCTGGAAAATCTTATAATAGAGATAATTATGAGTTCTTATGTGGATTTTCATGAATTTATGTGTACTTATGAGGTCGAAATGATGAAAATCTCCAAATAACATGTTGAAACAATAGTTTGTAATGCATCGAATAATATTTTATGAAAAAATAGCATCAAAGAATGTTCACATCGAAATGCTAAATGAAAAATCTTATAATAGACATAATGTGGAGTATTTATATTAATTTTTATCAATTTGTGCATAGTTACGTGACCAAAAATTTTGCTAAACTCAAACAACTTGCTTAAACGACAGTTTTTAATGAATTCTAATTATGTTTTGTGCAAAATTAGTATCGTATAATATTTATATCGAAATGTTAATTTCAAAATCATACAATAGACATCATTATGAGTGTTTATATTTATTTTCATGAATTTATGTCCAGTTATGAGGGCAAAAATGATGATAAACACAAATAATTTGCTTAAACACCAGATTTTATTGCACGAAAATTAAGTTTTGTAAAATATTAGTGTGGTGAGAATATCCATATTGATGTATTAATTGGAAAATCTTATGATAGACATAATTAAGACTAGCTATATTTATTTTCACGAATTTATGTGTGGTGATGAGGCCAAAAATGATGAAAAACTCAAATAACTTGTTGAAACAGTAGTTTGTAATGCATCTGAATAATATTTTATGAAAAAATAGCATCAAAGAATGTTCACATCGAAATGCTAAATGAAAAATCTTATAATAGACATAATGTGGAGTATTTATATTAATTTTTATCAATTTGTGCATAGTTACGTGACCAAAAATTTTGCTAAACTCAAACAACTTGCTTAAACGACAGTTTTTAAAGAATTCTAATTATGTTTTGTCCAAAATTAGTGTCGTAAAATATTCATATCGAAATGTTCATTTCAAAATCATACAATAGACATCATTATGAGTGTTTATATTTGTTTTCATGAATTTATGTCCAGTTATGAGACCAAAAATGATGATAAACTCAAATAATTTGTTTAAACACCAGTTTTGATTGCATGAAAATTAAGTTTTGTAAAATATTAGTGTGGAGGAATATCCATATTGATTTATTAATGGGAAAATCTTACGATAGACATAATTAAGACTGCCTATATTTATTTTCACGAATTTATGTGTGGTTATGTGGCCAAAAAATGATGAAAAACTCAAATACCTTGTTTAAAAAGTGTCTTCAATGCATTTTGTGAAAAATTGGTGTAATAAAATATATAAATTGATTTATTAATTAGAAAATCTTATTATAGATGTAATTATGAGTGTTTGTATTAATTTTCATGAATTTATGCGTAGCTATGTGGCCGAAAATTATGAAAAACTCAAACAACTTTGTTTCAAAAGCTGTTTTCAATGCATCCCAATTTTGTTTTATGCAAATTTAGTGTTGCAGGATATTTATATTGATGTATCAATTGGAAATATTATTGTGTACATAATTTGGAGTAATTGTGTTAATTTGCACGAATTTATGCATGGTTAGGAGTCCCGAACTGATCAAAAAGTAAAAAAAAAAACATATTTAAATCGTAGTTTGTAATGCACGAATTATGTTTTGTACAAAAAAAGTGCCGTAGAATGTTCATATCGAAATATTAATTGAAAATCTCAGAATAGACATAATTTAGAGTATTTTATATTAAGATGCACGAATTTATTCAATGTTATTGTGCGACCCTATTATGAAAACCTCGAACGACTTGTTTAAATAGCTATTTTTAATGCATTCTAGTCATGTTTTATGCAAAATTAGTGTCGTAGAATTTTCATATTAATGTATCAGTTGGAAAATCTTCTAATAGATATAATTAGGAGTGTTTATTAATAATATGCACGAATTTATACGTAGTTGTGTGGCAAAAAATTATTGAGAACTCAAACAACCTGTTTAAAAAGCGGGTTTTAGTACATTTTAATTGAGTTTTGCGCAAAATTAGTATAGTAGAACGTTCATATTGATGTATCAGTTGGAAAATCTTCTAATAGATATAATTAGGAGTTTTTATTAATAATTTGCACGAATTTATACGTAGTTGTGTGGCAAAAAAATATTGAGAACTCAAACAACTTTGTTTAAACAATGACTTTTAGTACATTTTAATTGAGTTTTGCGCAAAATTAGTATAGTAGAACGTTCATATTGATGTATCAGTTGGAAAATTTTCTAATAGACATAATTATGAGCATTGTTATAAATTTTAAAGAATTTATCAGTAGTTATAGGGCCGAAAATGATGAAAAACTCAAACTACTTGTTTAAAAAATAGTTTGTAATCCATCAAAATTAAGTTTGATGAAAAATTAGTGTCGTAGAATATTCATATCAAAATATTAATTAAAAACCTTATATAAGACATAATGAAGGGTATTTATACAAATTTTCACAAATTTATGCATATTTATGTGGCCAAAAATGATGAAAAACTCGAACAACTCGTTTAAACATGCATTTTTTAATGCATTCTAATTAATTTATGTAAAATTAGTGTCGTAGAATGTTCATACCGATATATTAGCTGGAAAAATCTTATAATAGAGATAAATATGAGTTCTTATATGGATTTTCATGAATTTATGTGTACTTATGATGTCAGAAATGATGAAAATCTCAAAATAACATGTTGAAACAGTAGTTTGTAATGCATATGAATAATGTTTTATGCAAAAATAGCATCAAAGAAAGTTCACATCGAAATGCTAATTGAAATGTTCATATCGAAATGTTTTTAAAGAATTCTAATTATGTTTTGTCCAAAATTAGTGTCGTAAAATATTCATATCGAAATTTTCATTTCAAAATCATACAATATACATCATTATGAGTGTTTATATTTGTTTTCATGAATTTATGTCCAGTTATGAGACCAAAAATGATGATAAACTCAAATAATTTGTTTAAACACCAGTTTTGATTGCATGAAAATTAAGTTTTGTAAAATATTAGTGTGGAGGAATATCCATATTGATTTATTAATGGGAAAATCTTACGATAGACATAATTAAGACTGCCTATATTTATTTTCACGAATTTATGTGTGGTTATGAGGCCAAAAAATGATGAAAAACTCAAATACCTTGTTTAAAAAGTGTCTTCAATGCATTTTGTGATAAATTGGTGTAATAAAATATATAAATTGATTTATTAATTAGAAAATCTTATTATAGATGTAATTATGAGTGTTTGTATTAATTTTCATGAATTTATGCGTAGCTATGTGGCCGAAAATTATGAAAAATTAAAATAACTTGTTTCAAAAGTCGTTTTCAATGCATCCCAATTTTGTTTTATGCAAATTTAGTGTTGCAGGATATTTATATTGATGTATCAATTGGAAATATTATTGTGTACATAATTTGGAGTAATTGTGTTAATTTGCACGAATTTATGCATGGTTAGGAGTCCCGAACTGATCAAAAAGTAAAAAAAAAACATATTTAAATCGTAGTTTGTAATGCACCAGAATTATGTTTTGTACAAAAAAAAGTGCCGTAGAATATTCATATCGAAATATTAATTGAAAATCTCAGAATAGACATAATTTAGAGTATTTTATATTAAGATGCACGAATTTATTCAATGTTATTGTGCGACCCTATTATGAAAACCTCGAACGACTTGTTTAAATAGCTATTTTTAATGCATTCTAGTCATGTTTTATGCAAAATTAGTGTCGTAGAATTTTCATATTAATGTATCGTTGGAAAATCTTCTAATAGATATAATTAGGAGTGTTTATTAATAATATGCACGAATTTATACGTAGTTGTGTGGCAAAAAAATATTGAGAACTAACCTCGTTTAGTTTTAGTACATTTTAATTGAGTTTTGCGCAAAATTAGTATAGTAGAACGTTCATATTGATGTATTTGGAAAATCTTCTAATAGATATAATTAGGAGTTTTTATTAATAATTTACGAATTTATACGTAGTTGTGTGGCAAAAAAATATTGAGAACTCAAACAAACTTTGTTTAAACAAGCACTTTTAGTACATTTTAATTGAGTTTTGCGCAAAATTAGTATAGTAGAACGTTCATATTGATGTATCAGTTGGAAAATTTTCTAATAGACATAATTATGAGCATTGTTATAAATTTTAAAGAATTTATCGTAGTTATAGAGGCCAAAAATGATGAAAAACTCAAACTACTTGTTTAAACAATGAGTTTGTAATCCATCAAAATTAAGTTTGATGAAAAATTAGTGTCGTAGAATATTCATATCAAAATATTAATTAAAAACCTTATATTAGACATAATGAAGGGTATTTATACAAATTTTCACAAATTTATGCATATTTATGTGGCAAAAAATGATGAAAAACTCGAACAACTCGTTTAAACAGAAATTTTTAATGCATTCTAATTAATTTATGTAAAATTAGTGTCGTAGAATGTTCATACCGATATATTAGCTGGAAAATCTTATAATAGAGATAAATATGAGTTCTTATATGGATTTTCATGAATTTATGTGTACTTATGATGTCGAAATGATGAAAATCTCAAAATAACATGTTGAAACAAGTAGTTTGTAATGCATATGAATAATGTTTTATGCAAAAATAGCATCAAAGAAAGTTCACATCGAAATGCTAATTGAAATGTTCATATCGAAATGTTTTTAAAGAGTTCTAATTATGTTTTGTCCAAAATTAGTGTCGTAAAATATTCATATCGAAATGTTCATTTCAAAATCATACAATAGACATCATTATGAGTGTTTATATTTGTTTTCATGAATTTATGTCCAGTTATGAGACCAAAAATGATGATAAACTCAAATAATTTGTTTAAACACCAGATTTGATTGCATGAAAATTAAGTTTTGTAAAATATTAGTGTGGAGGAATATCCATATTGATTTATTAATGGGAAAATCTTACGATAGACATAATTAAGACTAGCTATATTTATTTTCACGAATTTATGTGTGGTTATGAGGCCAAAAATGATGAAAAACTCAAATACCTTGTTTAAAAAACTGTCTTCAATGCATTTTGTGATAAATTGGTGTAATAAAATATATAAATTGATTTATTAATTAGAAAATCTTATTATAGATGTAATTATGAGTGTTTGTATTAATTTTCATGAATTTATGCGTAGCTATGTGGCCGAAAATTATGAAAAACTCAAACAACTTGTTTCAAAAGCTGTTTTCAATGCATCCCAATTCCGTTTTATGCAAATTTAGTATTGTAGGATATTTATATTGATGTATCAATTGAAAAATATTATTGTGTACATAATTTGGAGTAATTGTGTTAATTTGAACGAATTTATGCATGGTTATGAGTCCCGAACGATGATAAAGTCAAAAAACATATTTAAACCGTAGTTTCTAATGCACCGAATTATGTTTTAAACAAAAAAAGTGTCGTAGAATGTTCATATCGAAATATTAATTGAAAATCTCAGAATAGACATAATTTAGAGTATTTTATATTAAGATGCACGAATTTATTCAATGTTATTGTGCGACCCTATTATGAAAACCTCGAACGACTTGTTTAAATAGCTATTTTTAATGCATTCTAGTCATGTTTTATGCAAAATTAGTGTCGTAGAATTTTCATATTAATGTCTCAGTTGGAAAATCTTCTAATAGATATAATTAGGAGTGTTTATTAATAATATGCACGAATTTATACGTAGTTGTGTGGCAAAAAAATATTGAGAACTCAAACAACCTTTTAAAAAAGCAGGTTTTAGTACATTTTAATTGAGTTTTGCTCAAAATTAGTATAGTAGAACGTTCATATTGATGTATCAGTTGGAAAATCTTCTAATAGATATAATTAGGAGTTTTTATTAATAATTTGCACGAATTTATACGTAGTTGTGTGGCAAAAAAATATTGAGAACTCAAACAACCTGTTTAAACAAAGCAGCCTTTTAGTACATTTTAATTGAGTTTTGCGCAAAATTAGTATAGTAGAACGTTCATATTGATGTATCAGTTGGAAAATTTTCTAATAGACATAATTATGAGCATTGTTATAAATTTTAAAGAATTTATCAGTAGTTATAGGGCCGAAAATGATGAAAAACTCAAACTACTTGTTTAAAAAATAGTTTGTAATCCATCAAAATTAAGTTTGATGAAAAATTAGTGTCGTAGAATATTCATATCAAAATATTAATTAAAAACCTTATATTAGACATAATGAAGGGTATTTATACAAATTTTCACAAATTTATGCATATTTATGTGGTCAAAAATGATGAAAAACTCGAACAACTCGTTTAAACAGCAATTTTTAATTCATTCTAATTAATTTATGTAAAATTAGTGTCGTAGAATGTTCATACCGATATATTAGCTGGAAAATCTTATAATAGATATAAATATGAGTTCTTATATGGATTTTCATGAATTTATGTGTACTTATGATGTCAGAAATGATGAAAATTCTTAAAATAACATGTTGAAACAGTAGTTTGTAATGCATCTGAATAATGTTTTATGCAAAAATAGCATCAAAGAAAGTTCACATCGAAATGTTAATTGAAAAATCTTATAATAGACATAATGTGCAGTATTTATATTAATTTTCATCAATTTATGTATAGTTACGTGACCAAAAATTATGCTAAACTCAAACAACTTGTTTAAACGGCAGTTTTTAAAGAATTCTAATTATGTTTTGTGCAAAATTAGTGTCGTAAAATATTCATATCGAAATGTTCATTTCAAAATCATACAATAGACATCATTATGAGTGTTTATATTTGTTTTCATGAATTTATGTCCAGTTATGAGACCAAAAATGATGATAAACTCAAATAATTTGTTTAAACACCAGTTTTGATTGCATGAAAATTAAGTTTTGTAAAATATTAGTGTGGAGGAATATCCATATTGATTTATTAATGCGAAAATCTTACGATAGACATAATTAAGACTGCCTATATTTATTTTCACGAATTTATGTGTGGTTATGAGTGCCAAAAAATGATGAAAAACTCAAATACCTTGTTTAAAAAGCTGTCTTCAATGCATTTTGTGAAAAATTGGTGTAATAAAATATATAAATTGATTTATTAATTAGAAAATCTTATTATTTTCAATTGGAATGAAAATCGGCTTTTCTCGGAGCACCAAACGTCTGATGCCTCTGTAGGTTATCCACCAGGACTAACTAGAGAGCGGCTTATTTCTTTTGCCATAAATACCATAAACCACGGTTTCTCACAAAAACACTATTCACCTGAGAAAAAGATGAAATAGTACTATTCACGACTCGCAGTAATTTTATTTCACAAATGTGCAGAAATACCGCAACTTTCGTAAAAAAACACTTTTCACCGATTCCGTGAATTCTGAAACAACCGTATACCGAGAGAGAGAAAGTAGAACTGATTTGGTGTAGTTTTCTCTCTCACCCTACCCCTCTATTTATAAAAAAAGTGGAATTACCAAATTACCAAAATGCCCTCATGAATAGTTGGGAGGTTCCAATGTGAAAAGACCAAAATACCCTTAAAGTTCATCCAATTTACCAAAATGTCATTGGGTTTTGGCCAAATTACCGAAATACCCTTGGGCTTTTGGCCAAATTACCAAAATACCCTTGGAGGTCGATATGGGCTTTTCATGGGCCTTTTTTGGATTTTTCGGATTTTGGGCTTTTTCAATTTTGGGTTTTTTTGGGCTTTTCTGATTTTGGGCTTTTAATTATTAATTAAGGCTTTAATTATAAATAGGCTTTGGCCCATAATTCAAATTCATAATTAACATTTAAAATCCAAATCAAATATATATAATTGTCATGTACAATTATATTTTTCTCGGTTGTTGTTTCGGCGAATTTATACGACGTGTCCAACACATTATAAATTCAATCTGATTTTTATTTCTTATCATATCTATGACAAATATAATTATATCATATATAATTAATTATAACCATCTTATTATTAATTATAAATAATTTATAATTAATCAATAAGATTCTCCGATTAACTCCTATACGGTGTGACCCGACAGGATCCGTGTTATGTTGGTAAATAGAGTTAAAACCGTTTTAACTTCTATAATCATAAGAGGCATACGCGAATGCACTATGACCATCCAATTACACAGAGATGATGATGTACTTGTACAATATCATGATCTAGTAAACTATTTACTTGTGTTTAATTCTTTTGTCTCATAGCTATCGAGATCGTTTCAAGGTAGGTATGTGTCATCCTTGCAAACTTAATCTTTTCTTGATCGTGAGTAAATTATCAAATATAATTACTCTTGTAATTATACTGCTAGCAGATAATCTTACTCTATCAAGGGATCCAGTGATGCTATAACTCGTATAGAAATACGAGGGACAATAGTACTTTTGGTAAACCATCTCTTCCTCCGCATAAATTATGTATACCGAAGAACTACCTTTATAGCCACCTTTTACGGATAACGTTTAGTAGAAATCACACACATATATATCTTTTGTAGGAAAGATGAATACCTCATACTTTAGAATTTAATACTGAATGAAAACATTAATGACACGAACACAATTCCATTTAATGTTTCATTCGAGGTCTATCAAATACGATGTTCCTAGAACATCTATCTATGTGATTAAAATGACAACTCTTTGTCTATGATCTGTAAAACTTGACCATCATTTAATCCACATACTAACCTGATAACGGTTAATTAGTATTCCTGCTAATTACCTTGGTTAGTGACTTTTAAGAGTATATTTTATATTATGAAGTTTCATAATTTCAGTCATGAAATCGAAATGATTCATAAATTCAATAATACTCAAGGAAAAAATATCGTTTAAATATCCAATTCATGAACAAAGCTTTATATAACCAATTTATCATATTATTGACTTCAAAATTATTACAAACTAACAGATAGCACATACCGAAAGTTGTTTAGCGATCTTGAACACGTTGTTCATTGATTCTGAACCGTTGCTTGTCATTATTCCCCACCGATTGAGACCCCCGTCTAGATGTTGTGCCAATCTTTCTTGATGCAATGCGGTCACTTGCTCTGGGGTTAACTCTTCATAATGGAATTCCTCGGCTGACACTTCCTCAGCTGTAGCGGGTTGATTATTACGTTTTCTGTTATTTCGTGTCCTTTTGTTGGATACTTGATATGTTGGGAGATTTCCTTACATGATTCCTGTTTTTCTTATGAACTTATGTGATGCCGGTCTAATATTGTTAATTTTTTTAGATATTCCTCACACCTCCATGGTTTCTTTTGTCTTGCAGCTTGTTTGAAAATAGTCTTTATTTTTTTCATATGACAGTCCTTATACACATTTTATGCAATGTGTTGAGTACAATAACGGTGAACAGCCTCGCCTGTTGATTCCTGCCATCCAATAACGGAAGTATTTTGTATGACCTCTCCCAACTACCAAATTTGTCTGCAATTGATAGTTCTCTTTCTCTCCATAATTTATTATAACTCGGTTATACTGTGGGGAACTTTTGTTTAACCAAACCCCTTACTTCTTTAACTGTCATTTCTAAGTTATCTCTTAACCGATTCTTAACAATATCTGCTATCATTTTGAAAGTCATCTGACTGTGGTCCGCCCTAGTGGCACTGCCAAAACAAGAGTGCTCGAGCGAATTTGTTCTGATCTCCCAAATCCTCCATGGACAGTTAGAATCTTTATATTTCATTACTAATTTTGATTTGCTGCTATTTGTTAGCTCCAATTCTATATTCCGTTGAACATAAAAATTAGCGATTTTCATTTTCAACTCTGATTTTGTACTGAACTGCTGACTGACACCAAATTGTTCATCAATTCTAGGTGGTTTGCAAAAATAAGGCTCGTCTGCATACGACATTGGTGTATTATCAGCAAATTATGCATACGGGTGCTTCATTCCCCGATTGATAAAAGGAACAAACATTTGCCACTCTTTTACTATTTCTTTGACATCTACCGCATCATCAATTTCATCCATATTTATATCTGTTGTATCCTGGATGTTATCTTTCTCGACATCAGGTGCCACTCTTCCTCTTCGTCATCCTCATCCACATCCACATCCACATCCACATCCACATCCATATTTTGTACTGGAATACGATATGGTCGCTGCTCCCGAGCTCGGGAGTGGGTTCTTTCCTCAGCCATTACTGGATTACTAATTTCAGGAATACTGGTCGGATCATAGTTATCAGAACTGAATATTGGTTCAGATATAACTACTAGCTCTAGTGTTTTATACCCGGATAATTGGTAAGGAGCTGTTGTTTTAATCATTCCCCAAATTTCATCAGAAACAATCCCAAATAAGCTATAAAAAAACCACATGAACCTACTGGTGCAGTGTTGATCTGTGCTCTAATACTAATGTTGAATTGGGTAGGGTGCAGCTCCAAACCAGCATGAATATGTCTCTTCAAGTCACGAAGATTGATTGTCTCGTCGGCAGAAAATGTGCACGCGACATGAATATCGTAACCCGTGCCAGTTGAAGTGTTCAGGATTTGACCTCCGTGATACACATTGATCAGCAATATTTTCGTCTCTACAATATGAACGATAAACCCTACTGTTAGTGTATTTTAATTTTACAGCAAAAATTAATAGTCGAAATAGAAAAAAAAATTATAATGTTGATGAGACGAGAGTGGTGAATACGGATCGGCTCTGGATCTGTCGAAAAATAAATTTTCAGTTGGAAGCTCTTGCAACAATAACAATGACGATTTTGAAGAAATGGTTGGCTGAAGGAAGATGAAGGAGAAAGGTGCTGGGTGTGCTATATAATAACAAAATGCTGAGACTGAGTTTAAAACTCGGTCCCAGATGTCTGGACCGAGTTTTAAACTCGGTCCAATCACCTGCTATTTTCAAATACACACAAACATTATAATTTTTAAATGCTGGGACTGAGTTTAATTTTTGTTGTAATATTTTAGATGAATTTACTGACTGTTGTATTTTATTTTTAATATAACACACACAAACGTAAAAAAAAAACCTGGTATTGAGTTTCAAACTCGGTCCAGACAATTGGGACCGAGTTTGACAGACTATATGAGTTAATTTTGAGAATAATCTTACCATTTTCATTTATTTATTTATTTATTTTTAATTTACTAAAATAAAAAAATTCTGAAAATGACGGGGAGGAAAAGAAGATTCGTCTAGACAGTTGAGGGCCCACCTCTTTTGCTGCCTTTTGGAGGCCTCTCTTCTTCTCCTTTACATTTGTCAATCAATCATTAACCTTCATGACCCAACATTTAATTAATGCGTGAAAAGCAACAAAGCAACAAAGCAAGCAAAGAGAAAATATCCATCCTATCCGCCTCACCTCTGCTCCTAAATCCTTATAACATTATTACTCCATATATATGTGCTTGCTTTGTTATATCACTATTCCACCCCTAAGCAGATGGTAATCATCTTTGGATATTACAACAATTCCACTGTGTTTCAGCAACAGTCTTCTTTACTTTTTTTGTTTTTCTTTCGCTGTGTCAATTTTATTAATTTTAATGTAAACATACAAATCAACGGTAGCTAAGTGCTACAGCCTACATGTAGAGAAAAGGACATTGCAACTTGGCCAAAGGAGGGAAAGCATATTAGTCTCTCTGCTTCTTTCTGAGACTCAGAGTAACATATTTTGTACATGCAATGCGCGCAGACACTGACACACACACACAATATTTTTTTCCTGCACTTTGAAGTTGTGTTGTGTCAGGAATTCCTCAGACTGCTACTGTTCGTGTACTGTACTGCAGTGATTTTTGCGCTATAGCACCCCAAATTGAGGTGTGGAGGTGTGGTGTGTGTCTGGCGTGGAAATTACTCCACAAGGCATGATCTATCAGATTCAGAGGGAAAAAGAAGGAAAACGCGCGCGCACACACACACACACAAAAAAAAAAAAAATCTTGTATAATATATCAGAAAGCACCAGGACTTGATATGATGGGTGCTTCTAACGTATTTTGGCATGAAGACAATGCATGCATGCGAAAATTGACGGCTCTGCCAACTAATAATTTTCACTAATTAAGAAAAAATATATAGTATATAGTATATATGCATCCTTTTCCTTGAAAAACATTTGAATGATGGTGATATCTCCGTTTGCCCAAACATCCATGACTTTTCTTTTCTTTAAGACTTTACTACACTTGTTCAACTCCTTATTTTCCCACAGCCACAGGCGTTTTGTTCTTAACATTGATTAGCTAATTATTAACTGATATTAGGTCAAAGCTGCACATTTGCCCTTTGATCTTAATTTCTAGCATTCAGATTATATATGGCCAAGAAATTAAATCTAATATTGACTGAGACATTGAGATTAATTATTGCAGTAATTAAAGTGCAACTGCTTGACCTCTTTTCCTCTCAGAACTCACAAGGGACAGGACAGCTCAGAGAAGCATTTGCGAAAGAGTCCCTGGGAGAGTTGCAATTAGCACTTAGCTAAAAGATGGATGGATGGATGCATGATGCATTGACAGCTCTTCTTTTCTAGGAACCCATGAAAGCGAATTTGATACCTCATTCTACGTAAAACCATGTGCTCCCATTTCCAGAAACCCCATAGTTAGATATAAATTTTGAATGCGACCGACAGATTCCACGCCACAGATTTCTGCATGTTTGCACGAGGCAATGATCCCTGATCCCTAATCCCTAATCCCTAATCCCTAATCCTAGCTAGATGAGAACTCTAAAGTTGAAACCATCAACACAGCACCCAAAGTGAATGCAAACTTTATTCTCCCCACTATTATTCCCCTCCTTGGATGCATAACTAAAAAGAGAAAAAGAGAGAAAATACCTCCTTTACAATGATAATTCTTGCATATTTACAACAGAAAAAAAAAATTGTCTATGGACACAGAAGACACAGGGACAATCAAAATAAATAAAAAAAGAAAGAACGAAAAAAGATTACATGGGAAGAATGTATTACGAGTAATTATTGGGCATCCTAACTTATTTTGGAATTAATCATCAAATGAACACTGAAACAAAAAAAAAATCTGTTATGATTAAAAGTCTTTTTAAAAAGAAAAAGAAAACAAATATTGTAACAATAGTAACAGTAATATATATAAATATGTATCTCTTGATTAACTTTCCTGGAATTAATTATTCATGTACCACCAATCATTCCGGAAGTTTGAAAAATGAAACTAAAGATGGCCGAAAGAGGAAGAGACTCTTTGAAATTCCTTGCTGTACATGTCTGAATTGGCTTGGAATTGATGGTTTTGGTACTGGTACCAAGGACTCAGTCCAGTGACAGAGAATTGGGTTTCATCCTTGAGACCTCCGCTG
Source organism: Schoenoplectus tabernaemontani (assembly GCA_037127355.1). Lineage (NCBI taxonomy): Eukaryota > Viridiplantae > Streptophyta > Magnoliopsida > Poales > Cyperaceae > Schoenoplectus > Schoenoplectus tabernaemontani. The sequence continues at coordinate 21,082,577 of CM073746.1, read as the reverse complement.
AACCCAAACTGGGATTGGCTCTGGTTGAGGTTTTGGGTTAGCAAAACAGAAGAAACGGGCATCAACCCGTTAAGGTACTCGGACCACTTCAAATCCTCCTGCACGCCATCAACACCGATTTGGGTGCCCTTATTCGGCACCATGTCAGACCAGGGAAATAATCCATTTTCATACTCGACTGTGCTGCTATTGCTGGTGCTGTTGTTGTCGTGGTAGCTGAAGTCCACGGCCATGGGAAGATTAGAACTCACGTTGGACTTAAACAGATTTTGGTTGAATTCAATAGGATTTTGGTTGAACCAGAGAGGCGCAGAGCTTGGGTTGAGACATTCAGAGGTGAAAGCCGGGTTGTGAAGTGCGGGAGCTGGGTTTGACTGTGACACCGAGACTGAGACTGAGACGGAGTCGACCATGGGATGCAAATTGGGCAGAGCTGGTTCGAGGATGTCCAATTTGCTGCCACCGGCACCAGCAGAAGCAGAAGCAGAAGCGGAGAGCTTGTCGGTGTCATTTTTATCGTCTGTGGTAGTGGTGGCGGTAGAGGTGTCGGGTTCAGAGAGGGGTTTGTGGGTGTTGGGGTCAATGCCTCTCTGCCGCAGCTTCTTCTTGATGCAGGAGTTCCAGAGGTTCTTGATCTCGTTGTCGGTTCGGCCGGGCAGCTGGGCGGCAATCTGAGACCATCTGAAGCCAACAAAGAAGGCAGAATTGAGTTAGTTCTGGTTCTAGGAGTTAATATATAGTAAGTAGTCGAATTAGTTAATTAATTAAATAAATAATTAATTAATTAATAACAATTAAGAAGCTAGCTAGCGTATGTAAGAGTGTAATGTAGCAATTAATTAGCAAAGTGCTTGACTTACTTGTTGCCGAGGACTTGGTGGAGCTCGATGATGAGGTTCTCTTCATCGGGGGAGAAGGAGCCGCGCTTGAGGTCGGGGCGCAGGTAGTTGATCCACCGCAGACGGCAGCTCTTGCCGCACCGCTGCAGGCCTGCATTGAAGGGGAATTAATTATAATTAATTATATATATATATATATATATATATATATATTATATATATATATATATTATATATATATATATAAATACATAGAGCAAGTGAATTGAACATTAATTGATTGGTAGCTAGGCACCGTACCGGCGAGCTTAGGGACGGAGCTCCAGCAGCCGTGGCCGTACTTGGTGATGTGGCGGAGCAGCTTCTCGTCCTCCTCGGGGGACCACAGTCCCTTGCGCAGCTTCTGCTTGTAGCAGCACGAGTGCCGCCCCATTAATTCTATGAATTCAATTACTTGGTTCCAATTTTGCAATTGAGCAAGTAATTAAGTAAATTCTGCTCCTGCTCCTGCTCTGCTTCCCCAAATTATTATTTGCCAAGATGTTATGTTTCAATCTTCCCAATTAAGCACAATTACCCTCATGCAATGCCCTTCGGTCTTTGCTTAATTCCCTTAATTCCAGAGAGAGAGAGAAAGAGATAAATCTGATTTTGTGCTTGACAAAAGGAAGAGAGAGAGAGAGAGGGAGAAAGGAAAGAAGAGAACACTACGCACTGCGCTTATGTGTGTGTGCGTGCGCGTACATGGAATGGAACAAGTACGGGCAAAAAGATGTCCTAATCAGCTGCCTATGATATATATATATATATGTATATATACGCCTATGATTATATATATTATTACTTGATTTCTCTTCTCTAATCGATCCATGCATACAATAAATCTTCTTTTGGTGGGGTCCTTATAATAGGCGTCCAGCTCTAATTATTTACCACTTTATTATCTTATCTTTTCAATATCAGGGATTCAGGAATTCAGGATCCATGAGAGAGAGAGAGAGAGAGAGAGAGCGTAGGAGTCTTGACTCCCCTCTGAGAGATAAGATAATTGAGTACTGTTCTGGTAGCATACTACAATCAATTGCATTAATTGTACATGTAGAGTTGAATAGTTTGTACCTTTTGAATGAAATTAATTAGTTGAGAAAATAGAACTAACATAATTTAATATAGATGTATGCATAATGCAGGTGGTTAATATATATATATCAGGCGGTGCATGGAAGGAAGTAGCTAGAGATATACATATGAATCAGCTGTCTCAATTGGATTACAGTTCAGCACAGGAGAATGAATGAATACAGTGAAGTCATGATATACATGTGTGTGTGCGTGCGTGTGTGTAGCTCTGAAAACTCTGAAGCATATCATCAATTCTACAATTCTTCCCCCCCTAAGTAATTGATCGTCAGGACCACTAGCTACACACAGTACTCTATCAATCGTCTGTAGGCAATGTAAGTGAAGTGTCAAGAATAACCGACTGCTGTCTTCTGTACCCCTTCCATTCCATGCATTTCCTCTAATTGCTGAGATATATAGAAACTACAGAAGCATGCATGCTTGCTTCTCTTTGCTAACTAGCTATTAATTACAATTCATGTGAACCAGAGCAACACAGAGAGCTCATCTCTTTAACATTTATTCTTTTTTTTTTCTTTTTCTTTTTGACAAGAAGGTATGTGATTAATGAACGCATTAGTGTGATAATTAATTGAGTTAATCTTCTCACACATAACTGAACTTTGATGTTTATTCATATTTGATTCCTGAACTTTTATTTATCCGTTTTGTCGCTAAACTTTGATGTTTATCCTAATTTGATCACTCTTATTAGTTTTTCCATTAAAAAATAATTTAAAAACTAATGGTAAAACAAATATAATTTCATTTTAATTATTTTTTAATAACAGACTAAAAGTGAATAAATAAAAATTTAGTGATTAAATATAAATAACATCAAAATTCACTAATCTATCATAAATTAACCCTAATTAATTAGAATTTGAAAGAATATTCGGCGCAAGGCAAGTAAGAAGCCCGTTACAAAATTCAATGATTAGAGGAAACAGTGGTGACTGTTATATCATATTCATATGATTGGATGCCATGTGACTCTAATGGAGGCCTTAATTTCTTAATCATCTCCAATCAATAAGATAACGTACATATATACACATATTATATGACAGCCCTGCCCAAGAATAGCACAATTTTATTTATTTCATTATTTATTTAATTAATTTAAGCCGATTCTCATAGAATGCGACCTTAGTCCGTGTGACCAACCATGTGCTGTGCCTCTGCGCCCCATTAGTTGGTAGTTGCTACTTTACTAATACTACGAAAATATTATATTACATTATATTATATTATATTATACATGGAAAATATATATAAATCTGCAAAAATAAATAAATAAATTGTGTCATGCAAATATACAAATACAATCAACTGCAACTGCAAGGATAGAGTTGGGGAAGAGAGAGAATCAGAAAACTAAAATTAATGATTTTATCATTCAAAGTTCTGATTCCAATTTGCTGCGCGGGTGGTGGGGTCCACATGAGAAAAAGCCATCTTGATTTGTCTTTGAACGCTCGAACTTTCTTCCATAATATTAAATATTAATATATAATTTCCAATTTCCATGCTGTTTCCAGCTCCTCTTCCGGACCCACCATCATTTAATTGCATGCCTCTAGTAAGGGCTAAGGCCTAAGGCTGTGCTTGTGCTACCACAAAAAATAAATTACACTTTACAAACAATATATATATATATATATATATATATATATATATATATAATGTGGTTATGATATTTCAGGAAATATAATTTTTTATGTTTCATATCTGTATCATAAATTTAAAAATCTAAACGGACGATTCAAAACATTAAACACGATCTTTATATTAAAGTATATTTGAAAATCAAATTTTATATTTTAAAAAAAATATATATATAATTTTTTAGATGAATAGAAAAATCACTAGTATTTGATGGTGTAGAAATCATTAAATCAATAAACTTTGTACCCATCTAAAAAATAGTAAAAATTTTAAAAAATATATAAAATTTGATCTTCAAAGATATTTTAATATGAAGATCATGTTCAATGGTTTGGATTGGTCGTTTGAACTTTTAAATTTGAGATACGGACGCGAAACATGAGAGAGAGAGTCGGACTACGGTGTTACGTGTGTTGTAGATCGGTTCTTCATTTTAATATTTAAATGACCGATCTAACCATTCGAAATGATTTTCATATGAAAATCTAGTTATAGACTAAATTTTAGATTTTTTAAAATTTTTTAGATAGTTAGAATTTTAGTTCTTTTAATGGCTCATAATAAAATAAGTGATTTTTTAACTATCTAGAAAATTTAAAAATTTTAAAATTTGGTCTGCAATTAAATTTTCATACGAAAATTATTTTGAGTAGTCGGATCGATCGTTTAAACTTTGAAGATGGAGAACCGATTCGTAGCACACAGGCCATCCATGCTACCCGTAACACCATAGTCAGATTATAGAGTTGGGGCTATGATGCTATTCATGGAGACATTGAGTGCTATTAATATTACCATAGCCCAACTCGTTTTCTCTCTCTCTCTCTATATATATATATATAGATGGTTGCAAAGTAAACAATTATTTTTTCTTTGACAAGAGATTTTATATTTCGATGGCTCAATGGTCAACCTGAATTGCTTAATAATTTTTATATTAAAATCTAATGGGATATTAAATTTCATATTTTTTTAGTTTTCTAGCTATTTAAAAAAACAAGAATAGACCATTTACTTAAGTTAAATAATATTATTTTTAGAATAATTAAAAATATCTAGAAATCTCAAAAAAATCATGAAATATAATATCTCATAAGATTTTGACATAATTTATGGTTTGAGCTATCTGGATATCAAATCGGTTGCTGAAGTGAAAATAATTTTTTATTTTGTAAAACACCATGATCCATCTCTCTACACACACTAGTATATTATTCATGCTTTATTGAGAATGATTTCTATATTAAAATATAAAAATGTCATTATATTTCAATACAACAAATAATAACAAACAAATTAAGAAGTAAATACACTTAATCAATTTTTTATTCATTAGTCATAACTTTTAATGTAATTAAATTTTAAATTTGATAAAATTTTCAGGAAAATGATGTCTTTTAGGAAAACAAATATCATCAATTGTATAACTTTTAAGAGTGGGGATCCATTGACAAATGGGTTATTTTGACAACTTTGACAATAGATCTCTAAATAAATATATAAAAAATCTTAAAAATAGAAAATAATTTATAGATATTTTCTTCTACATTTAGATTGATGTTCATTCAAATTTTATGTAATTTCATTATCGTTTGATAGTCCATCAAAGACCATCAAATTTTCATACAATTTACAACGGTTCTAATTTAATGGTCTTTGATGGACTATCAAATGATAATAAAAATGCATGAAATTTGAATGACCATCAATCTAAAGGTAGAATAATACATCTATAATTTTTTTTTATTTTGAAGACTTTTTTGTATTTATTTAGAGGTTCATTGTCATGGTTGTCAAAATAAACCATTGTCGACCGATCCCTTCTCAACTTTTAATGTGATAGATGTATTATGAATTTAACAAAGACTTCAATATTTTTATTACAATATATCATATCACAAAAAAACTCTAATATATCTAACTACTCATGTTCTCTTCAAAAATTAATGAATAAATTTTAGTCAATATTAATCGTTATAGAATTAAAACACTTACACGCTTAATAAGAACTAGAGATAGAGATTTATATTTATCTCAATTAATTCCCAACCCCAATCCAAACTACCACAATACCTAATCACAATACCTAATGGTAAACCAATTAATTAAGCGATTTACCACATATTACCCTCAACGCAAGTTTTTGATATATATATATGCTATTATTGACTTGGCCGTTTTTCTTTTATGTTCTTTCATTCTTCACTCTCTTTTTTTAGATTAACATGAATCCCCATGTAGGTAAAAAAATAATTAAATAGTTAATTAGTATTCACTACAATACACGCCGACCAATAATTAATTAAATATATGATATATGGTTTTAATAGATTCGTGCTCAACAACTCATTTTGATGCCTCCGAAATTTGATGGATATGAATTCCTTTGTAGTATGTTTATTAATGCTGCCTCCCGTCAATCCATGTGACGTAACATATTAAATTGTCATTAATTTGAGGATGATAGAAAACAACTATACCAAGCAAGCCACTCAAAGAATTCCGACAGAAAGGCACCGAAAATTAAAGAAATAATAAATAAGAAGAAGGAGATAATGCAAAGGCTATTTCTCCTTTCATTTTTTTTTTTTTTTTGTCTCCTTGCGGCCACATAATATTCTTGACCTTGGCAATTAATTGTCCGAACTAGAATTTAACTAATAGCCAGCTAAATATATTTATCCGGCCACAAGATATATAATATACACAAGATGCCTTACTTTACTTTCCAAGATATTTTTATATGGGCTTAATCATATGGAAGCACATGCTCCTGTGTTGAAGTCAGACAAAAATTATGTAATGCCTTTCTATTGATTTTGCACGCAAGAAATAAATTAACGAGATATGCGATGATGTGGTGCATGATAGCTTGCATGCATGGATGCCACTATCTTTCACTACCCGTTTTGTTGAGATTTAATTTTTTTTCTTACTTTTCTATTATTTTTTTAAAATATAAATTTTCTATTTTCTTCGCTCAGTCAAATTAGAGAATGAAAAACATAGTATGGAAATTAAAAAAATGCATTTTTCAATGTTTAATTTGACCTCAGTTAACTTTGGTTGTTTGATTGACAGAGAATAAAGATGATGAAAAGATAATTGTATTATTGCTTTTCTGATTATTGAGAGAGCTAACATGTAAAATGGCTATTGTTATTTTTATACATGTGGTATTGCTGGGTACTAACGGTAATGTAATGGTACTATTAAAAATAAAAATAAAAATAGATTAGATGGAGGTGATTATCAAATAGCTCTTTAATTCATAATGGGCTGATGATGAGTTATTTTTTTAGGTCCAATAAGTCCCTCAATCTCCTTGATTAGCTCAACAATATCAATCATTCATAACTTGATTATGTTATCATTGAACATTTTTGGTTCAATTTTTTTGTAAAAATGCCAGCTACTTGATCTTTACTCCTCACTAATGATGTTTTAATTTTCTTTGAATGATTTTTTTCTGAATGAATGACAATCCACTTTGATATATTTTGCTTGTGAAATATCAGATTAAATGCAATGTGACGAGCCACTTGATTATCACAATCCATCTTCATTGATTGTTGAGTCTTTATCTTGAGATCCACAAGGGGTTACTTGATCCATGTGAGCTCGCTTGGCATGGATGTTATGGATCGATATTCTACCTTGGCGCTTGATCAAGCCATAATATTTTGCTTCTTACTTTTTCATGTGACTAAATTTTCATCTACAAATACACAAAAATCGGTTATTGATTTTCAATCAAAATTTCCAGCCCAATGCATCGAAATAGACTTTTTTCCATACCCCTTTTTTGAGTGTCCCTTTAAGTATCTTAACACTCGATTTATGACTTCTAAGTACTGAGTTCGGGGTAAAAACATAAATTGACTTATTTGGCTTATTAAAAAAAAATCTGATCTTGTTACAATTAGACAAATTAATTTATCAATAAATCTTTAGAATTGATTTATATTGTCTAATGTTTCACCATCTTTGATATTCAATTTGATTTTACTATTAATTAGGGTAAAAATTTGTATACATCATATTTTTTCTGTTTTCCTCAATAAATCCAAAATATATTTACTTTATGAGATAAAAAATCCCTTGAATGAGTGTGTAATTTCTATCAGTAAAAAAAATTTAAAAATTCTAAATTCTTTGATATTAAATTTCTCTTTAAGTTGTATTTGAACCCTCTTTATTGTCTTGAAGTTATTCCCAGCTATTATTATATCATCAACATATACCAACATAATATTTATGAATTTAGCACTCTTTTTTAGAATAAAAAGTGATCGACATTGCTCATTTTAAAGTTATAAAAAAGTAAATAAGAGCTTAGTTTGTTATACCATGCGCGCAAGACTGCTTGAGCACATAGATTGATTTATTAAGTCTACAAACTAGATTATGATTATTTTTTATGTATAATCGGGTGGTAGTGATATGTATACTCTTCTTCAAGCGTGCCTTGAAGGAATATATTTTTTATATTAATTTGGTACAAGATCCATTTTTTATTTACCATTATAGAAAATAAAATTCTTACGGTGTTCATTTTGGCTACGGGGGCAAAGATTTCTTCGTAGTCAATTTCATAATTTTGGGTGTGATATTTAGTTATCAATCTAGCTTTATAGTGTTCAACGGTGTCATCACTATGATATTTAATTTTATACATTCACATACACCCCACAAATTTCTTACCATTTGGTAGTGAGACTATTCTTTATGTCTCATTTTTTTTCTAAAACATCAAGCTCTTCTTTCATTGGCTTTGCACCATACCAATTGAATTTTCACATCCTCAAAATTATTTGGTTCTTGATTTCTTGCAAGTGAGGTCAAATAGGTTCTATATTATTTTGTAACATTCTCATGATACAAAAAATTTAATAGGATATTTTACCTCATAGGTGATGAATTCCCACAATCTAGTTGATGGTTGTGATATTCGAGTTGATCTGCAAGGTGATATTTGTTAGTTTGTAATAATCTTGAAGTTTTGTTCATAAATTGGATATTTAAATAATATTTTGTTTCCTTGAGTATTATTGAATTTATGAATCATTCCGAGTTCATGATCGAAATTGTGAAACTTCATAATATAGAATATACTCTTAAAAGTCACTAACCAAGGTAATTAGCAGGAACACTAATTAACCGCTATCAAGTTAGTATGTGGATTAAATGATGGTCAAGTTTTACATACCATGGACAAAGAGTTATCATTTTAATCACATAGATAGATGTTCTAGGAACATCATATTTGACAGACCCCGAATGAAACATTAAATGAAATTGTGTTAGTGTCATTAATGTTTTCGTTCAGTGTTAAATTCTAAAGTATGAGGTATTCGTCTTTCCTACAAAAGATATATATGTGTGTGATTTCTACCAAATGTTATCCGTAAAAGATGGCTATAAAGAAAGCTCTTCGGTATACATAACTTATGCGGAGGAAGAAATGGTTTGCCAAAAGTACTATTGTCCCTCGTATTTTTATACGAGTTATAACATCACTGGGCCCCTTGATAGAGTAAGATTATCTACTAGCAATATAATTACAAGAGTAATTATATTTGATAATTTACTCAGGATCAAGAAAAGATTAAGTTTGCAAGGATGATACATACCTACCTTGAAACTGATCTGATAACTATGAGACAAAAGAATTAAACATAAGTAAATAGTTTACTGGATCATGATATTGTACAGTACATCATCATCTGTGTAATTGGATGGTCATAGTGCATTCTGCCAGATGCCTCCTATGATTATAGAAATTAAAACGATTTTAACTCTATTTACCAACATAACACGGATACCGTCGGGTCACACCGTATATGAGTTAATCGTAGAATCTTATTGATTAATTATAAATTATTTATAATTAATAATAAAATGGTTATAATTAATTATATATGATATAATTATATTTATCATAGAGATGACAAGAAGCAAAAATCAGATTAAATTTATAATGTGTTGGACACGTCGTATAAATTCGCCGAAACAACAAACGAGAAAAATATAATTGTACATGATAATTATATATATTTGATTTGGATTTTAAATATTAATTATAGATTTGAATTATGGGCCAAAATGTTAGTTTGTAATAATCTTGAAGTCAATAATACGATAAATTTGTTATATAAAGCTTTGTTCATGAATTGGATATTTAAACGATACTTTGTTTCCTTGAGTATTATTGAATTTATGAATCATTCCGAGTTCATGACTGGAATTGTGAAACTTCATAATATAGAATATACTCTTAAAAGTCACTAACCAAGGTAATTAGCAGGAACACTAATTAACCGTTATCAGGTTAGTATGTGGATTAAATGATGGTCAAGTTTTACAGACCATAGACAAAGAGTTGTCATTTTAATCACATAGATAGATGTTCAAGGAACATCGTATTTGATAGACCCGAATGAAACATTAAATGGAATTGTGTTCGTGTCATTAATGTTTTCGTTCAGTATTAAATTCTAAAGTATGAGGTATTCATCTTTCCTACATAAGATATGTATGTGTGTGATTTCTACCAAACGTTATCCGTAAAAGGTGGCTATAAATGTAGCTCTTCGGTATACATAACTTATGCGGAGGAAGAGATGGTTTGCCAAAAGTACTATTGTCCCTCGTATTTCTATACGAGTTATAGCATCCTTTGGGCCCCTTGATAGAGTAAGATTATCTCGCTAGCAAGTATAATTACAAGAGTAATTATATTTGATAATTTACTCGGGATCAAGAAAAGATTAAGTTTGCAAGGATGACGGATACCTACCTTGGCGATCGATAAAGCTATGAGACAAAAGAATTAAACACAAGTAAATAGTTTCTTGGATCATGATATTGTACAAGTACATCATCATCCGTGTAATTGGATGGTCATAGTGCATTCGCGGATGCCTCCTATGATTATAGAAGTTAAAACGGTTTTAACTCTATTTACCAACATAACATAACACGGATATTGTCGGGCCACACCGTATAGGAGTTAATCGGAGAATCTTATTGATTAATTATAAATTGTTTATAATTAATAATAAGATGGTTATAATTAATTATATATGATATAATTATATTTGTCATAGAGATGACAAGAAGCAAAAATCGATTGAATTTATAACGTGTTGGACACGTCGTATAAATTAATAAAACAACAACCGAGAAAAATATAATTGTAGATGACAATTATATATATTTGATTTGGATTTTAAATGTTAATTATGGATTTGAATTATGGGCCAAAGCCCATTTATAATTAAAGTCTTAATTAATAATTAAAAGCCCAAAATCAGAAAAGCCCAAAATTGAAAAAGCCCAAAATCCGAAAAGCCCAAAAAGGCCCATGAAAAGCCCATGACGACCTCCAAGGGTATTTTGGTAATTTATCCAAAAGCCCAAGGGTATTTCGGTAATTTGGCCAAAAAGCCCAATGGCGTTTTGGTAAATTGGATGAACTTTAAGGGTATTTTAGTCTTTTCACATTGGAACCTCCATACTATTCATGAGGGTATTTTGGTAATTTGTCAATCTCACATTTTCTATAAATAGAGGGGTAGGGTGAGAGAAAGCCACACCAAATCAGTTCTACTTTCTCTCTCTCTCGGTATACGGTTGTTTCAGAATTCACGGGATCGGTGAATAGTATTTTTACGAAAGTTGCGGTATTTCTGCACATTTATGAAACAATTCATCGTGAGTCGTGAATAATACTATTTTGTCTTTTCTCGGGTGAATAGTGTTTTTGCGAGAAACCGCGGTTTACGTATTTACGGCAAAAGAAATAAGCCGCTCTCAGTCGATCCTGGTGGATAACCTACAGAGGCATCAGACGTTTGGTGCTCCGAGACAAGCCGATTTTCATTCCAATTGAAATTTGGAAGCGAGGTATAACATCTTATGTTAATCTATTTAATTGTTAAGTAGATTAATATTTTAAAAATCAATCATGGAGTAGATCAATAAAGGTTTAAAGAGGTGTGTATCTCTCGGTAATCATCCGACACATCACTTTAACCCTAAGCTTAAGTTAGAAGTAAAATAATATTTTTCTGTCTTTTATAAAGGATTAAATGTCTGTATCTCTCGGTAATTATCCGACATACTTTAATCCCTAACTTAAGTAGAAGTAAAATTTTTGTTCTACGGTCTTTCCGCAGCTTGAGCATTAACGGGATTTGGGCATTTCGAATCCCAACACAAAAGTCCATTAATAATTAAAGACTTAATTAATAATTAAAAGCCCAAAATCAGAAAAAGCCTAAAAAGCCCAAAATAAAAGACCCAAAATAGCCCAATGACAAACTTGTAAATTTGAACCTTAGATGACATCATCCTTAAGGGTATTTTGGTCTTTTCACTTTGGAACATCCTTACTCTTCATGAGGGCATTTTGGTAATTTGGCAATTCCACATTTTTTATAAATAAAGGGGTGGGGTGAGAGAGAAAGCTACACCAAATCAGTTCTACTTTCTCTCTCTCGGTATACGGTTGTTTCAGAATTCACGGGATCGGGGAATAGTGTTTTTATGAAAGTTGCGGTATTTCTACACATTTGTGAAACAGAATAACTACGAGTCGTGAATAGTACTATTTCGTCTTTTTCTCGATGAATAGTGTTTTTGTGAGAAACTGCGGTTTACGATATTTATGGAAAAAGAAATAAGCCGCTCTCTGGTCAGTCCTGGTGGATAACCTACAGAGACATCAGACATTTGGTGCTCCGAGACAAGCCGATTTTCATTCCAATTGAAATTTGGAAGCGAGGTATAACATCTTATATTAATCTATTTAATTGTTAAGTAGATTAATGTTTTCGAAATCAATCATGGAGTAGATCAATAAAGGTTTAAAGATGTGTGTATCTCTCGGTAATCATCCGACATACCACTTTAACCCTAAGCTTAAGTTAGAAGTAAAATAATATTTTACCGTCTTTTGTAAAGGATTAAATGTCTGTATCTCTCGATAATTATCCGACATACTTTAATCTCTAACTTAAGTAGAAATAAAATTTTTGTTCTACGGTCTTTCCGTAGCTTGAGCATTAACGGAATTTGGGCATTCCAAAACCCAACAGTATTATAACAAGATTCTCATCCTCTTTATTTTTATTTTTAATTTCTCCCTAATTTTCATTTCCACTTTCACTTTCATCCCCAATTTATTTTTTCTTTACCTATTATGTCTCTTCTCTAACGGGAATTGGATAGCGTGAAAAAATGAACATCCTCTTCTTGGTTATTAATCTCTTTTTTTTTTTATATTTAAAATAAGACTTATTTTCTTGAAATGTTATATTTCTGTGTAGAATTAATGATTGATTGGATCATAGCATTTTATAATTTTTTTTATGATGAATGTCTCAAGAAAATTATCTTTATGAAAGTATAATCCAATTTATCATGTTTATTTTCATACACATAGCATATACACTAAAATACCCTCAAATTATTAATGTTAATTTTCTCTTGATAAAGGATTTCTAGCAGGCTTTTATAATCTAATTTGGCACTAGGTAGTCTATTGATCAAATATGTTGCGGTGAGCACGACATCTAATCAAAATATTTTAAAAATATTATTTTGAAATAGGAGTACTCTAGTGACTTCTAATATATATTTGTGCGACCCTTTTTCGCACGCTCCGCACCGCCGCTGGGCGATGAGATGCGGAAGAAGGACACGGAGATCCCTCCCGAACGTGCATTTATTTAACGCCGGTTAATTCTACCGTTTAGACTCATTAGAATGCACATTTAGGGGGGGTTTAGTGATTATGAGTACTTGTAGATTTCGATGGGCGCAAGCCTCCACCGTTAATTACCCTAGGCTATTAACCTCGAGACACCTCTGGATCTTTAAAAGGGGGAAGCAAATACTATAGTTAAATGATGGTCAAGTGGGCACATGCTTCGGTGATCGGGATCACTAAAGCACCATGGACTTACTGACAGGTCAGTCCAGTGAGATAGAGCGGTGAAAAAGATGAACTTACTACAGATCAGTTCAATCTTTACCGCTTCGAGAGGTAATTTTACTAACAGATCAGATCAACCTTTGCGGAGGGATGGAAGGTGAGTTACTGCAGAACGACTCGACCTTAGTTGACCTAGAAGATGAACCTACTACAGATCGGTTCAATCTTTACTAGTCAACGACCAATCACACAAAATACAACTCGAAGCACTTAGCCGGTTGATCTTGAGGTTGGTGAATCAGGAGACGGGTGGATTTGACCCACTTGTTTCTTCTCACTGATCTTCTAGATCATGAATTCCAAGCACTGAGCGGATTCATAAACTTAGGAACACAACTGTACATAAAGTCAAACCTGAATCACTGAGCCAGTTTGACATTGAGGCGTGTGTCAGTGAAAAAACCTACTACAGATCGGTTCAGATTCACTGTTTTGAGGATGAATCTACTACAGATCGATTCAATCCTACAATCTCGGGAGATGAATTTACTACTGATCAGTTCAATCTCCTGAACTAGAAGACAAACTTATCAACAAATTAGTTTGGTCTTACTAGCGTGACTGGTCATGAATTACTTATTCATGACACGGAGTCATCATGATGTCACCTCTTTGGACATCGTGATGTTCTTCTCTCTTGAAATCAACACATTTGCTCATGCTAATGTCGCAGTCTTAATCATCCTTTTGGCGGGCGTCAAGATGTTCTTGTCTCGACTGACTATTCTGAATATTGCATTACTTGTGCAAAAATCACTGTGTTGCTCTACACCCCTTTGTGTGAGCATATTTAATCACCTCTAAATCATGAGTCTTGAGCACCTAGCCGATTCACAAATTCACTTGTGCATAAAATTAGACTCGGGGGATCCTAGCTGGTCTAACATTGAGACAGGTTTATCAGAGAATGAGCTCCTAGACATGTTAGTTCAAAAGCTACCATGTTGTGATGTCTCATCAGCAGTCGACAAGGTGTATCACCACCTTGTTGATCATTTATCACCTTAGAAATCGTGTAACGATTCAACAAACCGTTACAACACTTCAACAAATCATTATAACGCTTCCACAAATCGTTATAACGCTTCCAGAAGATATCGGACTTGTCAGAAAAATTGGTCAAACAGTCAAAACGTTGCTAACGATCTGTAAAGCGTTCAACATTTTGATGAATCATTATAACAATTCCTTAGAATATATTGACTTGTCAGAGAATAGTCAAAGCGTTGCCAACGTCTTATGAAGCGTTCAACGCTTTAGTGAACCGTATAACGATTCAAAGAATCGTTACAATGATTCCTTATTTTTTTATTATTTATTTTTATCATATACTTTTTTATTAGTATTATTTTTATATATTTTTATTTGTTATGTATATCTTTATTTCAAACTCTACTTACTTCTGTAGAAAATAAATCACAAAATAATAAGAAATAAGTTGGCTATTATTTAGTATTTTATTTAGACTTTTTGGATTTTTATTTTTATAATAACCAAAGTAATAGGATTTTAATTCTATTATTTTTAAATTCTATTCATTTTTGTAGAAAATTACTCACAAAAATAATAGGATATAAATGGGCTATTATTTAGGATTTTATTTGAATTTTTATAATAGTCAAAGTAATAGGATTTATTTTTATTATTTTTAAAATCTATTTATCTTTGTAGGAAATTACTTACAAAAATAATAAATTAGACTTAATGTGGGCTATTGGATCTATATCAAGATTAGCGCAGATCTTTTATTGAACTCTTTATTTTATTTGGGCCTTTAGATTTGCTTTGAGATTGGTGCCGACTGTGATTAGAGGCTGAGATCATTTTATTATATTTCTCTTTATGAGCTCCATTCGATTGTTATTTGATCTATATAGATGCGCCAAGATCCACACCAAGTGCCTTTAGACTCGTGTTATTGAATCGAACACGGCAGCATTCTCCGATGATCTACGCCAATGATCCCCGTCTTTGATGAAAGATCAGAATACACGAGTAGCATCGTCTTTCCCTGTAGAACCTGACTGCCACCTCTGATCGAAGATCTGTACGATAGTTCATCGTATGCACCAATGCCACTTGAGGCACATCGGTACGGTCCGGTACCGAGAAACATAACTGTCGATTGTGATCAATTTCAACGATATTTTTGTTGATCTCAGGCTTGTAATACATCTTCCTTACATGTTTATATGAATCGTCTTGACATTGGTTGGTTCAAATTAGACTATAATGTGATGCAAGTTGATATAGTGCAGCACTGATTGGTACCGATCGGAATTCATTCGAAATTCTCATCATTTATTCAATTCTGTTACCATCTACTTATACAATGCTCTCTATAGAAGTGATTCAAGGTACTACACTCTAATCTATATGCATTCCACTGTCCCTTTTAATTTGTAGATCCAATTTTGATTGAAATTTCACTATAGCGAAGTAGAAAGATTCTTTGCTGAGTTCTCAAACTTTCGGTTGAGATCGATCAGCTTGTAGAACAATGATATCATTATGAATACATCTAGTATAAACCATAATCAATGTACAATACTTCTTAGAGTAAAGGATGGAGATCAATATTTTATACGTCGAGTTCTCAGGCTATTTCAGACGAGATCAATCGACAAAAGGAAAAAAGAAAAGAAATGCAATTTCTATCTCACAATCAAGATGTAATCAAGAAATCAAAAGAAACATGAATTAAATTCTACTGATTATAAGAAACAATAAAGAAAAGATCAAGAAATGCAAAGAATTGAAATTTAAACGATAATTTTCTGTTATACTCAAAATTCAGATGTAACTACACTCCAATTCTCCGAAATTGGACAAGAAAGCTCTAAATTCAAAAAATTACAAGCCTGAGTCTGAGAATTACCTTGTATGACCGAATGAAAATACCACAACCGAGTTCTCAAGTATATGAACCGAGATCAATCGGTTTCCTATTGCTCTTTGCTTCTCGTAACTGATTTTCCTCTCAATTGTTCCTCCCAATTGTGTATCTCTCAATTGATCACTCTCTATCAATTATATCCTCCTAATCATCTGAACTCTCTCTCTCTCTCGGTCTTGACTGAGTTCTCAAGTTCTCAATTTACTGAGATCGATCAGTCAAGAGAATCGGGGCCAAGGAAAAAGGGGTTTAAAAGAGTTATGGATCCGGAGGAGTTTGTTTAATTCTGTTCCTGGGCTTATATAGAGAGCTAGCAATGACCAATTATGTTTCTTCTCGCACAATTTGTGCTTCCTAAGTGTCACGGATTGCTGACATGGCGGCACATCATCGCATCTCAGCATAATTGGATGGTCAGGATTGGTTTGGAGTGTGTTTGTTTTTGTTGTGAGATGTGCCCTGGATTAGTGACATGGTAGTGAGGTTGTAGCTCTTCCTTCTTTGCTCCTCTTCCTCAAACACCATGTAGATCAACATTTCTTCAACAGCCTTCGGTTCTGTGCACCAAACTCATTGAGGGGAACATGTAATAGGCGACATTTTATGCCAGCAACGACCTCAACAGAATCGTGGGGCCCACTTGAGGTTCTTTGAACCGCCAATTCATCTAATTACTCCTCAAATCGCCCAATTGAACTCTACTCCCGTCTTCTTTCCCCTTGAATGCGATTGATATACAATGCATGAAACTAAAAATAAATTATTCTAGAATGTTCTCCTCGCTGAGAGCTTTCCAACGGTATATAATTTGTAAAATTCTATCGCCGTTTGAGTTGTTTCCCATTTCCGACTTATTTTCTGCTCAAAATCGGGTCAGCATAGAAGAAGTGGCAGCAGCAGGAGGAAGAGAGAAGTTTCTGTCTCTGTGGAGCCCACTGTTAGAGAAAGAATGAAAAAGGGATAGTGGTGCAATTCGGGTAGACTCGGTGTACGGGTTTAGACCCCACACGTCATGTTTAATGAGAGACAACATGGATGCACCAAGTTTATACAAATTTCCCTTTCTTTCAAACTCTCTCTTTAGCGCCATGTAGGTGTTCTTATGTCTTCTGTCCCCAGCTTGCACCCAGTGAAGCATGGTCCCCAAGTTGCACCCAAAAGAACCATTGATTAAATCTCAGACTTTGGATTGCTCTAATTTTGTTCTCCCAATTTATTTTAATAGCTCACTTCATCCAAAAATCATGAAATTTTCACCCACATTCTCTAAATTTATGATGATCATCTCTGTATTTTATAATTCCCATTTTACCCCTATTTCCTTGTGCTAAAAATTCCTTGATCAAGAAAACCCTATTTTCTTCTGAATAAATCCCAATTTATCAATTGTAGCTCGGTGCCTCTGTCAAACAAATTCTCTTACAGAAACCACCCTAATTAAACACCAATTAGACTTATATTGATACTTATTAGGGCTTGATTCGATCAATAGTTGATTACATATCAACAATTGATACAAATCTAGACTTGATCAGATGTTTACAACATTGGCATCTGATCAGTCTTGTGAAATCGAGTTTCAATCCATGTTCATGAAAGTGATTTGGCCAACAATTGATTACTTGTCAAAAGTTAACACAAATCTTGGCTTGATCAGGTGTTTGCAGCATTGGCACTTGGTCAGCCTTGAAAGTAAAATCACATTGAAATTTCTTGTGGCTGACTGTATCAAAATACTGGCTTGGCATTGACACAGTTCTTGTTGTACAGGGATTGTACTGCTTCATCTCTTAGGGTTTGTTCTGAGGGTTTGCTCGGGGATTTGATCTTGACATTTCTCTTGAGTTTCTTCCTTCAACCTTTCAGGGGTAAACAATATTATTTTTTCTTTTCGATACTCCATTTTGTTTTAGTATGTATACACAAGTAGTTTGATGTAAAATTCCTTGTTGTTTAAAAAGATTTACAAAATTTTGATATATATATTTTATTTCATTATCGGTTCTAAATATTTTAATTTTAGTATCAAATTAATTTTCTATAAATTATAAAAATTAATAAATTATAAAAAATCAATTATAATAATAATGATGATGATGACAATAATGATGATGATAATATGATAATTATAATAGTACTAATAATAACACACATATTCATAATAAAATAGTAATAATAATATGAACATCCATAATAGTCTAATAACAATAATAGTAATGTTAATAATAATAATAGTCTAATAACAATCATCACAATAAAGTTATATTATGAAACATACTCTTAAATATTAAAATTATAAATTCTAAACTCTAGAACCCTAGAACCTAAAAACTAAAAATCTAAAAATCTAAAATCAATAACTCTACTGCTAGAATCTTATTTTTAGATCATGGTTCTAATAACAACTGTAGAAGTGAATTTTGATATTTTTCTAATTACAAACTACTATATATCTTTTCATTCCTCGTAGGTTCAAAAAAATTAGCGTGGTCAAAAATAAAAATTTCAAATAAATTTAAGCAGATTGAAATTGATAATAAGTTAGTAAAATATATTAGAAACATATTTTTTTTAAAGTCATTTAGGAATTTTGTACAATGTGGTGGTGTCAATTGAACCTCATTTAACCACTGTATTTCTACCGGTTCACCTCTAATAAGATCGGACAATAGATCATATATATTATGTAGACTAAATCAGCATCGATTTTAAGCTCATGGAAACATATAAAATCATCTTTGAATTTTGATTTATTTTTCTCAACAAATTCTTTATATTAAAATCTACATACAATTTTTTTTATATTTTGATGTTTTTTTTTTCAGATTTTAAATATAACTTATTTTAATATAAAGAAATTCATTATTTTTGTATTTTGAAGCTAACTTAAAAAAATACCAAATAAATAATGAATAAACTCAAAAAATAAAAATTTTGTTATAAAAATTATTGATCAATATATTTGAAATTTGAAAATTACTTGTTATATTTTTTTGAGTTAGCTCATAGAGAATCTTTGTGAGAGTAAACTTACTGTCGATTTATTCATGTTTGTAGCTAGATAGATAATGTACACACCCACTTTTTTTTTTTTGCCAAAAATACATGTATAGAAAGTCTTGTTTTCAGCATTAGGAAAGAAATAATTATTACTAATTTATTAGAATTAAGTGAAGATAGCATGAATCAAATGAATACATCTCAATTTACATGAGATGTAATTTTTGATTGAGAAAAAAATAATATTATGGATGATGAAGTAATTATGTAAATATTCCAAAATTTTAAGTTTCGTAGAGGAAAGTTTTCGTAATTTACATGACTATATATTATTTTGAGTTTTATTTTTATTATTTTTAATATAAAATGATATTATTTTGATAATTTTTATTAGGTAAGAATATATGTTGGATTATTAATTTTTTTATTTAATATCCGATTAGTTAATGAATTTAAATCTGATAAATTATTACAATCCGATAATTGACCCCCCTGATCAAAATCCTGAATGGTGCAGTGCATCAGATGATATAAATTCATACATAAATATAATGATTGGTTTCTTGATTTTTTTAGTTCACTTCATTTTTTCAAGGTATTAAATAGATAATTCTTTTTAAATGATATAATTTTTGCATTCCTAATTTTTCTAACTAATTATATTATTAATAATTATACAAAATTAATCATTTTTTCGAAATGTATATATGTTTTCAATTTGTTATTTCATTTTAATTAGTTTTTCATTAATTTTTTTCAGGACGCATGCAGCTCAATGAAATAATCTTAGTTTCAATGGATGGGGTCCACCTGAATTTCATTGCCAATCTATATATTCCTATTTGTTATTTGTTCGTGACTAAAAGTTTTTGTTGACGTACATACAAAATGCCTTTCAAGTTTCAAAGGAATATGATCTGTTGTGAGATGTGACCCAAAAAAAAAATGCACGAAACATTGCAATTAAGTAGATGAGAATTGAACGATCAAGAGTTTATCACATTCGCATGGATGTAGATTTTGCTTGTAGCAATTTCGGACTGTATTTTCCGAAAATTAATTTAAGAACAGCTAGCTAGTATATCATGACGCGTCTCCTCTTTAATTACCTGAAAATTAATTAATTAATTAAGTTAATCAAGTAATTAGATCTAATGCATGTGACATCAGGTTCTCGGTCAATTTCTCCTCGTGTCTTACTGCTAATATATTTAAAAAATTGTGAGTTAGGTAGGATGTTATATATAGCACGGATGGTCCGTATGCTACGGATTATTTTTTCATCATTAAAGTTTAAATAACTAATCCGATCGGTTATAATATTTTCAATATGAAAATCTAGTTGGGGACTAAATTTTATATTTTTAGAATTTTTTTTAATATTTATAAAAATAGCTAAAAATCACTTAATTTAATTATTATGAGTCATTCAAAATGAGTGATTTTCTAGCCATCTTAAAAAATAGTAAAAAAAAATCATCAAACGGTCCGTAGCATAACTAAAAAATTATACTCTGTGAGAATTGAAACTTTTAAAAATGAAACAAATTGCCTGTATCAATGGTCTTCGGTTCGGTTCCAAGTGTTAATACACTAAGTGAAAAAAAAAAGCAACGCTAAAGGTTTTTAAAATAATTTACTAACGATTTTGTAACCGTTAGTAATTGGGGAGAAGCGCTGGATGGACATTTGCTCATAGTTTTTAACCAAGAACCGTTAACAAAGGGTGTTGCGGAACTTTTTTTAAAGTTTTGCTAATGGTTTTTACTAAAAAACCGTTAGCAAAGGGTGTTGTAAAAAAAAATTGAATTTTTTTTAGATTTTTGCTAACGGTTTTTGCTCCGTTAGAAAAGGGTGTTGTGATTTTTTTTGGATTTTTTTCTAATGGTTTTTGCTAATAAACCGTTAAGAAAGGATTTTATTATTTTTTAAAATATATATTTTTTAAATCTAAAATAAATAATTAATGTAAATAACTAATTAATATGTTGAAAGGATTTCAGAGCAGTCAATGAAGAAAAAATATTAAAAAAAGAATCACAATATAGATATAATAAAATAAGTTGCTAACATTAAGTACAAACCTCAACCTTCTACTAATTATGAAGTAATAGATAAAATAATTTAGAATCAAGAAATTAAAAAAATTCAGAGATATTAGAAATTGGTATTATTCTGCTTTATTGATTTTGTAAGGATTCAAATTAAAATTATTTTCGGATTCATGATTGCAAGTCAATTTTATTTTACATCTGAAAATTGTTGTTTTATAATTCATTGAGTTTGAAGTTACCAAACAGATAAAATATATAAAATACAAAACAATGAGAAATTAAATATATAAATAAAAGAGGCTAACTTCATCAAGGTCTTTAAAATCACTCAAGTCATCCATATATGCAGAGATAGCACCAAAATAAAGTAGACCTTCAAAGATGGATAAAATTATGCTAAAAAAAAAAAAAAAAAGCTAAGTTGGAGATAGAATTTTTTACAGCTTAAGAAGAAAGATTAGGTTTCAGATGAACTTATGGAGCAAACGCAATATACAAAATAAAAGAAGATTCAATGATGATTTTTAAGACCTAATTTAGAGATAGAAAATATACCTCAGAACAGAAACTGGTTGAAGAAAAGAAAGGAATCAGCTGATGACGGCCAGAGAGATGCACTAAAATTAAGATATATTAGGTTTTTTATGCGCATGAACGTTTGCTAATGGTTTTTTATTAATAACCGTTAACAAATTCCTGCGCAAAAAGCTTTCATAATGGTTTTTGACGCTGAGTTTTGCTAACTATTATTAATAAAAAAATATTAGAAAAGATTTTGCGTAGGATTTTACTAATGGTTATTAATAAAAAAAATATTAACAAATGTTGTCTGATAAATTTTTACACTTTCTGACACGTTTTTATAATGTTTTCTTTTTCTAAATCGTTATAAAATAGTTGAATTTATTTTTCAAAATGTCACTTCCCAATGTTGCTAATCATTAATAATAAATTAGTGTTAGTAAAACCCAATTTTTTTGTAGTGATATGTTTTATTCTAGGGAGGGATCCCTAGACGAAATGATGGAAGAAATTAATATCGTTAAACTAACTTAATTTATAGCAATATATTTAGATAGCTTCATATATGTTGAAAAGGAAACCAAGTAAAGAAGGTGCATGTGTTTGTTGGGGCAAAATAAAATGAATTAAATTAAATTAAAAGGAAAGGAAAGTTATATTATAGTGATATATCATATGATGATGAATTGGAAGCTTGCCATCACAATTAGCGATAGACAATTAATACATGTGAATGTGATTTTGGTTTTTCTTTGTTTGGAGATGCGGCCGGGGCCAGTTAATCCTGGCCCCTAAATATTTGATTAATTAATTAACTACACATACCTATACGGATATATATATATATATATATATTTATTTACATACTCCCTAAAAAAAAATTAAAATATGAAAGAGTCCAGTTCAGAAGGCCCATGCACTGCACTAGGCCCAAATCAATCAGACATGCTTGCATCTAGCAATCCATCATACTTGGAATTAATTTTTAGTCTAGTGATAATATATATTACTCTTTGTATGTAAGATCGTACGTTCAGACCCTGAATCAAAATTTATATTATTTATGAATACTTTGATATTAAATGTACTTGGCACTCATCCAAAAAATTTAATGCAAGAAATTGTCCAATATGTGCATGTCAGAAATTGTGCCCTATACATACTTTAAGTGGATGTGCATGTTAGAAAATTTTCCAATATATGATGCGGACGTTCAGAGAATTTATATCAAAACTAAAATTTTGACACGTCAGCTATCAGTTATATGAAAACTAAAATTTGTATGTTTATGCATATTGATTAATTTTTCTGCAATAATCTAGTGTATTTTGTATAATAGGCAACTTGATCATTCTAAGGTATGTAAAGTTCAAGGTGCGTAAATGTTTAAGAAGAAAGGTCAAATTAATTTTCTTTCCTTGTATATATATACTGATATACGGATCAATTTGACAATCAATTTGTATGTACAAATCATATATATATACTGATATACGGATCCATCCATTTCATTCTCTTTCCTTGTTTTTCGTCATGAAGAAATAAACAAAAGCAGTTTTGCTTTAGTTGAAGCAGAGAAAAAGAAGTGGGTGGAAGGTCAAATTAATTATTGAAACGCAACTGACTGGAACGAAAAAAGAGAGGAGAAAAATAAAGATGAACAACAAAAAAAAAAAATCAATCAAATGCATAACCACTAATTGCTAATTGCACATTAGATGTAATTAGTTAGATGCATGCATGCTGTGCATGCACCTGAAATTAGCATGCATGTAATTAATTAGTTAGATGCTATCGTTATCATTTATCTGCTATGCTGTGATTATGTTAAGTAATGATGAGGTCATGTTAATCCAAATCTCAGCCCAATTAGACCAAATGAGCTCCTTCAAAGAGCTGAAGAACAGGAGGATCTGCATGCTATCATCTGGATTCCGTCATCGTCATCGTCATCGTCATCATCATCATCGTCGAGAGATGGGGAGCAAGTCAAGTCAGCCATGGCTTCCCATAGGTCGGGGCACGCGGCAGAGGCCAAGACTAAATGCCCCCTTTATTCCTTCTTTACTACTGAACGTTTATTGTACTTACAACAATGAACTGTTGGTACTTGAGGAATTCAACAAAGAACGTTTATTGCATACATCTCGACTTGGACTTGGACTTGGAGAGGCCAGAGCATTGCAACTTGTGCTGAGTAAATTAAGGATGGTCTTCTTTATTTACATTTTAGGTGAGTACTGTAGCCACTGAGTCAATGTTGTTTTCGCTCCTCTCCCTCCTCTTTTGTTGCCCACGTTGGCCTACCCCAAGAGTGTATTATTTTACTCTCCTAAACTATTTATAATGAAACAAATTAAGCAACATTAGAGAAAATTGAGTTACAAAGCACACGGCAAAACCTCCTAGCTAAAAGCCTAACAACCTCTCATTGGAGAACCATGGCATAGTTAAAAAGCTACATTGGATTACAAAAATTAAGCATGGGTTTGTACTGGTACTAATTCAAGTCAGAAAACTGCTCAGTGCGTACTTCATAGAGAGCTGCTATTTCTGTAACACTTCAATTGTTTTCTCCTACACTGGCATTCGCACTGGCATCAGCACCAGCAGTCACAGCATTCTCACTGGAAGACACAAATGTAGTTGACTGTGTATCAACTGATGCCGGCACCCATACTTGAGGATGAACCGGCATTGGTGCAATCATGCCGTGCATGGCGGGTGGGCACTGGATGAATTGCTGAGGGTGCAGCTGGGGGTACATTCCCATGTGGTACAATCCCATGCCTGAGGGAGGATAGCGGGCCATATGTGCGGCCTGCAAAGGTTGCATCATGGGTGGTATTATGACTGACGGCGGAATGTACATCCCGTTCCCCATTGACATCACCTGCGCACACGTGTAATTAACCAAATTTGGTTAGCTACCCCAGAATTTTACTTTGACATGTATGAATAAAAGTAGCAGGCTATAGCAGCCACAGAAGCAAGGTAAACCAATGAACAAATTACTTTTCTTGGAAGTGGACAATAAGAAAAGGGCGTTTTCAAACAAATGTGCAAAGTCTAAGAGTTCAGCATGTAGGCTGCCAAGGCGCACTTTAATTATAAATAATTGGTATGTTAACAGTAACTACTACATGGTTTACCTGAACTTGGAGCTGGAGAGTCTTAAGGTATTCAATGGCATCATCGAGCATCGAGGCCTTGTCCGCCTTTAGCCAACCAAAATTTGATATTACAATATGGTGTGCTTAAGTATTTTTATATTACATCTTGAAAGAATTTGTCAACTAAAGATGTATGTAACACCATACCTTGCTACAATTGGGAATTAGCTCTTGAAGTGCCTTCATTTTATCATTTATCCTCTCTCGTCTCCTCTGATTCAAAAATAAAACAAGAAGCACATCACACATTCTGACGATTGCAATCAATAGCCAGCTGCCCTCACTTAATTCTCTATTGGTTCCCTTCGTTATAACTTATGGCACAATAAGCAAGACAATTACTTTACCTAAAGTGAATCCAAGCCGATTTGATACCAATTTTTCCAGTCTCCCCTCAACTTCAGCTCCTTTGGTTTTCAGACCCAAAATTAATGCAATCTGGCATATCTTTCTTTAAAAAATGCCAGAGTTGCAAATCAAGCTTATTGGACATAACTTCACCTGATTTTGCCCTTATAATCAGCGCAAATCAAGCAAAGAAGATTTAACAGTGCATATATCTTGCTTGGTTTATTCTTTAGTAACTTTTTTTGAAGAATTAAAGTAACTTACTCTTTCTGACAAATTATGAACTTCAGCTACATGGCTGTTCTTTGCAGACAAACCTCTTCCAATTGGGACTCTTTTTTCTCCTGCTGAGTCGTCATCCATTTCCTGAGAATTTGGTGAATTAAACATTATTTCTGCTTGAACAAGGAGAAGTATATATTAGCAGAGAATAAGGGAGCGCCTCAGTGTTGGTTGCTTCGCGAATTTTTCTTTTTCTGGCATGGTTGGACTCAGGGGGCTTAGTACTGTGACCCTCCTCCTCATTGACATTGACTGAGCAGACGGAGGAAGAAGTGACAGTCAGAGGGAGCAGGGGCTGGTCATGACTTTTGGTGGTGTGTTTTTTATCAGCAGGGGCAGGGGCAGGGGTATGCTTGGTGGAGGTGGATGCCCTTGCCCTGCCGGTGAGGCAGTCCTTAAAGAGAGAGAAGTTGGTGGTGCCCGTGTCTCCCTTGCTGAGTCTGGCAGGGGCAGGGGCAGGGGCAGGGGCAGGGCAAGGAGCAGCAATAGCAGATTGTGGGAGAGTGAAGCCAAAACCGAAGCTGAGGGAGGTTGAGTTGGCATCGGCAAAGGCCTCGAAGAAATCAGAGCAGAAGTCATCGGAAGGAAGTGGGAAGGATGGGAGGGGGACGGGTTGATGGCCATGGAGGGAGTTCTGGATCCAGGGGACCATGCTTTCATCATCAGCATCGGCACGGGCACCAGCTATGAGAATATCATTCTTTGTTTTGCCATTCGAGAAGCCATTGCCGACGCTGACGGTGGTACCAGTAGCGGCAGTAATTTGAGGGAACTTGGTTGTACATGTGGGCCGGGCAGAGTGATCGTGAGTCACAATCTGACCATTCTCCCACAGCAGCTCTGCAAAGTCAGGGTCAGACCTGAATAAAACCAAATTTAATTCGATCCATTAAATTTAGGTCGTCAATACATGAATGCATGGATCAGTTCATCAGGAAGAAAGAATGAAAAGATGGAGGCCAAGCACTTACAAGTAGAAGGGAGAGGAGTTGGCAGGGGAATTAGAGGTGTTGCAGTTGGGTTTTGCAAGCAACTCAGAGAGAGGCATCAAATCAAATCAAAACTCAGCTTAGCACCGCTCCAGACTCCAGACTCCAGTGGTAGAGGGTTGGAATGAAAAGAAGCAAAAGTGGAAGAGAGAGGAATATATCACAATTCACACTTTCACAGTTTATTTATGAATTAATTAATTATTGATTGATACCATGCACATCCCATCAGACAGATAGATATATATACTCATATTCATATATTATTATGATTTAAGATATGAGATAAATATAAAATATGAGCGTCCCGCAACATATCCGTATTTATACATAGTGGTGAAGTGAGCAAGGGCAAGTAAATAATAAGAAGAAGGAGGAGGAGGAGGAGGAGGAGGAGGAGGAGGAGGAGGAGTATAAATGTATAATGCATCCATTCTGTAATCTCTTCTACTCTTGGTTGGATTGGACCCCTTCCTTCCCTTTCCCCAGCTTGTTCAAGTTCCCAGATGAAAAGGATAAGCTTGAATTCATTCAAGGCTGCTTGACTCGTTGACTGCATGTGCCTATATGGGATGATGAAATCATGAAACCAAACAAAAACATAACGAATGCATGAAAACACAAACACGGCGCTGATGGCATTTAATTTCCCCAGGGGCCAAAGGGCAGGGGAGATGCATCCATCCATGTATTTATTTTATTTTATCGTGTGATAATTAATATTACACACACACACACACACACACAAGCTGCACCACATGGGCAAAAGATCAAGGTTAATTGAAACAAATGGTGGCGAAGCTAATCTCAGTTGACTATGGCCACCCTCCAAATGAGGTATACATTTGGTTTGTTCCAAGCATCATAGCTAGAAATTCATTATATATATATTTTATTTCAGTTTTTATTATCTAATCTAGTTCACTAAAAGTGCATCATCATATACATTAATTGTGTCATCACCTGAAGATATTTTTGCAGCAAGGATTTTTCCCATTAGGATCCTACCTGCAGGTACTAATTTACTCGATCGTCTGCAAACTGTACGTAGGTAAACCTTGTAGACTGGCCTCAGATGATGGTAGCAAACTCAAGAAGGCCCTGCTTGCTGCTCTCAGATGCGTGGATCCAGATTCTAACAAGCGGCCCCGCATGGGCCAGGTTGTACGCATGTTATATTTCTTGTGGTCGGGGATGGGTGGTGGGGGTGGGATCTGTAGGAACGAAGGCATAGGCGGCACCGAGCTGAGACTGCAGGATCTGAGGTACAGAGATAATAGAACTCTGACACTGATACAAGTGATAAGCCTGATTAAAAGCCCTAGCTACCTACACGCTAGGAGGAGTCGACAATGATATGTTTTGATTTTGTTGGACTTTGATATAAAGATGTAATTTGAAGGTATGTAGGAGAGATATGGTGTATTGTTGGATTGGTGTGCAAGTGCAATTTGTACATTTTGAGGGGCATGGCATTGGAATGGAATGGAATGGAATGGGTGTGTATTGTATTTTTTGTAGGTGCATCTTGTTCAATTGATCATGAATGCAAGTGACAGACAGCGGATGGAATAGAATAGAATAGAAGAGGATTAGAATAGAAGAGGATTAGAATAGAACAGGATAGAATAGGATTAGAATAGAATAGAATGGATGGATGGATGGTGCCTCTGCCAGTGCCCAGTGCCAGCGCTCTTTGCTTCTTCTCTCATTATTCATTCAGTCGTTGGTAGCCTTGATAGCCTTGCTCGGAAACTGTGTGATTTATTTGCTCTGAATCTGAATATCTGATGATGGCGTCTGCGTTGGCGTTGCCGCTGCCGCTGCCGCTGCCGCCGCCGCCGCCTCCTCCTTGGCTACTCTCCCTACGTCGAGGCCTTTGTGTTGTCTGCCACGCCTTCCCCCCCTCCAAATCCCATTCTCATTCTCATTCTCGGTTCCAATCCCAATCCCAACCCCAACCCCAACCCCAATTCCAGTTTCAATACCCCTCCCAACTCCCCAGGTCCAAATCCAAACCCCAGCGGCCCCACCCCCGCCGAGCTCCCAACAAACCACCTCCGCCCGCCTCTCCGCCTGCTCTTCCCAAGGCCAAGGCCCAGGCCAAGGACCACGAGACAAGAAAGCGCCACTGGAAGGCCGGCGAGTTCCCTGCCTCCTCCCTCTCCACCTCCGACCTACCTTCTCCCTCTACTGCTAATGCCTATGCCAATGCCAATGCCAATGCCAATGGCACTACTCGCTCCTCCGCTCCCCTCAAGAACCTCAAGAAGAAGATCGACCGCCGCCAGCGATCCTGTGCCTGGGTTTGCACCGTCACCGAGTCCCTCTCTGACTCCATCCGCCTCAAGGACTGCCTCCGCGCCCTCCACGTCTTCCGCATGCTCCGCCAGCAACCCTTCTACGAGCCCAAGGAAGGCACCTACATGAAGCTCCTCATCCTGCTCGGCAAATCCGGCCACCCTCACGCCGCCCAACAACTGTTCGACGAAATGCTTCAGGAGGGCCTCCCCCCCACCCCTGCCCTCTACACTGCACTGCTTGCTGCCTACTGCAGGAACCACCTCATTGATGGCGCTTTTCAAGTCCTCCTGATCATGAAAGCCTCCCCTCTCGCCCAGCCCGACGTCTACACCTACAGCACTCTCCTCAAGGCCTGTGTCGACGCTGCCCGTTTTGACCTGGTCGACGCCCTTTATGAAGAAATGGCTGAGCGCTCCATCACCCCCAACACCGTAACTCAGAACACCGTGCTCAGCGGCTATGGCAAGGCAGGCAAGTTTGCTGACATGGAGCGGGTTTTGTCCGATATGCTACAGAATCCCAATTGCAAACCGGACGTCTGGACCATGAACGTTGTAATGAGTCTGTTCGGCAACATGGGTCAGCTCGACAACATGGAGAGGTGGTACGAGAAGTTCAGAAATTACGGTATTGAGCCTGAGACGCGCACCTTCAACATATTAATCGGTGCTTATGGGAAGAAGAAACTGTATGATAAAATGTCGGCCGTGATGGAGTACATGCGAAGGCTGAATGTGCCGTGGACTAGCTCCACGTACAACAATATAATAGAGGCGTTTGCAGACGTGGGTGATGCGCAGAACATGGAGTATTCATTCAACCAGATGCGAGCGGAGGGGATGAAGCCCGACACAAAGACCTTTTGTTGCTTGATTAACGGGTACAGCAGCGCGGGCATGTTTCACAAGGTGGTCAGCACCATCCAGTTTGCGGAGAAAGGCCAAGGTCATGCAACCACAGCATTTCACAATGCGGTGCTGTCGGCGTGTGCAAGGGCGGGGGATTTGTTGGAGATGGAGAGGGTGTTTAAGCGCATGAAGGAGAGGGGCGTGGTGCCGGACAAGGAGACCTATGCCATCTTAACAGAGGCTTACAGGAAGGAAGGGATGCATGATAAGATCTTTCATCTGCAGCAGGCAGAGGCTGCGCCTGCCTCTGCCCCTGCCCCTTCCCCTGCCCCTGCCCCTGCCCCTGCGGTGCACAGTTGACCTCTATTATGTTATATTATATTATATATGCGATTTCATTCTAGAAAATTTTGTTCTTTGCTTTGTATAACTAGCAGTCTTCTGTGTACATTGCACTCGCAGTGTTTTTCGTATTTCCTTTTAAGAAGAATATAAATAATTTTCTCTCGGCCAATTCAAACAGTAACAGTTGAAACGCTTACATATATTGTACCTACTCTTCTACTAAGTTATTTACAAGCACTAGAGGTCGACTAAGGCGCACGCCAAAACCTAACTATACTTTATTACATGTACACTTGGTCAAATAGTCTGATTAATTTTATAGATAGCACAACAGCCAATAGAAATAAAGCACATGACAGAAATGCAACAGCCCACAGTAGTGATTTGCCGGCGGGTACCGCGGGTACGGGCCGGGTACACCCGCGGTGGGTAGGGCGGGCACGGGTACGGCGGGTAGACGGGTACGGCGGGCACGGGTAGACGGATTTTTTTTCAAAACCGTACCCTACCCGTCTCATACCCGTGCCCGTCGCGGGTACACGGGTACCACGGGTACGGGTACTCGGGCACACAGGGCGGGTCCAAGGGTAGGGCGAGTACACGGATACTCGACTACTCGGGAACGGGAACCGTTATAACGGTTTCTGAACCGTTATAACGATTTACTGAACTGTTATAACGATTTCAGAAACCGTTATAACGGTTCAGAAACTGTTTTGGTAGACGGGTACAAGATTTTTTTTTGCTGTTTTTGTTTTACAAATATATTTTTTATTTTGAAATGTCGTAAAATCTGAATAATATCATTTCAGCTAAATACAAATCTAAACGTTCATTTTAAAAGAATAATATATTTTCTAAACGTTCATTTTTTTCAATTATTTTAAAACAATAGATTAAATCAAAAAATAGATAAAAAATTAAAAATAAACATTTAAAAATCAAATAATTTAAAATGAACGTTTAAAATATAAATAAAAAATATCTTAAATTAATTAATTTAAAAAGTAAAATATAAATAAAAATTTATCAAATCAATTACTTTAAAAATAATTTTGAATTATTTAAAAAAACAGATTAAAAAATAAAAGTTACCCTTCTCCTTTTATTACAGGCTTAGGACCGGCTATGTAAAATAACATAGGTGGAGTTCTAACTTTTTTTTGTTAGTAGTTTTCTTTAAAATGAAGAATTTAAAAACTAATTGAAATGTTTAGAAATTTATAATTTAAAAAATTGCCATAAAAATTAAAGGAGGTTAGAGATTAATACCGACACTGCCTTCTACCTATCTAATAGTTTGCATTCATGTACCATTGCTCGCTCTCTTCCGCACCATCTAAATCCGAATTATAATCCGGTCGCGGCTTGGTATCGCTTTATTCAGTCTCGACTTCGGATGATTGTGGTTGATCTCGATATTGATTGCGCTCCTCAGCATCAATCCAATCTTTTAAGCACACAATTCTCTCAAAAACATGTGCACCCAACTTACTACGTTTATCGGAGAGAATCTTGTTCGCCGAACTAAAACAACTTTAAGAATGGACAGTTGACACGGGTATGGCAAATACGTCGTGGGCCATCATCGCCAGCGTTGGATAGCCCCTTGCATTTCTCTTTCACCACGTCATGATGTCAACATCTTCATTTTCGTTGAGCATCGACATATAGCTCAATAATTCATTTGTGGATGTGTGCGGTGTGCTTTCCGATTGGAAATCTGCTAACAATCCACCACTGCTAGTGCTTATGGAAGTGAAACTATTAAAGAAAATAATTAGTAGATAAATAATGTAGATATAATAAATAATGAATATTAAAAAAAACATGTAATTTATATTTTTACCTAGGGGCGCGGCGGGACGAAGATGGATTTTGGTTGTCAACCATTCTTGAGTTGTATATGTTAAACATCTCATAGAACATCGAATTCACGTATGCCTCCACCCCGGTGTTGGATAAATGTAGATTATCTTTGTATGCTTGAACAATTCTGATTGTGTAATACTTATTGTATGTCAGATTGAGGCAGTTTGTGATGATGGCCAGGAGGGGTATATCTTCCCAATATTTTAGAAATTTTTGCTTCATGGCATATACGATCGGCGTGAGAGATTTATCTCGGGTTTCGGCTTGTTCCAATTCACAATACACCTTGGAGATGCTATAGAGATGTTTCAACAACTCAAATGAAGTCGATGAGTACGAGCAGGATAGTTGGACGGTTGCTTTAAAAAAAGTTTCTAGAAATTTTTTAAGTCTTTCTAGTTGCTCTCATTCCTCGACACTGGGTTCTAATGTCATTCCCTCTGGTGTGGAGCTTCTCAAAAACTCTCCAATAACAGCATGGTAAGGAAGGCATCGGAGCAAAAATCTATAGGTAGAGTTCCAACGGATATCTATATCCCAAGGAACTCTCAACTTGCTCAATCCATAGTTGATGCACATCAATGCGAACCGTTGTTTAAAAATAAATCCAAATTTAAAAATTAAAATCTAACATATTTAAAACAAATCTAATTACTTCATATATTCAAAAAAATAAAAATAACCTATTTTCTTAACCTATTAATAATAAATCCGAATTTAAAAATTAAAATCTAACCTATTTAAAACAAATCTAATTACTTCATATATTCAAAAAAATAAAAATAACCTATTTTCTTAACCTATTAAAAATAAATCCGAATTTAAAAATTAAAATCTAACCTATTTAAAACAAATCTAATTACTTCATATATTCAAAAAAATAAAAATAACCTATTTTCTTAATCTATTAAAAATAAATTCGAATTTAAAAATTAAAATCTAACCTATTTAAAACAAATTTAATAACTTCATATATTAAAAAAAATAAAAATAACCTATTTTCTTAACCTATTAAAAATAAATCTGAATTTAAAAATTAAAATCTAACCTATTCAAACCAAATCTAATTACTTCACATATTCAAAAAAATAAAAATAACCTATTTTCTTAACCTATTAAAAATAAATCTGAATTTAAAAATTAAAATCTAACATATTCTAACAAATCTAATTACTTAACATTCAATAAATCTACCATAAACTAAATTTACTCTACAAAAAAATTTAATATAACATGAAATAAATATAACCTTTAAATCTCGCGGAAAAATCTTGCGGGAGACGCCGAACTTCGTAATTTCAATACCTTCGTAATTCCGTGATCGTATATTTATACTATATTTTTTGGAACAATAAATTTAAAAATTGAGAATAATATTATATTGAGAGAATAAATGATTGAGAGATTGAGAGAAGGTGAAAATGTTGAGAAATGAGAGGAAGAGGGGTGTATAAGTGTATTTATAGAGTTTTGATTGGAGTAAATGAATTTTGAAATTTATTAAAAAAAAAAATCCAGCGGGTATGGATACGGGTATTAATTTGATGTGAACCGGGGGGAAATTTTTGAAAATTTTCAAAATTTATGAATCGTTATAACGATTTACTGAACCGTTATAACGTTTCAGCCCACCGTTATAACAATTCATAAACCGTTATAACGGTTCAGAAATCGTTATAACGTTTCAGTAAATCGTTATAACGGTTCATAAACCGTACAACGGGTACGCGGGTGCGAGGGTGCGGGTACTCGGGTACGCGGGTAGGGCACGGGCTGCGGGCGGCGGGTACAACGGGTTTTTTCCAAAAAAAACTGATCGGCCCTTCTCAAACTCGTATCCGTGTACCTGTCTACCCGCGTATACCCGGGCACGGGTACGAATACCGCGGGTACCGGGCACGGGTACACGGATACGGATTGTACCCGGCGGTTTTAGCAAAACTCTAGCCCACAGGTCGTTCTTCTTTGAAGTGTCACATCACATGCTTGTTTGCCAGCTTCATGTGCGCTTACCATAATATTGATTAATAAATATCAATTAAGTAAATAAATATGATATAGTATACCAGTGACAGACAGATGTACATTAATGTATGTGAAGTCATGGATGACAGCTTCGATCAAATCAAACCTCAATTCCAGTGCATGTCGACCCTAATTAGAAGCAAGCTATTTGTAAACATACAATAATACAATATATAATTGATTAGTTAATGCATACGATACGAGATGGAGATGAAGATGAAGATGAAGATTCAGCGAGGAACTGATGTGCACCCCTCTTCTGTGGTCAAACATGGTTATATTATAAATAATAAGTATGATCTCATTATTATATTATGTTATAAATAAATATATCAAAAGAGTACGTATGAGTATGTCATTTCCATTTATCCATCCATTCAGTCGTTTGATCACACAACCATAAAATATGAGCATTGACCTAGAGATAACATATATATTAATAAAATATATAGCAATAATAATTAAAAGTCAGGCTTCCCTCCTAGCTTTAACTGAAAAATATTATTGAATTGAAGAATGTGAAGGGTGAGGGAAATGGAAAGAAAGGAAGAGGAGACCGATGACATTCAGTCAGCGGCGGACCCCCAGAAGGAAGAGATCAGGGCCCACAGCAATGATACCATTAACATCAGTAGCAGCAGCAGAAGCAGAAGGTGGTCCTTCCGGGAGGCTGCGTCGAGTTTCAGGAGAAGTGTGGGCGGGGGAGATGAAGAACAGAGGAATGAGGAAGAGGAGGAGCTCAAGTGGGCGGCCATAGAGAGGTTGCCGACATATGACCGCCTCAAAACCTCTCTCTTCTTTCGCAACAGCATCGACAAAGACAGCTTGGGGCGGGTGCCGGTGGATGTGGGGAGACTGGGGGCTGTTGAGAGACGCCTTTTCATCGAGAGCCTGATCAAGCACATCGAGAAAGACAACTTGAGGCTCCTCCAAAACCAAAGGCGTCGGATTGACCGGTACGTTCTCTGTTCTTCCTAAGCTTTAGCTTTCATTTCATGACACGTGTAATTTAATTCACTTACAGTTGTGGTTCTGAAACATATATATATATATATATATATTCAAAAATTTAAAATAAATACTTAGAAAACTCAAAATCCAAAATTTTTGTATCCCCAATATTTTGATATGAAGAATTTAATGAGAATGATAATTTTGAATTTCAGACGTGTTACGATAAAATTTAAGCTGTATGCACTTGATCTCGAAATACAAACATTTTCACAATAGTCTAACTCTCTATATATATAACTATGTTATGGTACTTCACGAAGCACCATGGATGCGGTGTTTTGGACTCAGATATCTAATTTTCAACTAGATATGAGTGATTTGAACTGTTTAATCTAATCCTTATAAGAAAATATATTAGTAAGCCAAATTTTATTTTTTTTAAAATTGATTTGCTATTTTTTTCGAATAGGGGAAAATAACTTGATTTGAGAATTTTGATGCATCCAAAAATAATAATTTTCTCTCCATCTGAAAAAGTAACAAACTAATTCCAAAAAATATAAAATTTGACTTGCTAATATATTTTCATGTAGAGATTAGATTGAACGGTTCATATTAGTCATATCTAATTTGAGATTAGATTTTGAAATTTTAGCCATAGTATTTCGGCTCAAAATGCTTATGGAATCACCGTATCCAATCCATATATATATATATATATATATATATATATATATATGAATAAAGATATTGTGAGCTTAAGTTCACGGAGGTCTTCAATGAGCTTAACTCAAAAAACATATTAAATCATCTTCAAATTTTAATTTATCATGCTCATTAAATTCTTTATATGAAAATCTTGTGGGATGCAAAAATTTGAAGTGTTTTGAGTTTTTTATGTCATAGTTTTTAATTTTAAAAAATCAACTCTAATAATAATATATTCAATACTTGAACATCATTTAAAAAAATTAAAAACAGTAACTTAAAAAACTCAAAACACTCCAAATGTTTGCATTCTATAATATTTTCATATAAAAATTTTAATGAGCATGATAAATTAAAATTTAAAGATAATTTGATGTATTTTTTGAGTTAAGTTCATGAAAAGCCTCCGTGAACTTAAACTCACCATATCTTTTCTATATATATATATATATATTGACTCACTCTTCAAACTTCGTTAATCTGTTCATGTCCATGTTCCATTTAATTGACACCTAGCTAATTAAGCAGGTTAGATTCTTAATTAGGTTGAGCCTAGCCTTCTATTAAATGCATAACTAAGATGCATGCAGCGAATTAAAGCCGGATTATAATTGAGGTCAGCTGCCATGAATATATAATTGTTTAAAAAAAATGCATCAGCTGCCAGAGAACCCTATCAAAATGGGAACCGGTTAATTTCTCAATGGCTTGGAACCAAAATTTGTCTCAAACCTTGTTTTAACCATTGGATCAATTACTTTTCACCAATCTCGATGCAACTCATTTTCTATTTTAAACTTTTTTCCAATCTCAATGCTAATTTAATGGTTGAAACAAAACTTGAGACAAATTTTGGTCTCAAACCATTGATAAATTAACCCATTCCATCAAAATGTCAACTCATAGGAACGCATGAGGATTGAATCTGGTAGTTGACATGTTGCACATGTTTTAAAATCGAATCATTACATGTTAATTTATTTAATTTAAAGACCAACTGGAACTTGTAATTAAGTATATATCTGGTGGTTGTTATAAAACTTAATAATATGGCAGTGGAATTGAAACTAATTAATGATAACAAATTGACAGAGTAAATGTGAAGCAACCAACGGTACAAGTAAGGTACGAGAATCTGAGGGTGGAAGCCGAGTGCGAGGTGGTGCAAGGGAAGCCTTTACCCACATTATGGAACACTCTCATGAGCATGATTTTGGTATTTATTTAGAAGATTTAATTTAGTTGAAAATTTAAACTTTGTTGATTAATGATTGGTCTTATACAGTCTTACAAAGTATTCTTACAAATAACCCCTAAATTATTTCATAATGGTCGATTCTAATATAATAAACAATAAAGATACAAATATATCAACAACAACAAAGCCTTTAATCTCAAATAAATTGAGATAGATTAGAAATGAAACTCAATCGGAAAGTATAAGATCAAAGATCTCAAAAATCAATGATAATAATGAGGATGATGAGAAAATAATAATAATAATAATAACAATAATAATAATAATAATAATAATAATTAATAAATAAATAAATAAATAAAAAATTGATAATGATAATGGTGATGATAATTTGATAATAATAATGATGATAATGATGCTGATAATATGCTAATAATAATGATGATAATAATAATAATACAATAAACCTCTATTATAAAATCTATTTCTAAATTCTAAATTTTAAATTCTGAAATCTTAAAAATCTAAGAACCTGAAGTCTGTAACTCTACTACTAAATTCTAACTCCTAAATCATTGTTCAGATACATAAATCGTCATCTTCCAAGCACTCTTATCCAAAGCAAACTCTTTGGATATATTTCATTCCTTTAAATATCTTTTTATTGCTTCCTCCTATGTCAGTATCGGTCGAACTCTTCCTCTTCTTGTGTTTTCAGGATGACTTAGAATATCACTGCGTACTGGTGCTTCAGGAGGCCTTCGTTGGATATGACCAAACCATCGCAAACGGTGTTGGACTAGTTTCTCTTGAATTGGTGCTACCCCAAGTTTGTCTCGAATATCATAATTTCTGATTTGATCTTTCCTTGTGTGGCCACATATCCAACGCAACATCCGCATTTCAGCTACACTCATCTTCTGGATGTGTTGTCCTTTTGTATCCAAACATTCTGCGCCATACATCATCGCGGGTCTAATCATCGTCATGTAGAACTTGCTTTTTAGTTTGTTTGGGACCTTCTTGTCACAGAGAATACCATATGTTTATCTCTATTTCACCCATCCGACTTTTATTCTATGACTAACATCTTCATCAATCTCTCTGTCACTCTGCAACATCAACCCCAAATACCAAAATGTATCATTCATGGGTATTACTCGTCCGTCCAAACTAACATCTCCATCATCTAAGTTTTCCCCGCTGAACTGACACCTCATATATTTAATTTTGGTCCTATTAAATCTAAAATCTTTCGATTCTAAAGTTTATCTTCACACTCTAGTTTCTGATCGACTCCAATTCTGCTCTTGTCAATCAGCACCACATCATCAGCAAAGAGCATACACCAAGGAATATCTCCTTGTATGCCATTTGTGATTTCATCCATCACCAAGGTGAAAATATATGGGCTCAATACCGACCCTTGATGTAATCCTATCTTAATAGAAAATACATCGGACTAACCATCACATACTCTGACACATGATATTTCTTAGTACTTTATCATACGCTTTCTCTAAATCAATAAATATCATATATAGGTCATTCTTTTGTTCCCGATGTCTCTCCATAAGTTGTCTTATTAAGAAAATCGCCTTCATGGTGGACCTCCCAAGCATAAAACCAAACTGATTTTTAGAGACGGTTGTCAGTTTTCTTAAACGATGCTCGATCACTCTCTCCCAAAGGTTCATAGTATGACTCATGAGCTTAATTCCTCTGTAATTAGTACAACTTTGAATCTCTCATTTATTCTTGAAGATTGGTACTAATATACTTCTTCTCCACTCATCAGGTAACTTATTAGACCGTAAAATGGTATTAAATAGCTTAGTGAGCCACACTATTGCTATATCTCCAAAATATCTCCATACCTCAATCGGGATGTCATCAGGTCCTAACGCCTTACTTGTTTTCATCTTTATTAAAGTTTCTTTCACCTTAGACTCTTGAATTCTCTGAACAAATCGCTTGTTGGTGTCAACTGAGTCGTCCAACTCGATCGTGATTTTCTCACTCTCGTCGTTGAATAGCTTGTCGAAGTATTCTCTCCATCTGTTCTTAATCTCATCATCCTTCACCAAAAGCCTATCAGCCTCATCTTTAATACATTTAACGTGGTTGAAGTCTCTTGTCTTCCTTTCTCAAAGTTCATCCATCTTGTAGACAATATTTTCGCCCTCTTTCGTATGTAATTTCCGATATAGTTCTGCGTATGCCTGACCCCTTGCTTCGCTCATAACTTCTTTGCGTTTCTTCTAGATTCTTTATAATTCTGTATATTTTTATCAATCATGTTGTAATGTAAACGTTTGTAGCATTCTTTCTTCTCACTGATCGCCTTTTGTACATCATCATTTCACCACCAACTGTTTTTAGGTTCACGTTTATTCCGAATGTGAGTCGTCATCTCCTTCTACATATTATCCACATCCTCACCTTCATTCCACAACCCTTCTACAATAACTTTATTCTTAAACACCTGAGAAATGTCCCCTTTAAGCTTCCACCACATCGTTCTCATGATTTTCACGCATCTATCTCGCCGAACGCATACCTGAAAATGAAAATCAACCACCAAAACTTTGTGTTGTGTGACGACACGCTCGCCAGGTATAACCTTATAATCCATGCAGTTTGGTCTATCATCCCTTCTAGTTAGGACAAAATCGATCTGGCTCGAGTGCTGACCACTGTTGAAAGTAATTAAATGAGATTTTTTTCTTTCTAAAGAAGGTGTTCGCTACCATAATATCGTAAGCTATAGCGAAGTTCAAAATTTTTTCTCCCTCTTGATTCTGTTTACCATATCCAAAATCCTCATGTACCTTCTCAAACCTCCCTCTAGCTATGTCAATATGATCATTAAGATCTCCTCCAATGAAAAAAATTTCACTGCTAGACACTCCTCTAACCATGTTCTCTAAGTCTTCTCAGAATCGTCTCTTGACATCATCGCTCAAACCTACTTGTGGAGCATACACACTGATGATGTTCAAAATCAAATCTCCAAAAACCAATTTGATAATGATGATCCTGTCCTCTTGTCTCCTAACTACGACAACTTCATTCTTGAGACTCTTATCAATTAAGATGCCTACACCTTTTCTACTTCATTCTTTTCTTGTGTACCATAATTTGAAACCCGTATTCTCCACCTCCTTAGTCTTCTGACATGTCCATTTAGTCTTCAGAACACATAAGATATTCACGCGTCTCCTAATCGCGTATCAACTAACTCTCTTAACTTACCTGTTAAAGACCCTACATTCTAACTACCTAAACGAATCCTACTTTCCCCGACTAGCTTCCTTGCCTCTCGCACTCGTCGAGTCAAGTGCGAAGACCCTTGTTCATTTGACACTACATTCGGGCGCCGATGCAGTGCATCACTAAGGTGATGACGATCCGGCCCTCGCTCACTTATCACCGTATCTGGGTTCCAATATGGCGCGTCACTAAGGCGGTGACGACTCGGCCCTTGTTCTCTTATCACCATATTCGGGTTCCAATATGGCGCGTCGCTAAGAGCGTGACGCCCCAATGAAATTTGACTGGGTTTCATTTCAATAAAGATCGTATGTTTTAGTGCAGGGCTCGCCACACCCACCGCAACTCTCCTCCTTTATCCTGGTCTGGGATAGACTGTGCAGAAACTAGTCCACATAGGCGGAGTTAAAAATAAAATTAGAAAGAAAACTAAAAAAAACACGTTGGTGTCTCTATTTATTCCACCTGATGAAGGAGCAGCGGTTAGCTTCATCTAATATATTATGCCTCTTCCTTTTGATAAGATCAGAAACGAAATAGGAAAAAATAAATAAAAAAAAAAGAAAGAGAAAGAAAAAAGAATCAAAGAAAAAAAATAAGCTTACCATGCATCTCCACAATTGGCGAAGACAAGAAAGAAAGAATTGAAAGAGTCCGAAAAGAGAGGAACATCAGAAGAAAAAAAAACATAAATATGAAGAATTAGTTGGAAGAGGAGATTAATTCATCTACATGAGAACCGTTATCTTCTCAAGGCAGTTAAGTATCTTATCGGATTCAGAGATCGAGTATCAAATTGAGAATTAGAATCATATTTGTATCAAGTATTCAGATTTCTCTATAACTTGTATTTGAATATTATTTGTTAATTGAATTTTTGACTTGATTTGGATTCAGTTGATATGGATTGATTGACATTTGACTTGATTGTTTACCCTTGAAAAATCTCAAGGATAAAGCAACTGAACAATTAAGGATAAATATCAATTATCAGTGATAAATCATAAGAAAGGGGAAAGAAAGACAACATAGAACGACCACCAGCCAGAAGAAGTTGCTGCTGAATGCTGGAACAAGTCTATTAGTACCACAAGGAAATTTCGGGTAAAGGTCAAGGGTATAAATACCCCACTATCCCCTGTTCAGTCGGAGTGGATGATACTCAAGAGATTAAGGAAAGAGAAAGAGATCTCTTGAGGTGTCAAACATGTGATCATTTTCCTCGGACAAGTGGGACCCACCTGACAGTTTCACACAAGCAACCCTAACAGCCTGAACCTAGCCTACCCACTATATCTTATAAGGTCGGAACAATGATTAAGCATTAATCCCACAAGAAAATCCTAGACAGGGGTCAGAAGTATAAAAACCCTACCACCTCCTGTTCATTCGAGGTGGATGACCCTCAGGAGATTCAAGAGAGAGATCTCCTGAGGGGTCATCCATCTGATTATTCTTCACTGATAAATGGGTTCCACACTTCAGTGACAAAGACCAAAGAAAAGTCAAGATTAAATCCTAAGAATCAACCCTCAGATCAAACCCTTAGAACAAACCCTAAGAACTGAAGTAGTACAATCCATGTACAACAAGGACTGTGTCAATGCCAAACCAGTATTTTGATACAGCCAACTACAAGAAATTTCAATGTGATTTTGCTTTCATGAACACAACGGGTGGTTGTGGTCGGCGGTGCCTATTAGGAGGTCATCGTCCGTGAAGTTGATACATGCTGCCCGTCTGGCGGTGAAAAGGGCCTTTTGCATGTTTTGCTCAACGATATAGGACTTGTACTTCTCAGGGTCTTGCAATGCCTGGATCAGTACCTCCAGTAGATCTTGTGACATCATCAATGCGTCGAATATGCTTAGTAGTGCTGGAATCTTATGCAGATGTGCCAGTACATTATATTCCTCACCCGTCTACCGGGTCTTCTCTGGGTTTTTGCCTAGGCTTTCAACCTCCTTGTTCTTGTCTAGGACTTTGTCCTTCCCTTTGTCAGAGTCTTTGAGAGCTTGTCTCTCGGGCACGTAGGTCCCGGACCGGAGCACAGCTTTACACTCTTCGCTTTTGATCTCGGAGGTGCTTGCTTTCCCTTCAACGTTTAGGAAGAACATCTCTTCTAGTGTTGGCATATATTCTAGACTCATCTTCTATCTCTCCATAGAGGTTGATCTGATTTGTTTATAAGATCGTCTCTCGAAGCTGTCAAGATTGAACTGATCTGTTTGTAAGTTCATTTTTCTCTACCCTAAAATGGCGGTCTGTTTGTAAGTTCATTTTCTACTAACCTACTTTTACTACTCTGTGTCAAGTGAACTGATCTGTTAATAAGTTCATCTGTATCTTTGCTATCTGAACTCAAGTGAACTAATCTGTTAGTAAGTTCATCCTTACCTATATAATCTGTAACTTGTGAATTGATCTGTGTGTAAGTTCATCTATACCTCTTCTATCTGAACTCAAGTGAAGTGATTTGTGTGTAAGTTCATCTTCGTATTCGCATCTGTTTTGAATTTAACTGCTCTGTTTGTAAGTTTATTTCTTCTATCTTTGAATCTGAACGGCTATGTTTGTAAGTTTATTTTCACCTGTTTCTAAACCTCGAACTGATCTGTTGGTAAGTTCGTTTATCAACATATCAGTTCATCTTCTGCCATTCTTGCCTCACTGGACTGAGCTGATTGTAAGTCCAGAGTGTTTCGTAGTGACTCTGATCACTTGACCACTCGACCATTTGACTATCATTTAGCTATAGTATTTGCTTCCCCTTTCAAGATCCAGAGGTGACTCGAGGTTAATAGCCCAGGATAATTAACGGTGGGGATTTGCGCCCATCGGAATTTACAATGACTCACAATCACTGAAAAACCCCTAAATGTGCATCCCAATGGGTCTGAACGGTAGAATTAACCGGCGCTAAATAAATACACGCTTATGAGGGATCTCTGTATCCTTCTTTCGCATCTCATCGTCCCCGCAGCGGTGAGAAGCGCGCGAAAAATGGTTGCACATTGATATATGGGTCGGTAACCCGGATTATCTGAATAGTTATGTGATATGAAGTATGGGTTGAGCTGA
Source organism: Schoenoplectus tabernaemontani (assembly GCA_037127355.1). Taxonomy (NCBI): domain Eukaryota; kingdom Viridiplantae; phylum Streptophyta; class Magnoliopsida; order Poales; family Cyperaceae; genus Schoenoplectus; species Schoenoplectus tabernaemontani. Next base: position 21,039,076 of record CM073746.1, on the reverse strand, counting down.
CTGAATTGATTGCACGTTGATAATTAGAACTGGACAAATTATGCATAACAATACATATTGTAAGCTAACCCTTTCGTACTCCGGAAGGGAGGGTCCACACAACCTGAAGGTTTATGAGTGGAAGATGACTCTGCGTAGTCCCGATTACAAGCGGATTTATGGAATATCCCTCACTTATCACGGTGGGCACAGTGTGTGATCTTCATGTGTCTATGCATAATTGATTAAAGTATAACTGTTAAATAATAATTGCATATTTGATATATAATAAAGCTATATTCCATGTTAGTTGCTTTGAATTGAATTATTTTTGTATACATGTTATAGAGAAGTTGCGTCGTTAAATAATCGGTTACCGAGCTTTTATAGCTTACTCTGTTTTATTTCTTTGTTATCTTTTTATTTATTGGCGACGCAGGTTGCGGGTCGTATGATTGATGTGGAAGATGTCGTGTCTGCGGTCGAGGCGTTACACTATTGCTATATGTCCAAGACATCTCCATACCTCAATCGGGATGTCATCAGATCCTAACGTCTTACCTGTTTTTATCTTTTTTAAAGCTTCTTTCACTTCAGACTTGAATTCTCCGAACAAATCGCCTGTTGGTGTTAACTGAGTCGTCCAACTCAATTGCGGTTTTCTCACTCTCGTCGTTGAATAATTTGTCGAAGTATTCTCTTCATCCGTTCTTAATCTCATCATCCTTCATCAAAAGTCTATCAGCTTCATCGTTAATACATTTCACTTGGTTGAAGTATCTTGTCTTCCTATCTGGATGTTTAGCCATTTTGTAGACATCATTTTCGCCCTCTTTCGTATCTAATTTTTGATACAGCTCCGCGTATGCTTGACCCCTTGCTTCACTCACAGATTTCTTTATGTTTCTTCTAGTTTCTTTATACTTATGTATGTTTTCATCACTTCTGTTGTGATATAAACGTTTGTAGCATTCTTTCTTCTCACTAATCGTCTTTTGTACATCATCTTTCCACCACAAAGTGTCTTTAGGTTCACATTTATTTCCTCTGGTTACTCCAAACACCTCTATAGACACATTCCGAATGTGAGTCGTCATATCCTTCTACATATTATCCACATCCTCACCTTCATTCCACGACCCTTCTACAATAACTTTATTCTTAAACACCTGAGAAATGTCCCTTTTGAGCTTCCACTATTTCGTTCTCGTGATTTTCACGCCTCTATCTCGCCGGACGCATACCTGAAAATGAAAATCAGCCATCAAAAGTTTGTGTTGTGTGACGACACCCTCGTCAGGTATAACCTTACAATCCATGCAGTTTGGTCTCTTCTCCCTTCTAGTCAGGACAATCGATCTGGCTCGAGTGTTGGCCATTGTTGAAAGTAATTAAATGGGGTTTTTTTCTTCTAAAGAAGGTGTTCGCTACCATGAGGTTTCTTCTCCCTCTTGATTTTGTTCGTCATATCCAAAACCCCCATATACCCTTTCGAATCCCCCTCTAGCTGTGCCAACATGACCATTAAGATCTCCTCAAATGAAGAGTTTTTCACTTCTAGGCACTCCTCTAACCATGTCCTCTAAATCTTCTCAGAATCGTCTGTTGACATCATCGCTCAAACCTACTTGTAGGGTATAGGCACTAATGACGTTCAAGACCAAATCTCCAAAAACCAATTTGATCATGATGATCCTGTCAAGTCTCCTAACTGCGACAACTTCATTCTTGAGACTCTTATCAATTAAGATGCCTACATTATTTTTACTTCGTTCTTTTCCTATGTACCATAATTTGAAGCTCGTATTCTCCACCTCCTTAGCCTTTTGACCCCGTCCATTTAGTCTCCTGAACACATAAAATATGCACGTGTCTCCTAATCGCAATATCAACTTACTCTCTTAGCTTACCTGTTAAGGACCCTACATTTCAACTATCTAAACGAATCTTACTTTACCTAGACTAGCTTCCTTGCCCCTCGCACTCATCGAGTCAAGTGTGAAGACCCTTGTTCATTTGACACTGCATCCGGACGCCGATGCAGCGCGTCACTAAGGTGATAACGATCCGGCTCTCGCTCAATTATCACCATATTCGTGTTCCAATATGGCGCGCCCCTAAGGCGGTAATGATCCGACCCTTGTTCTCTTATTATCATGTCCGGATTCCAATATGACGCGTCACTAAGAGGGCGACGCCCCAACGAAATTTGACTGGGATTCATTTCCATAAAGGTCGGCTATTTTAGTGCAGGGCTCGCCACACCCACCGCAACCCTCCTTTATCCTGGTTTGGGACAGACTGTGCAGAAACTAGTCCACAAATATATCAACACTCCACTAAATTAATTTTATCACAAAGTCTAGTTAGGTCTAATGAGCTAAATCCCTTGATAAGGTAGTTCGCCACTTGCTCTCTAGTAACAATATGACTTAGCTCCAACAATATATTTTCAACTTCTCTTTGATGAAAAATCAATCAATCTTCACGTGGTTCTGTCGTGCTGTATTGGATTGTTGGCAATGATAATTGTTATCCACGTGCTTGGTTTTGTCGTGCTGCACCAAGTTATTGGCAATGCTAATTGCTAACTTGTTATCGCACCACAACTTCATCTGATCCCTTTGATCCAATTTTACCTTTATCAATAGAGTTTTCAGAATTAAAGCAACTCCTAAGGTCATGGCCTCGTACTCTGCTTCCGCTGTTGACCTCACTACTACCGAGTGTTTTTTGCTCTTTCAAGAGATCAAGTTGTCCTCTACAAACATGTAGTATTCTGATGTGGATCTCTTGTCATTAGCACAATTAGCTAGACATAGCCGCAATAGCCCTTAATACTCAGTTGCCCTCTACGAATATGTAGTATTCTAATACGGATCTCCTAGTACACTCTTCAAATATCTCAAAATATGACACACTACGTCCATATAACTCTCCCTCAAATCATATATATAGCGGCTCACCATATTAACTGCAAATGAGATGTCGGGACGAGTGTGACTTATATAGATCAGACAACCTACCAACATTTGGTACCTCTCTCAATCTACTGGCTCTCATGCCTCTGCATCCAATTTGGTCTTCTAATCAATAAAAGCAACTACTGGCTTGCACCCAACATTCTTGTCTCCTTCAGCAAGTCTAGCACATACTTCCTCTAGGATAAAAAATTCCACTATGCTTCATAAGCAATCTCAATCTCAAAAAAGTAACTAAGCCGTTTGAGGTCTTTTACCTTAATTTTTCTGCTGAATCTCACTTATAAATGAACAATTTCCTCTCATCATCACTTGTGACAATCATGTCATTGAAATATACAACAAGCATCATTGTATGACCCCTATATTGTCGATAGAATATCGTGTGGTCGGAATTGATCTGCTGATATTTCATGCCTATTATTGTTTTTTTGAATATATCAAATCAGGCTCGAGGAAACTGCTTCAACTCATATAGTGACTTTATGAACCCGCACACCTTGCTTGTGATTTAGTTTGTACCAAACCCAAGTGGTGTCATTATGTACGCCTCTTTCAACATGTTTCTATGAAGAAACACATTTTTCATATTGAGTTGGTGTAGATTTTACCCATCATTCACGGTCAGAGAAACTAATGTCCTCACTGTACTCATTTTTGTTACTGATGCAAGAGACTCATTATAATCGATTTAATATGTCTAACTGTACCTTTTGGCTATCAATCGTGCCTTATATCACTCGACTTTCCCTTTTAGGTTCTGCTTCACCGTGAAAACTCATTTTGCATCTAATGATTTTTTTGTTGGGTTGCAGTGACACAAGCTTTCATGTTTTGTTCTTATCAAAAGCCTAAGTTCTTCTAGCATAGCAGTTTTCCACTTTGGATCCTTCTTAGTAATCTGTTAACACTTGGGTAAAACAACAAAGTCCAACGATGCAATGAATGTTGCATGCGCATGTGATATGCTAAAGTATGAAACAAACTGGACAATGTCATATGAAAAACCATAGCGATCAGGAGGACGTTCTGCATTGGGCCAAGGGATATGTCTCATTGACATAGGAGTGGGAGATGAATCAAGAAGAATCATATCACTTGAGTATTCTAAATCTGAGCTAGATATTATACGAGTCAAGGTAGAGTTGGGACAAGGAACTCGCTAGCGTGAGTGTCACTGCATGCATTGTTTCCTTATTTTGCTTTATTCTTTTATGCATACACTCTTAGCTGCTTCTGAGTCTGAGTTTCACCAATCCTTGAGTTTAGCATACACTCTTTTTACCGTCATAACTTGTTATTCTTTGCTTCCTCTCCAACAACTCCAAAATCATAAGCTCCTCCTTAGTCAAGATAGCACATGTCTCTTCCATCATCATCAATCAATCATAAAGAATCCAAATAAGATCACACGTGACTTCCTCTTCTTAACTAGAACTTGATTCACCTCTCCCTCAAGATCGTTATCATCGCCAACATCTCTTCTTTATTCTTTTGAGTCAAATTATATTCCTTCTTTGTCAAGACCATATATCTTGCAACCTCAAGATCTAGATCCTCCTTATCGCTGATCTTTGGTCTCTTTTTTTTTTACCCGATATTGATTCATTCAATCATTCAAAATGGAGATTCAAAACCGATCAACCCTTCGATGAGTATCGTGGGGTATAGACCACCCATGTCGATGCCGGCCTAATCAATTAGAAATGTTAAACTCTAGAGAGATAGTCGGCTGAGAGAGATACTACGGTATCTGCGAAGATAACGATCAGTACCGTAGCAGAAGAGGGGGGCAGGCTGCTGGCTAGTGGTGGCTATCAAGAAGATTTAATTGAGCTGAAAACTTAACTTTGATAATTTTGACTTATATAGAGCCTTACAAAGCACTATTGTAAATTACTATACACTAGTTTATAATGTCTAATTACTCATAGGCCCTCAAAACTATTCTAATATAATAAATGTTAAAGATACAAATATTTCATCATATTTACATTCATATAATCATATCATCTCCCCTTGTTAATTAAAGTATAAATTGATTGTACTTCTGATTCCGTCCTAGCTGCCGCCCACCATTGCGATTCTGCCTCTCTGACTACAGGTAGGTACAGGTTCAAACCATCATACCAGTTTGATATATCTAATGCAGTCCCCTAATTTGGACACCTATATATGAGTTCAGTGGTATTTTTAGATGTATAAATTATATATCATGTTTAAATTTTGTGGGTATTATACAGGGTGTTACACGGCTGCTTGGATTGAAGCGCCAACAATCAAAGATTCACATTTTGAAAGATGTCAGTGGAGTTGTCAAGCCAGCCAGGCAAGTTAATAAAATTAAGAAATTTAAACCAGATTATTTTTGCATTTGAAATCACATCAAATTTATTATATATTTTCAACTAAACTGATTAAATAATTATTAATTGATCAAATAATTAAATATAGGATCACTCTCTTGCTTGGACCTCCAGGATGTGGCAAATCGAGTTTCTTGCGAGCTCTTTCTGGAAAGCTGGACAAATCTCTTAAGGTTCATACACCCTGTAGCTGGCAAATTTCCAATTAACATTAATTCTTTTGCGAAATTAAGCTTAAAGAGTTCATGTACATAAACCCTTGTTTCCTCTTGATTATACAAATATTAATATAACCTGATAATTTTCACATTCTTTTTTACAATTTATTGACGATTTGACTACCCTGCTCAACATCTAATTACACACACACACACGATGGGGAGCAAAATAAATGTAGATTAAGATTTAAGAACTATTATTAACGGGACCTATTTATTTAGGTAAACGGAGATATTAGCTACAATGGATACAGATTAGATGAGTTTGTACCAGAGAAAACATCAGCATATATTAGTCAGCATGACCTTCATATTCCTGAAATGACAGTAAGAGAGATTTTGGATTTCTCTGCAAGGTTTCAAGGAGTTGGTAGCCGAGCAGGTAACTGTTGCCCGGTGATTTTTTTTCTTTCATTTATTGACAATAACAGTATAGTTTTCCTCTGGATCAAATATGCGCAGAGATTATGAAAGAGGTAGTAAGAAGGGAGAAGGAAGAAGGAATTACTCCAGACCCTGACGTTGATGCTTACATGAAGGTAAACAAGAAAAAATATTCACTTCTTTTTTTGTTTTACTATTTATTGGCGGCGGATGAACAGTAAAAGACGGATGAACAATGAACAGTAAAAAGTTATTTTGATTAGAAATAAACTGGGCTTATATAAGCCTTACAATCTTACAAATAACCTCTAACAATATCTATAATAACCTAAACCCTAAAACATATATCTCAATACTCCCCCTCAAGATGTGCGAAAGATATCCACTAAGCCCATCTTGTCACACCCTCTAGCTAAATCCAATGAGTTCAGTCCCTTCGTCAGACAATCTGCTGCTTGGTCTCTAGTTGAAACGTGACCTAACTCCAATTCAACTTCACCTTGATGAAGAACCTATCAATCTCAATATGTTTGGTTTTGTCGTGCTGCACAAGATTGTTGGCGATACTGATAGCAGACTTGTTATCGCACCACAACTTCATTTGGGCCCTTTGATCTACCTTGAGCTCCACTAACAGAGCTCTTAACCACAACATCTCTGCCACGCCTAAGGCCATGGCCCTGTACTCTGCCTCGGTTGTGGATCTCGCAACCACTGTTTGTTTCTTGCTTTTCCAGGAGACCAGATTTCCCCCTACAAACATGCAATATCCAGATGTGGACTTCATGTCATCAGGGCAACTAGCCCAGTCTGAATCACAATAACCCTCAATGTTCAAATGTCCATTCTTCCTGAAGATCAACCCCTTTCCTGGTGTATTTTTCAGATACCTCAAAATCTGGTACACAACATCCATGTGACCCTCTCTAGGATCATGCATATAGCGACTCACCACACTCACAACAAAGGATATGTCGGGACGAGTGTGGCTCAAATAGATCAAGCGACAAACCAACCTCTGGTACCTTTCCCTATCAACTGGCTCTCCTGCCTCAGCACTCAGCTTGAACTTATGGTCAATGGGAGCAATTGTGGGTCTGCACCCCAGCATACCTGTCTCCGTAAGTAAATCTAGCACATACTTCCTCTGGGATAAGACAATTCCTTCTGTACCACGAGCTATCTCAATCCCAAGGAAGTACCTCAATTGTCCCAAGTCCTTCACCTCGAACTCCTTTCCCAATTTCTTTTTCAGCAACGCAATTTCACCTTCATCATTTTCCGAAATAATCATGTCATCCACATAAACAGCGAGCATTGTAATGTGAGCTCCATGTCGCCTAAAGAACACCGTATGGTCTGCATTGGTTTGCCGATACCCATGCCTACCATAGCTTTCCTAAACCTGTCAAACCAGGCTCGAGGGGATTGCTTCAGCCCGTAGAGTGACTTCTTGAGCCTGCACACCTTACCAACTGTTTGTTTCGTGCCAAAACCTGGTGGTACCTCCATGTACACCTCCTCCAACAAGTCACCGTGGAGAAAGACATTATTCACATCAAGCTGGTGTAACTTCCACCCCTCATTCGCTGCTAAGGAAATCAATGTTCGTACCGTGCTCATCTTTGCCACGGGTGCAAAGGTCTCATCATAGTCGATGTCATAAGTCTGACTGTATCTCTTTGCTACCAATCGGGTTTTGTAGCGCTCCACCCGACCTTCCGAGTTTTGCTTCACCGTGAAGACCCATTTGCAACCAACTGCCTTCTTGCCTGGTGGCAGTGACACGAGCTCCCAGGTTTTGTTCTTGTCCAGAGCCCCAAGTTTCTCTAGCATGGCAGCTTTCCCTTCGGATCATCCTTAGCAACCTGCCAACACTTAGGGATAGAGACAGTGTCCAAAGATGCAATGAATGCTCCATGTACAGGTGATATGTTAGAGTAAGAGACAAACTGGGCGATATCATGTGGAAAGCCATACCGATCAGGGGGAACTCTGCATTCTTTGCGAGAAGTCCTCCTGATCGATAAGGGCGTGGGAGGAGAGAGAGGAATCATATCACCTGTATATTCTGAATCTGAGGTGGATGGTGTAGATGTCTCGGGGAGTAGAAGAGGCGGGGACAAGGGACTTGGCACAAGTGCACAAGTGGCCGCTTCCTCATTACGCTTTCTTCTTCTCGTGTACACCCTTAGCTCCCCTGAGCCTGAGTCCCACCAATCTCTGGTTCGGTCCTCCCATGATCAGGCACCTCGGCCGACTCCACAAGTGGACAGGGAATATCCCCCACACTCACCATCCTCCTCTCTCCGCTACTATCATCCTCCCCTCTCGCCTCATACCTCCTGTATCGAGCGAGTCATCAAAAGGCGACGCAACTGAGTGGAGTAGTATGGCTCAAGTTCTCGAAATGTGACATCCATACTAACAAACAGTCTCTTCTCTATCGGACTCCAGCAAACATACCCCTTCTGGGTAGCCGAATACCCAACAAACACACACTTCACAGCCTTTGGATCCAGTTTTCCCACATTCGGTTTGTTGTCCTGTACGAAGCACACACAACCAAATGTTTTAAGAGGTATAACGTCTTGATTCTTACCTCTCAGCATTTCGATCGGAGACTTCCAATCCAATACCCGCGAGGGCATCCTATTAATCAAGTAGGTCGCTATCAGGACCGCTTGACCCCACAAGTGTTTTGGTACATTCATTGACATCATCATACACCGGGTAACCTCAAGGAGGTGTCTGTTCTTTCGTTCAGCCACCCCATTCTGCTCTGGTGTGTATGGACATGTGGTTTGATGTTGTATTCCCTGGGATGACAGGTACTCCCCAAACACCCTGTTGGTGTACTCTGTCCCATTGTCAGACCTTAATACCTTCACAACTGCACCGTATTGGGTCTGAATCCCTTTATGGAAGTCTTTAAAGCAAGCAAACACATCACTTTTATTTTTCATCAGATAAAGCCAGGTCATTCGAGAAAAACAATCAATGAAAGAAACAAAATACTTATATCCATTCACAGAAGTTGTGGGACAAGGTCCCCATACATCAGAATGCACTAAGTCAAAAACAAGAGAACTCTTACTCCCGAACTAGAATACGAGCTCCTAGTGTGTTTCCCAAACTCACACGCATCACAAACCAGTTTTTCTTTATTAACTTTTTCAAACAAAGGCTGATACAACCTACTCAATGCAGAAAAAGAGGGATGACCTAAGCGCCTATGATGAAGCAGCAGCAAGTCCTCCACACTCCTCCCAACAACCCCTGAACTCTCTAGGAATGATGAGAGTGCCGAGTCCACACTCTCTCTATCCAGGTACCATAAACCACTATGCCATGTGCCAGTCCCAAGCCTCCTGTCAGTCTCCTTCTCCTGGAAGATCACCTTTGGAATATCAAACAAAACGACACATTTTAGTTGTGATATAATGACACTTATGGATAAAAGATTCACAGGAAAGGAAGGAGCATGCAAAACATTGGACAAGGTCAAGGTGTCGGTACATTGCACGGTACCCTTACCAATCACCGGTTGTTAGGTGAGTATAAGATAAAAACTTCCTAGCAGCACCAGTCACATGTCGGGATGCACCAGAGTCCACTATCCAATCCGGTGATCTGGAGGTAGATATAGATGCAAGAGCAAGTGTATCACAAGTACCTGTGGCTGAGTGGACAAAGGAAGCAATGTTACCCCTTGTTGAAGCTGAGGTGGACGCATCATCTAGCACCCGCTTCCCTCACATGCTACTTTCTGCTTCCTCTTCAACATCTCCAGGAACTCGTGATCCTCCTCAGTAAAGACCACGGTCTCCTCACCTTCTTCCTCTGCTACCGTCAGATGTGCCTGGTAGCCTCCTCTACCACCCCTTCGACCACCTCTGCCTCGACCACGGCCTCCAGACTGGCCTCTTCCACCCAAGTTCCTCTCCTTCGGTGGCTTAGTACAAAACTGCTTTAGATGGCCTACCTCACCACAGTTGTAACACTCCCGGGTCTCGCCCTTGTACCCTGTATTACCTGGCTTAGAGACTGCAAGTGCCGACTTCACCCCTGGAAGCCCTGCTGCACCAGACTGGAGTCTAATCCTGCTCTCCTCCTGTACCATAGCCGAGATCGTCTCCTCCAGAGAGGGAATCTTCGGCTGAGCTAGCAATACTGCACACCTTGGCTCAAATGCCTGGTTCAACCCCCTCATGAAGTGCATAGTCCTCCTCTGAGTATCGCGCGTCCCTCTCTTGCACTCAGGATCTTTGCAGCATGCGGCTGGCGAGAAATGATCATAATCTGCCCACAGTCGCTCCAGATCTATGGCATACTCCTGAATCGATCTATCTCCCTGCACTATAGCCTCAATCTCTCTCTCAATCTGGAATACTCTCAAATTGTTTCCCACTCCATCGTAAGTTCTTTTTAGCTTTTCCCAGACATCTTTGACTCGATCTATGCCATCCACTGTGGATGCGATAGAGAGTGTCAATGAACTCAGAAGTCACATGTATATCGTCATGTGAGTGAACTTCCACTCTGGCCTCTCTGGAGATCCCTCAGCTGGCTCCTTTTTGTCCCCGATCAAGTACCCCTCCAGGTCCTTACCCTCCAGAGTGTACCTCACCCGACGCGACCAGCTCAAGTACGAAGCTGATCCATCAAGCTTCCTGTCAAGCAGTGGAAGATCTATCCTCCGCACGGTCAGGTGTGCTCTCGCTCGGAGCCACACCGAACGCTCGCATCGCATCCGGAGCTCGGTGGCGCTCGGCCTTCGCCATCACCCCCTCCATTGGATTCTTACCTTCCTCCATAACTCCATAACTTAAACTAAACTCACTCCCTATCTCCTTCTTGACTCAAGCTTGATTTATGTCATCAAGATTCGAGCCGACTAGTCGCAAGCCCGATCAATCCCGCTTCTCGGGTATCGTGAGGTATCGGCCCCCACGCCGCCTCTTCGACCAACCAACTAGCACCGGTCGGATCCGATCGGATGGGTCCGATCGGATCGAGATCCGGTCCGCACGACGCGGCTATCTGATGCGGCGGCGCGCGGCTACGGTGGCGGCGGCGGCTACGATGCGCGCGGCGGCGGCGGCTGCTGGAAGAGAGGGTTGTGGCTAACCTAGGGTTTTGGCTTTGATACCATATTGGCGGATGAACAGTAAAAGATGAATGAACAGTAAAAAGTTGTTTTGATTAGAAATAAGTTGGGCTTATATAAACCTTACAATCTTACAAATAACCCCTAACAATATCTATAATAACCTAAACCCTAAAACATATATCTCAACACTATTAAATCAAATGTAAAGGTAGAAAAAGATTATGCTTCCAAAGTACTTGTTTAATTTGGTTTTCTAATAATCCAAGGACGTATGGATTTTTTTGATACAGGCCATATCTTTGGAGGGGTTAGAAAGAAGTTTACAGACGGACTATATCATGAAGGCAAGTAAGCTTATGCTAGAATAAAATTAAAATAGAGAACAAGAAAGGGAAACTGATGCACCATTATTCAATCCACAATATCTATATTTTATATTCTAAACAGATAATGGGGCTGGACATATGCGCTGATACAATTGTTGGTGATGCCATGAGAAGAGGCATCTCTGGTGGTGAGAAGAAACGACTAACTACAGGTTATTCATCAAATATTTTGTTTTTTAACTTCTAAAACAGTAATTGTATTTTATTTTAAATAAATTTTCTATATGATTGCCAGGAGAGATGATAATAGGGCCTTCAAAAGCTCTATTCTTGGATGAAATATCAACCGGATTGGACAGCTCTACAACATACCAGATAGTATCCTGCCTTCAGCAGCTGGCCCACATAGCAGAGTCTACTGTGGTTGTTTCCCTTCTCCAACCCGCACCTGAAACTTATGATCTGTTTGATGATATCATATTGATGGCTGAAGGAAAAATTGTGTATCACGGGCCCAGAGACAACATTTTGGACTTTTTCGAGGAATGTGGGTTTAAATGCCCCGAAAGGAAAGGAGCTGCAGATTTCCTACAAGAGGTAATAAAATTTTCATATCGTCTTATATATACATATTGCGAACTAAAGAAACATGAACCGCATCAAATGCCATAGTTTCTTTTGAGGATGCAATGAGTCTTTTCCAGTTAAGGCACATTTGTTGTGTCAGAGCAATTTTTTTTAAAAAAAAAACTGGAATGGATCAGGTGCTATCCAAGAAGGATCAGGAGCAGTACTGGAGCCATTCAAGCGAGACTTACAGCTATGTCACAGTGGATGAACTGGTCGAAAGATTCAGATCACATAAAGCCGGGAAGTGTTTATCAGATGAACTAGCGAAGCCATATGATAAGTCACAGTGCCACAAGCATGCTCTTTCTTTCAGTATTTACTCACTCTCAAAATGGGAGTTGTTCAAGGCATGTGTTGCCAGAGAACTGCTTCTCATGCGCAGAAATTCATTCATTTACATATTCAAGTCTACTCAGCTGAGTATACTTGCATTGATCACTGGTACAGTGTTTCTACGTACACGCATGGGGGTTGATACACTGCACTCCAATTACTACATGGGTTCTCTCTTCTTTGCATTGCTCTTACAAATGGTGAATGGCTTTCCTGAGCTGGCAATGACTGCAACCCGACTTCCAATTTTCTACAAGCAGAGGGACCTTTTCTTCTACCCAGCCTGGGCTTATTCAATACCTGCTTCTCTCCTTAAAATACCGATTTCATTGTTAGAATCAGTTGTTTGGACAACCATTACCTATTTTCTCGTTGGATTTGCACCTGAAGCATCACGGTAAATGCACCTCAACATCTCCTCTTTTAATTCTGTTCACATACCTTCTTATGCAATTAGCATCGACCATTTTGCTAATTTGTCTTACTATAGTAGAATTTAAGGTAAAAAAAATTAACAATATTTGTGCCAGCAATTCATTTTGTGGTTTTAACTTCCAGTACATTTTATTTATGGCACTTGCAGGTATTTCCGTCAGCTCCTGCTACTATTTTTTCTACATGCACTGTCTCTATCTATGTACCGATGCATCTCAGCTTACTTCCAAACAGCAGTGGCATCTACTCTTGGGGGCACGGTTGCTTTGTTGATTTGCTTGCTTTTTGGAGGATTTATTCTCCCACGCCGTAAGCAACTGTTCTTGTTTCATTTCTTCGTTGCATGTGAACCTACAAATCATACTTATTTTGATACCAATAATCATACTCCCGGAAGCTAATGGTTAGATTGGATGGATAATTTGGCAGCATCCATACCGCAATGGCTCAAATGGGGATTTTGGGTCTCACCTTTGACATATGCAGAGATTGGTCTAGCAGTAAATGAGTTTCTTGCACCGAGATGGCAAAAGGTAATACCATAACTAAGATAAAAGAAAAACAAAAAGGACAAGGAAATATACTGCCATATACAGTTGATCCTTACATTTCTTATTTAACCCTTTTCCCTCATCAAAACCAGATGCAATCATCAAATGAAACTATCGGAACACGGACGCTGATAAGTCGAGGGTTGAACTATGCTGGATATTATTACTGGATAGGAGTCGGAGCCCTTATCGGCTTCATCATTTTGTTCAACTTTGGGTTCACTCTTTGCCTGACCTTCAAAAGACGTACGACTCTTGTGATTCACAGGAACTTTTTAATTGATCAGTCCTTAATTTGTGTAACTACATCTGCATGGCAATTGATAATAACCAAATAAGCTTGGCCAAATTTTAAATTAATTGAGACAGATGCATGGGTCAATTCAGATCCATAATTGAACTACTTAATTTACATGTTGGTCATCAATCCCAGCTTATGCAGCTTCGAGGGCGATTATATCTCATGAAAAGCTCCGTCAAGTTCAAGGCCATAAGACAGTCGATTCATCAACAACAAGCCCTGGACAACATAAGAAGGATGGTATGTTATTATTTTATCTAGTACTATTAATAACATACATCATTACTGTACCTGAGGCAAGATTGTTACTGTCAGTGACTTAGTTCTTTTGTAAATTGGTGATGTTCTATTTGACAAGGAAAATTGCCAGTAACTACAACATTGTTCTTTGCAGGGAAGATAGTGTTGCCGTTTATACCCCTCACTGTATCATTTCAGGATTTAAATTACTATGTTGACGTCCCCCCAGTGAGTTCCCTATGAAACAATTTCTGACTTGCTTGTTTTCATATACATTATATATGTTTGCCAAGTGTCAATAGGATTTGTAGAGATGCCACACTAAAAACAGCAAAAACTCATGGACAGTTCAAATTATGTAGGAAATGAGAGAACAAGGCTATGCAGAGAAGCGTCTCCAACTTTTACACAACATATCAGGGGCGTTTCGACCAGGTGTTCTTTCGGCATTAATGGGGGTTACTGGAGCAGGAAAAACAACCTTGTTAGATGTGCTTTCAGGAAGAAAAACAGGAGGTTACATTGAAGGACAGATACGAATTGGTGGATATCCTAAGGTGCAGGAAACCTTTGCAAGAATATCAGGTTATTGCGAGCAGACGGACATCCATTCTCCACAAATCACTGTGGAGGAATCAATCACTTATTCAGCTTGGTTGCGTCTACCATCAGAAATCAGTGCTAAAACCAGACATGTAAGTTAGTTCATTTTGCTCATTAATCAATAATCACATATATCAGTTGAGTGTAATGCAATAAAAAAGAGATTAATTCATTACTGGTTGTCACATCTAGGATTTTGTAAATGAGGTGATTGAAACAATAGAGCTTGATCCCATAAGAGATGCACTCGTCGGCTTGCCAGGGTTGAACGGTCTGTCAACCGAACAAAGGAAAAGGCTGACTATAGCAGTGGAGTTGGTGTCTAATCCATCAGTAATATTTATGGATGAGCCCACATCTGGTCTGGATGCCCGTGCTGCCGCAATAGTCATGCGTGCTGTTAAAAATGTTGCTCAAACTGGTCGAACTGTTGTCTGTACAATTCACCAGCCAAGCATTGATATATTTGAAGCCTTTGATGAGGTACTCTTTCACTATGGACTATGGAGAGACTCTCCTCCATTCAAAACCAGAGCACCTTTTTGCTTCTAACAAACTCCAACTCATTCGCTGTTTCCATTTCCTTGACTCTCAGCTAATTTTGATGAAAAGGGGAGGAGAATTGATCTATTCTGGGCTTCTGGGTCGACACTCGTGTAAAGTTATTGAATATTTTGAGGCGAGTTAATTTTCTAATACCCAGTAGAAGTTGGAAAATAGAACCCAATAGCTTAATTATTGCAAGTGCTTGTTCTTACAAAAAGGGTTTTCAGGGTATTTCTGGAGTTCCAAAAATCATGGATAACTATAATCCAGCAACATGGATGCTGGAAGTTAGCTCTTCATCAGTTGAGGCGCAACTGGGAATAAATTTTGCACATATTTACAAGGAATCCAATCTATATAAGTGAGTTCTAATGTCATTTTAGAATTAAGTGTGGACAACATTGAGCTTTATGTTTCTGATTATTTCTAAGGAATGATAGTTTATCAATCGGTATGGATAACAGCATTTAATTTCAAAACGAATTCATATTGAAGGGAGAATGGGATTCTAGTGAAACAGCTAAGCACGCCTCCACCAGGGTCGAGCGATCTCAGATTTGAGACGCGTTACCCGCGGAAGTTCTGGGTGCAGTTCAAGGCTTGCCTATGGAAGCAATCACTGTCCTACTGGAGAAGCCCTCACTACAACATGATTCGCATAATGTTCATGTTTGTGTCGTCAGTCGTGCTTGGGCTACTGTTTTGGAAACATGGAGGGAAAATGTAAGTTCTGTCTTTTGTGCATGTAGGGCTATGAGAGAAAAAGAAGGACGAGGACAATTTGCTATGATTTTTTTTGTTTTTGCAGTAAGAACCAACAAGATCTGTTCAACATATTGGGTTGCTTGTACTCTGCAAATGTGTTTCCAGGGATAAACAACAGTTCATCAGCTATACCATTCATTTCTGTTGAGCGCACTGTCGTCTACAGAGAGAACTTTGCAGGGATGTACTCTCCTTGGGCTTACTCCTTTGCTCAGGTCCGGTCTCTCTTCATGTCATTTCATTTCATCTTCATGGGCAATACAGTTTTTAACTTCTCTCTTATTTCTGGAGAAAATACTTGGCTCAATACTTTTGCTTAATTAAAATTTAACAGAAAGATCTTAAATGATACCCTTAGGCCTCAACCAACTAGCTAGTTCTACTAAAAAGGAAAAAAGTGAGGTTAATTACCTGAGTCAATTAAGCACAAATAGTAATACCTGTTGTATCTGTCGGCACTCATTGCAGGTTGCAATAGAGGTACCGTACGTGTTGTTCCAGGTAACACTCTTCATGATCATAGCATATCCAGCCATCGGTTTTGAATGGACTACTGCAAAATTCCTGTGGTTCTTCTACACCATGTTCTGCTCTCTTCTGTACATGATATATCTCGGCATGATGCTGGTGGCCATGACTCCCACCGTGCAGCTTGCCACCATTCTCCAGTCCGTTTTCTACCAACTCCTCAATCTTTTCTCCGGATTCGTCATCCCTCGCCCCGTATGTGATGAATATATACTTCCATCTCCTGACACTATATAGTCGATCAGTTATTGCTTGAATTTATATAATACATTGTGATGAATTATATATTAGCCAATTAGTTAATCAATTAATTTGCTTGCATGCAGCAAATTCCGGGATGGTGGATTTGGATGTACTACATATCCCCATTGGCCTGGACGCTCAATGCCCTCTTCACGTCGCAGTATGGAGACGACCCCACACAGATTCCTGTCTTCGGAGAAACGAAACCGATTTCGCAGTTTCTAGAAGATTATTTCGGGTTCCACCATGACCGTTTACCGCTTGCCGCCGTAATTCTCACACTGTATCCCGTTGCTTTTGCAACTCTGTTTGCTTACTTCATAGGAAGAATCAATTTCCAGAAAAGATAGCTTATAAGTTATATACACCACTAGGAAAATGACGCTGTTCTGAATTCTAATAGACAACATTAATTGTTTTTGGCTAAAGTTTAAAGAATGATTGAGCAACAGAATTAAAGAAGAAATTGTGATCTATATAGAAAAATATTATCAGTTGAACAGTCGTGCTCTAGTGTTGATTTTAGCATTTATTTGCATAATTTCCTAGAGTTTTCGATGGTGTCCATGGTGATCTCCAAATATTGAATTAAATGCTTGCGCCTCTGTTGCCGTCTTGCTGTTGAAAGATTGCCATCTCTGTGCTTAGACAAAGTACCATCTAACTAATTTATACGATCAGAAAGCCAGGCCGTATGAGCATGTTTATTCGATTAGATATTTATGATTTTATTTTTCTTTCAAGTCAAGAGTGTCAACTTCTATTCGATCGTGCGTGACAATCGCTGCAACCTCTGCACATGTCACTACATTACTATGCAAAAACAATTTAACAAATTAAACAACTTAAGTATGATCGATGACAAAATTAAACCAACATCCACAGTTTTTTTTGGTAAATAAAAAAATAGAAAACTCATAAAAGTACTCCGAATTTGTACCCAAATAGTCTGGATCGAGTTTGAAACTTGATCTCAGATTTTCTTTTTTACGTTTGTATGTATTTAAAAGTAGCAGGAAGCTGATATTGAGTTTAAAACTCGGTCCAGACATCTGGGATCGAGTCTTAAACTCGATCTCAATTTCCTGCTATTATATAGTGCCATACACCTTTTTCTTTCTCCTTCATTTTTCTTCAGACAGACATTTCTTCAAAATCATCATTATTACTGTTGCAAGAGCTTCCAACTAAAACTATATTTTTCGACTGATTCAAAGTCTATCCATATTCACCACTCTCTTCTCATCAATATTGTAAGTTTTTTTTTCTATTTGGACTATTAATTTTTGCTATAAAATTAAAATACACTAACAGTAGGGTTTATCATTCATACTGTAAAGACGAAAATATTGTTGATCAATGTGTTTCATGGAGGTCAAATCCTGAACACTTCAACTGGCGTGGGTAACGACATTTGTGCCATGTGCACATTTTCTGCCGACGAGACAATCAATCTTCGTGACTTGAAGAGGTAAATTCATGTTGGTTTGGAACTGCTCCCTAGCCAATTCAACATCAACATTAGTGCACGGATCAACACTGCCCCAGTAGGTTCGGGTGTTTTTTTTTACAGTTTATTTGGGGTTGTTTCTGAAGAAATTTGGGGAATGATTAAAACAACAACTCCGTACTAAATACCCGGATATAAAACATTGAAGCTAGTAGTTGAATCTGAACTAATATCCAGTTATGATTACTATGATCTGATTAGTATTCCTGCAAGTAGTAACTCAGTCATGGCTGAGGAAAAAACCAACTCTCGAGCTCGAGAGCAGCCATCATCCCGTGTTTTGGTACAAAATATAGATGTGAATGTGGATGTGGATGAGGATGAGGAAAAGGAATAGTGGCACCTGAATGTCAAGGAGGATGACATACAGGATGTAATAGATATAAATATGGATGAAATTGAGGATGCGATAGATGTCGAAAAAATAGTTAAAGAGTAACAAATGTCTGTTCTTTTCATCAATCGGGGAATGAAACACTTGTCTACACAATTTGATGTTAATACACCAATATCGTATGCAGACGACCTTTATTTTTGCAAATCACCTAGAATTGAAGAATAATTTGGTGTCGGTCAGCAATTCAGTACAAAATTAGATTTGAAATTTATTAGCGTTAGAGTGATCTACAACCAATCATGTGATGATTAAACTTAGCTTATGTATTATGATGACTATATATGATATATCATTTGTTCTTTGAGTTATTTATTATTCATATATTGAGTTGGACTCAATTATGAAATATATGTATTAATTAATAATAACTCTAAAATGTCCTTAATCTGTTAATTACCTATGAACAATAATTAACTAAGATTGGTTTATAAGTTGAGTGATGATTATATTTCACAAATCATACGATAAGTGTTATCAGCTCAATTACATAAATAACGTGTTGGACATATTATTGGACTTGACATATAATAAAATACTATAAGGATTGTGTTTGTGTTATTAGTATTTTATTTGCTTGCTAATTCTTAGGTATGAGATGAGTGTTCTTCTTATATCTTTTTATACAAATAATTTGCATTTGTGGATATTATCCAACGGTTGTCTGTAACTGGCAGTCATACAGATTTTATCTCGATGTACGTCTTTTGTATAAAGAAAAAGCATGAATCAAGAATACCGATGTTCCTCTCGTTTGTTGATGTGAGCGATGGTATCCAAATTGGGCGCCCCTAGATAAAGAATGTAGCGCAAGAATGACACGTTCCTATTTTGCACTGTTATGGATATCATGTGACATGGAATGAGCTCAGGACGATTTTCATCGTCCAGGACCAAGATATTTATAGCGTACATTATATTTGTATTGCTTAAAGTTCATAATGCACATTATTAGATGTCGCTTATGATCTATGATGATTGAAAGTATTTTAATCTCATTGTTAAGTGTATACAGGTCTCAAAGGGTCACACCATATAAGAACAAAGCCTATAAACATTTCTTGATCATTTGTTATGAGGTCTTGGACATTAACATGAGTCAATTAATCACCGGACATGATTAATTAAGTATATTTATCAAAGTGTTTGATAAGTATGTCAAAATGGATGAAAATGAGATCCCTCGGAAGTTTTTCGGGCTCCGTGCGGACCCCGTACAACCCTAAGTGACCCCGTGCAACCAAAAACCGAACAAGAAACCAGAGAAAAAACTGCGGTCCACAGTTGTGGACTTCGGTCCGTAATTTTGGCTCCAGGACAGTTTTTCTGCGTGTGCGGTTCTGCGCACGGTTCGATTTTTTAATCGGTTTAAGGGGTTATCTTGTTCCAAATTAGCTCAAATTTGGACAGGACATGGCCAACTATTAGTGGAAGATTTTCATCTATTAAAAGGCCATATATATAGTCAAAAAAAAACCTAGATTGTTTTATCCCCAACTGCATCAAAATTCTGCTGCACCAGTTTTGACTCTCTCATGTGTTGAGAACCCTTTCCACCACTTCTAAGAGTTAGAATTCATGGAGAAGAATCAGAGGATCAGCAAGAGGTTGAGAAGGCCCTAGCAAGAGGTTGAGAAGGCGTTTGTGGGCTGTTCTTGGTGGATATCGTTGGCGGAGATCTCAGTTGGTCTCTCGATGTCGTGTGCGTCTCCCGATCATTTTCTGCCCTTCAGGTGACTCAAGCACGCATCAAAGTTATATTAATCTAGTTTATAACTTGTATTTGGTTTATTTTAAGTCACATACAAGATCCTTTTGGTGTTTATATGAAATTTTTTAAATTTATACACTAGTTACACCGATAAAATCCCAACAGTGATATCAGAGCAATTGGTTGTTGTATGTGATTTGATCATGACGAAATCATTAAGTTTATAAGATTTTTCTTGTTCTTAAATATGTTATCTTGATGATCATGTATGAATTATATTGAGTCTCATAAGTAGACAAGATTTGATTGATTTGTGTTGTGAAAATCCATTTTCTAGCGTAGTTGATAGGTTTGACATGATTTATTTATGAAAACTCATTAGAATTGATCTTAGGTTCAGTTTCTTGACTTTCTTAGGGTTAGTTATTGTTGTGACTAGTCATGAGTTTCAATCTAAGATTAATATTTTTCAGTTTAGGGGCCCCGACCTTAGCGGGTTCTTCATTGGGTGTCAAAATAGGAGTTGGTTATTTTTGGACAGCGCTTAACCAATTAGGGTTGCCTTTCCCCGTGGTTTGTTGATCATATTGAAAGTGAAATTGGGTCTAATTGTTCATGATTATTAGATTACAAGATTAAGAACGATTACAATCAGTTTGTGCAAGTGTTTCATGGTGCTAACTTTATTTTGCAGGAGCAGATTTGTATAGCCATATGTTCAATGCCTTGTGCGTTGTATTGAATACATGTGATTGTTTGTAATGCGGCCTAAGGTGCCATGTGATATTAATAATTAAAAGAGAGCCTTGTTTACTCTCTTCTAAATTTTATTTAAGGCTTGCATGCCAAATTTTATTTAGGATTAGGACCGGAGATTTTCTAGGTTAGTTTACTTATCTCATTAGAATAGTTCAAGTTGGGAAGGATAGTTAAATTATTGCTTTTAATCATGGTGATGATCGGGAGGCGATAATTGGACGTATTTAGAAGCACAAGGGCTATACAAACTCGTGATATATGTGATATATTGTGAATTACTTGTTTGTGATTGTATATTTACTTTGATGTGATTTATGAATGAATTGTGAGTTATATGATAGTTATGGGTGTATGCTATCACGACCACCATTATAGAGTCACATAAAGTAAAATTTCCCAAAAATTAAGTAAATCTCCCTTCCTCCTCTATCCATGGATGCCTTATATACCTTGTTAGTGTGATCTACTCAATAGACACTACATTCTATCCTTGATGAAGTGGGGCATATAGGACATGTCATCTCAAATAAAGAGGTTTTACTTGACGGAGTGTGATTCAGGGTTTTATGCCGTCGTTGGCCCAGTTTTGCATTTTGGGGAGAAATTTTATTTCTTGAAACCGGATGCTCGAAACGAAACCAAGAGTCATATACGATGTGATTAGCAAGTTATTGCTTACCTAAAATAGCTAATTTTAAGTTTCATATCGTCGCTAGCTTGTGTCTTAGTGAAAATAGGGATCTTTGACTCACTATAAATTACGAGACTTAATATTGATTGTAGTGAGAATTTTATTTTTGATAAATATGAAACATGTTATACATAAGATAAACACAAACCTTTTAATTTGTAGATCATGGCAACAAAATCTTCTTTTTCCTTTCGTTCTCTTTTAGACAAAGAAAAATTAAAATATGATGGAATAAATTTCATGGATTGGCATCGTAACCTCAGAATTATTCTAAGGCACGAAAAAATATATATATCTTAACTGAAGCCCCGCCTAACAAACCAAGTGATAAGATAGAGAAATTTAAAACAATTCAAGAGATAGACTGCATATGTTTTTCCCTCCCACGGTTTTCCTCTGGCCTCTCAGCACACCTGTCCCGTCGCTCATCTCACCCATCCCTCAAGAGTCTCTCTCAATCACTCTCTCACTCTCGCTTGAAATCTGTCAAATCCCTTCTTTTTCTTTTTCGACTCGCGAGAGAATTGGCCTCTCTCCTTCTCGCACAAAGGGGGTCTTCCCCCCTCTCATGCCTTACATTTCTCTCCTCCGACCCTCATTTTCACTTTTGTTCTCTCTTGCTCACACCAAACGCCAAAACCTCTCTACCCTCAGTTGAAAACTCTTTCCCACATTCTCCTTTGTCCCTATCTCTCTCTCTCGACTCGAGAGCCCGACCATGGCGCGGCTACACTCCTCGCTAGCTCACGGGTTGGCCGCTCCAGCAACCCGTCCCTTATCTTGTTGTTGATTTCGTCCTTCCACCTGCTCATTTTTCCCTTTTCTCTGTGGCCACTCTCTCCTTGCCCCTCTTCCTGGCCGAGGCGACCTCGTACCGTCAAGGGTGGCACAGGGACATCTCCTTGTCGCAAGATTTGGCTGCCTTTAACTCCCCTCGTGCTTATTGGGCTTCGCCTTGCCCACTCTCACCTATGTTAGCTATGGCCTTCACCTCTTGGGCTTTATCTCGGCCACCACCGACCACCCAAGGTTGTTTCCTACCCTCTTGTTTCTGAACCGAGCACGAAGCCATTGCTGCCTTGCACAAAGTGGGTAACACCTTTCTTTATCTCTGACCGGTTGTGTGGGTCGTGTGCCGAGCTGAGCTCGTGCTTTGCATTGCCTTGCTTGTGCGATTTTGTCTGTTGCTGCCTTTTTCTTAAACAATTGGTGTTGTTGCCTTAAGCCCCTTTGTGCTTACTGTTTGTGATTTTCCTTTGGTACAGTGGTACCAACTGGTACCCAAGAGGCAAGGAATTTGTCCCCAACACTTGGCTCGGTTCTGAAATGGTCGTTGTTGCCTTGCCTTTGTATGATTCTGTTGCTTAGTAACTTCTTGTGTTATTGTGACTTCTTGGGTTGAGTAAAACTTTATTTTGTACCTTGCTGCCTTACTGGTACCTAGAAACTATGCATATTCTTGGTTTGTGTTAGTCTTTCATGTTACTGTTTTGTGCTGGTTAGGGATGCCTTTTGTTTTCTGAGGTGATTGTGTGGCTTTATATCTAGTGATAGTACTATTGTTGATGGTTAGTTTTGTTAAGTTTTCGTTGCCAGTTGTCTGGTCTTCTGGTTTTCTGAATTTTCTGATATGATTGAGTACCCTTTGAGCATCTGGAATACTGAGTTGTCTTAGGTTGCTTTGAGTGCCTTGGTACACTAGTATCAGTACCAGTGAAGCGAGGTGTTACCTTGTGCTTTACGATCATGGCTTATTATCCTTCTAGTATGAGTAAATTTGCCGTCATGGTTAGTGCATTGTCGGCTACTGTGTTGTTGTCTTAATCGATTGTTGTCATTGTGGGGCTGAAGATGAGAGTTGGATAGTGGTTGTTGGGTTAATATAGACCTTAGAATTAAATTGACAAACTCTATAATGTAGAGAAATGGGCCCATAAATAATAATCAATATTAAGTATAGTATATTGGGTCGATAAATTAACCTAAACTTTAAATAATGTTAAGTAGGGTTAGTAATAAATAATTGAGGCCCAAAAATTAAAAGTCCCAAAATAAAAAGTGACTAAACTAAAATGTGACTAATTAATTGGACGTCGCCTCGAAAGGTTTGGCGGTATTCAGGGACTAGAACGTAAACTTAAACATGAGAAATAATTAAATTCCTTGACTGCCACCATTTTGGGTTGCCAGTGCACATGCACAATTGGCACGATAATCAGCGTATGATCCCGTTCATTAAAACACCAACACATTAATAAAATAATAACATCTTCATTAATTAAATTAATTTCTTTTATTTTTCTTTTTCTTTCTTTTTCCTTTATTGTATTTTAAAACTATTTTTCTAACTTATAAAAATATAATATTAATATATATAATAAATTGAATTATATAATTTAAGAGTATAATAAAAATAATATTTAAAATATAATTAATATATATTAATCAATTTCTCTATTTTTAAATAAATAAAATAATATTATAATATAGTATTATATATAATATATAATATATAATATATATTAATCAATTTCTCTATTTTTTGTTTCTTTATTTGTTTGTAATTTTTCTTTGTTCATTTGATTCTCAATGTAATCGTAAATGTAATCGAACTTGTGTAAATAAAATAAATTAAGGATTTGTACTTATCTCGATTTATGTGTAAGCTTTCATTTTCTGATATCTATCATTTTTAATCTCGAATTGTCAAACAATATAACCTAAATGAGAAACACATTAAAATTAATAAACAAGTAAGAATGACAATACTTATAATCGGGACTCTCAACATAATTAATCAAATGAATCAACAAAATCCCTAAGAATTGATAACACAACCATAAAAATGATTAACACGGCAAGCACCACAAAAATATATATAAAAAATGCGTTAAGTAAATTTTTCGACACCCCTAAATACAGTAGAAATGTTATCGAAATTTCTAATGATAAGACAATAAAACTCGAACGGAAGTTAATTAAGATATTAATTTAATTAATGGTTAATTATGAACTAAATCACGTAAAACTAACAGATAAATTAATAATAGGTGATATAGTAGACTCGGATCCACTCACGGAGTTTGAGGTTGATCCCGATCCCGGGTACGCAGATGACGGTCTCGAGGCGGACGTACCAACTCCGGAGTAGAGCGACTTCGCGATCCTCACCAGCACTCCCTGGTACGGATTCCTGAGATTTGTTTTTCTTTCTTCAGAATTAGGAACCCAAATCGAAAATAAAATTGTTTTTAAATAAATCTAAACTGTGGTATTTTCTGACCAAATCTATTTAGAGATCCGAATTGAACTGTCATTGCATCCGATAAATTGACCAGCATTTTTGGGGTCTACCCGTATTCACATGTCATGTCATGTCATATTGCATGTAGACAGGATATGAGTAGGACTCGGGAAATAGTCCCAAGATAGGATCAGATAGAATTAAATAATCATGTTGTAGATAATTATTAGAAAGATATTATTACTATTACTAACTATAAATTAAGTTAGATATTAATCATGCATTAAATGCATGAGAGAGTGTTGAGAGGCGGGCCGGGTGATCTCAGTCTGAGATTGTCTTGTATAACCAGACCAACGGATTACATTCTCCTTGGTCTGTATATACACTGCGCACCTTTGCTTATTGGTTATCCACCGACCCCGTCATTTGGCGGGTTCGGCCGTACCAGAGTGTTTTTCTTTTGATCAATATTATATTTTTACTATTCTTAATAGCGATTATGATACCATGTCTTTCAGTGTTTAGTGTGGACGGCCATATCCGAGTCTGGATTCTATTATATTTTATTATTTCTCGAGATGCGATCATCTGTCCCCTAGTTGGTACAGTGTAGGTTCCCATTTGTATCATATTTTATTTTATTATTTCTCGGAATGCGGTCATCTGACCCCTGGTTAGTACAGTGTAAGCTCCCATTTTGGATGCGATCCTCTGGCCCCTAGTTGGTATAGTATAGCCTCCTATCTGTATTATATTTTGTTTTATCATTCCTCGGGATGCGGTCCTCTGGCCCCTAGTTGGTACAGTGTAGGCTCTCATTCGAGATGCGGTCGTCCAGTCCCTAGTTGGTACAGTGTAGGCTCACATTTGTATTATGTTTCGTTTATCATTTCACGGGTAGTTAGATCCTTTTGATGATATGGCAACTAAAGACATACTTATCTGTTTGCTTTTTATTTTGTAAGGTGAATTATCAGATTTAGCGGACCAGAGTACGTGCCTTTGCACGCTCACTCTCCTAGGACGTTATCGCTTCGGGAGCCCGGATTATCCGTTTATGTGGTATTGGCGCCGCATAAACATAAAGTCCTAAGTTCGTAAGTTGGGTCGCTAGTGGCGCTCGCTTAGGCAAGGCCCAAGTTCGTAAGTTGGGACGCTGGTGGCGCCCGCTTGGGATAGATCTAGTGATTTACAATCAGGGTATTTATTTTGGGTGTTTGATTCTCGTACTTAATATTTTATACTATATTATTATTTTCATAGATTTTTTATTTCCGATTTATTTGTCATTTCATGTCATTCATGTAGGTGTTTTCTCAAATATACATAAAATATTATTATATTCACATATATTTATTATATTACATTAAAATACTGTATCAGTATTTGGGTCCAGTCTAGGAAAGAAGATCAAATCTTAAGGCTGAATCTAAATCAGTAGTGAGTAAAATTTTAAATTACTCACGTTTTCACAGTGGTTATGGGATCCAGATTTACAGGTGTGGGATTAATCTTTGATGAGAGTGCTAGGAGCTATCAGCACAGTGAGGCGGGTAGTTGATTAGGATTTATCGGTTATCGGGTTTTTGTTTCGTTCTTTGGGATTTTATTTGAGAGATTTTTGCTACCCATTTCGATGGAGTTAGCCCTATCAGTGTCGGGCATTGTACTTTATTGTATATTGTGGACTGTATATTATTTTGTATTATTATTATTATCTTATTTATTCTGAAATTTATTTTATTTTATTCATTAGCCTTCCGTACGCACATCTCGTCGTGCGTACATGGCGGGATTAATCACCCCTAATGAACTTCAGAAGAGGTTCGAGACTCGTGGTGCGTTTGACATAATGAACTAATTCAAAAAAATGTTTTAAGAGAAGGCTCGGACTGAGATAGTGCAATCTCACAAAAGCACTTATGAAGTGTTCAATGCGCGATAACAAGTCCGTAAACACTCATATGTTCAAAGTTACAGGATATATTTAGCAGTTTGAGAAGCTAAGCTGCAAGTGGGACCCGCAACTAGTTACGAATATTATTTTTACGTCATTGTCTCCTCGCTATTCGAATTTTATTATGAATTACAACATGTTGGGAATGTTGAAGGGCTTGGATGAGTTGCTAGGTTTGCTCAAGACTGTCGAGGAGGACATGAACAAAGGATCTAGGAATGTTCTCGCGGTCAGTTCGGCTGGGAAGAAGATTAAGAAGCATTCGAAGTGCAAGTCTAAGGGGAAGGCTCAAGTGGTGACTTTGAGCACTTCTAAACCCAATGATATTTCTGACGTTGAGTGTTTCTACTGCAAGAAGCACAGACATTGGAAGCGTAATTGCCCTCAGTTCCTGGAGGATAAAAGAACGGGAACGTCCCTTCTTCTTCAGGTATACTTATTATTGAAATTAAGCTTGCTACTTCTATTTCTGACTGGGTGTTGGACATCGATTCATGTGCTCATATTTTTTTAAATATGCAGTAACTAACGAATAAGAAGCTGCTTAGGAAAGTTGAGATGCTACTCTGGGTCGGTAATGGAGCAAGTGTTGCTATTGTTATTGTAGGAGATTTAGATTTGCATTTATCTAGTGGACTTATTTTAGAACTTAAAGATATCTATTTTGTTCCTTCTATTTCTAGAAACATTATCTCAGTCTCATGTATAGACATGGATTGTTTTACCTTTTCTATCAAGGATCAATGTTTTTCCTTTTATAGAGATAATATTTTCTATGGTAGTTTTCAAGTTGTGAATGGTCTATATGTTCTAGAAATATCTTTAATATTAATAATAAGAGACTTAAATCTTCTCAAGAGAGTGAGACTCTCATAAGGTATCATCGCCTAGGTCATATAAATGAAATGCGCATTAAGAAATTATAAAAGGTTAGACTTCTTGGTTGCTTTAACTTAGAGTCTATAGCAACATGCGAGTCGTGTTTATCGGGTAAGATGACTAAGACATCTTTTATCAAGAAAGGTGAAAGGTTAAAGGATTTATTGGGACTCGTGCATAGTAATGTATGCGGTCATATGAGTATAAGTGTTAAAGATGGATCAAGATACTTTGTCACGCTTACTGATGATTTCAGTAGATATGGCTATGTCTACTTGATGAGACATAAGTCTGAATCATTTGAAAAGTTCAAGGAATTCAAGGCTAAAGTTGAGAACTAACTCGGGAAGAAGATTAAAGTATTTAGAACGGATCGAGGTGGAGAATACTTAAGAAGTGAATTTAAGGGGTACCTAAAGGAACATATAATAGTTTCACAGCTTACTCCTCCCGGGACGCCTCAATGGAATGGTGTCTCTGAGAGGAGAAATAGGACCTTGTTGGACATGGTTCATTCTATTATGAGCAAGACTGAGTTACCACGCTCTTTTTGGAGATTTACACTTGAAACTGCTGCATTTATATTGAATCGTGTGTCATCTAAGTTCGTAGAAAAGACATCATATGAGTTATGATTTGGAAGAGTTTCAAATATGTCTTTTATTAAGATTTGGGATTGTGAGACTTACGTAAAGCGATTGATGTCTGATAAACTCAATCCTAGGTCTGATAAGTGAATATTCGTGGGATACCCTAAGAAAACTAAAGGGTACTACTTCTTCTACAAGTCTAAAAATAAAATAGTTATTGTCAGACATGCGGTATTCTTGAAGAAAGAGTTTCTCGCAAGAGGAAGTAGTGAGAGTAATGTGCAACTAGAAGAAATTCAAGTTACACATGAGAGTGATAACGGTGGAGACTTCATAATCCCTTCTATGGATGCTGAGGCCAGTGAGAGTAGGACTCCTGAACTTAGTTCTCATGGTGATGAGAACATGGCTCAAGATGCGCCTCCATAAGGTGTTGTGGAAGAAACATCTGAGCCTCATGCACTTCGCAGGTCATCAAGATCAAGTCATCCACTTGAAAGATGGTTGGGACTTCATCAAGGATCGGGATGTGGTGTTGAGGATCCTTTGACCTATATGGAAGCAATGACACAGTCCGACTTCGTAGAATGGCTTGGAGTCATGCGATCTGAGATACAATCTATGTACGACAATCAAGTTTGAAACTTGGTTGATCTCCCGGAAAGAGCTCGTCCGATTGAAAACAAATGGGTTTTCAAGCATATTTATTATATGAGGACGGTAATTTGACTACATACAAGGCATGGCTAGTTGTGAAAGATTTCAAACAGATTCAAAGAGTTGATTATGATGAGACTTTCTCACCTGTGACCATGTTTAAGTCAATTCGGATCTTGTTAGCAATTACCATTTTTTATGATTATGAAATATGACAAATGGATGTCAGAACTATCTTTCTAAATGGAGATTTAGAAAAGAATATGTACATAACATACCCGATGGGTTTTTAAGATCCTAATAACGATAGCAAAGTATACAAGCTGAAGAGGTCCATTTATGGACTAAAGCAAGCATCAAGGAGTTGGAACAAACACTTTGACAATGAAATCAAAGAGTTTGGCTTCATCAAATGTGATGAAGAACCTTGTATATACAAGTGATTCAGTGAGAGTATTATTATATTTTTTATTCTATATGTGGATGACATATTGCTAATCAGTAATGACATTCCCACCTTGAATGAGATTAAGTCATCATTGAAGAAAGTGTTCTCAATGAAAAACTTAGACAATACAGCCTATATTTTGGGCATCAAGATCTATAGGGATAAATCTCAAAAACTTATATGATTAAGTCAGGATACATATATTGACAAGGTGTTGAAGAGGTTCAACATGCAAGATTTCAAGAAAGAAAACTTGTCCATGTCACATGGCATTGATCTCGGCAAGAAGCATTATCCTTCGATGAATACTGAACTTGAGACCATAAAGAAGATATCATATGCTTCAACAATTGGATCTATCATGTATACTATGATTTGTACTCGTTCAGACGTATGATACGCTTTGAGTGTGACAAGTAGGCACCAAGCTAATTCAGGTATCGCACATTGGACTGTGGTAAAAACTATCCTAAAGTACTTGAGAATGACTAAGGATATGTTTCTTGTCTATGAAGGTGAAACTGAGCTCATTGTAAGGGGTTACACTGATGCTAGTTTTCAGACTGATCGTGATGATTTGAGATCGCAATCAGGATTTGTGTTCGTACTCAATGGTGGTGTTATGAGTTAGAAGAGTTTCAAACAGGGGACTACAGCAGACTCAACCACCGACGCTGAATACATAGTCGTCTTAGAGGCAGCTAAGGAAGGTACACGGATCAAGAAGTTTATGACTGAGCTGGGAGTGGTCCCTAGTGCTTCAGGACCACTGGAGCTCTATTGTGACAACAATGGAGCTATCACCCAAGCGAAGGAACCTCGATCGCATCAGAAATCAAAGCATGTTCTACGAAGATATCACCTTATTCGTGAGATTGTTGAAAGAGATGATGTTAAGGTTTACAAAGTAGATACGGAGGCGAACACGGCCGACCCACTAACAAAGCATTTATCTCAGACCAAGCATACGATGCATACATCAAGTATGGACATCCGATTTATGCGGGATTGGCAGTGATATTTGAGTCATGTGCATGTGATGTACTCTAGGCTACTATTTGGTTAGATATTTCTTTTATGCATGTTGATGTGTATAAGATTGGCTCTAGCTCAAGTGGGAGATTGTTAGTGTTAGAGTGATCTACAGTCAATTATGTGATGATTATACTTAGCTTATGTATTATGATGACTATATATGATATATTATCATTTGTTCCTTGAGTTATTTATTATTCATATATTGAGTTGGACTCAATTGTGAAACATATACATTAATTAATAATAACTCTAAAATATCCCTAATCTGTTAATTACCTAAGAATAATAATTAACTAAGATTGGTGTATAAGTTGAGTGATGATTATATTTCACAAATCATACGATAAGTGTTATCGACTCAATTACACAAATAACGTATTGGACAGGTTATTGGACATGACCTGTAATAAAATACTATAAGAATTGTGTTTATTTCATTAATATTTTATTTGCTTGCTAATTCTTAGATATGAGATGAGTGTTCTTCTTATACAAATAATTTACATTTGTAGATATTATCCAACATTGTTCGTAACTGACAGTCATACAGATTTTATCTCGATGTATGTCTTTTGTATGAAGAAGAAGTACGAATCAAATATACCGATGTCCCTCTCATTTGTTGACGTGAGTGATGGTATCCAAATTGGGCACCCCTAGATAAAGAATGACACGTTCCTTTTTGCACTGTTCTGGATATCATGTGACATGGAATGAGCTTGGAACGATTGTCGTCGTCCAGGACCAAGATATTTGTAGTGTACATTATATTTATATTGCTTAGGGGTCATAATGCACATTACTAGGTGCCGCTTATGATCTATGATGATTAAAAGTGTTTTAATCTCATTGCTAAGTGTATATAGGTCCCAAAGGGTCACACCGTATAAGAACAAAGCCTATAAACATTCCTTGATCATTTGGTATGAGTTCTTGGACATTAACAGAAGTTAATTAATCACCGGACATGATTAATTAAGTATATTTATCAAAGAGTTTGATAAGTATGTCAAAATAGATGAAAATAAGATCCCGGGAAAGTTTTTCGGGCTCTGTACGGACCCCGTACGATCCCAAGCAACCACATGCAACCAAAACCCGAATCGGGAACCAGAGAAAAAATTGCGGTCCGCAGTTGTGGACTTCGGTCTGCGATTTTGGCTCCAGGATAGTTTTTCTGCTCATGCGGTTATACGCACGGTTCGGTTGTTTAGTCGGTTCAAGGGGTTATCTTGCTCCAAATTGGCTCAATTTTGGACAGAACGTGGCCAACTATTAGTGGAAGGTTTCCATCTATTAAAAGTTCGTATATATAGTCAAGAAACTCTAAATTTATTGTCCCCAACTGCATCGAAATTCTACTGAATTTCTGTTGCACCAGTTTTGACTCTCTCATGTGTTGAGAACCATTTCCACCACTTTCAAGAGTTAGAATTCATGGAGGAGTAGAGGATCAAGGAGAGCACTCTCGATTGTGGGTTGTTCTTGGTGGATACCGTTGGAGGAGATCTCGGCTGGTCTCTCGGTGTCGTGCGCGTCTCCCGATCGTTTCCTGTCCTTCAAGTGACTCAAGCACGCATCAAAGGTATATTAATCTAGTTTATAACTTATATTTGGTTCGGTTTAAGTCACATACAAGATCCTTTTGGTATTTTAGATAATTTTTTTTGAATTTATACACTAGTTACACCGATAAAATCCCAACAAAATTGAAAATCGCTGATTTTCATGTTCAACAGAATATAGAATTGGAGGTAACAAATAGTAGCAAATTAAAGTTAGAGATGAAATATAAAGATTTTAACTATCCATTGAAGATGTATGTCACACCTAACATAACGGGTATTTAAGAAATCAGAACAAATCCGCTCGAGCACTCTAGTTTTGGCAGTGCTACTAGGACGGACCATGTTCAGATGACTTCTAGAATGATAGCAGATATTATTAAGAATCGGTTGAGAGAAAACTTACAAATGATAGTAAAAAAAGTAAGAGGTTTAGTTAAATAAAAGTTCCCCACAGTATAACCGAGTTATAATAAATTATGGAGAGGAAGGGAACTCGCAACTGCATACCTTTTTGGTAGTTGGGAGAGGTCATACGAGATGCTTCCGTCTCTGCTAGCAGTCATATAAAATTTCATATATGGCACAAATACATCATAGAGACGATGCCCTCAATAAAGTTCAGTGTTAAAATTTTCGATCGTGTTGCATGGGCATTTAGTCTGTACATTGCAATATGGCCTTACTTACGGCCAGTATTAACTATCGATGCTAGATTTTTATCATGTCGGTATGCCGGTAAACTATTTATGGTATGTGATTATGATGCGGAGAAATAACTACTACTACTTGCATTTACTGTTGTAGTAGACGAGGAAAGTATGGCAAATTAGGGTTGGTTCATGCAGTGGTTACGTAAAGAGGTTGTTAGTCCTGGTACAATTACCGTTATCTCACATCAATATCTAGGTATAAGGGCGGTATATGCGAGGTTATTCACCGTTATTGTACTCAACACATTGCACAAAATATGTATAACGATTATCATATGAAAAGAGTAAAGGCTCTTTTCAAACAAATTGCAAGACATAAGAAGCCATGGAGGTGCGAGGAATATATGAAAAAAATTAACAATATTAGATCGGCATCTTATAAGCTCATAAGAAAAATATAAATCATACAAAGAAATCTCCCAACAGAATAAGTGTCCAACAGAAGAATACGAAATAATAAAAATCGCAATAACCAACCCGCTGCAGCTGAGGAAGTGTCAGTTGAGGAATTCTATTATGAGGAATTCTATTATGAGGAATTAATCTCAAATCAAGTGGCTGCATTGCATCAAGAAAGATGGACACAACATCTAGACGAATGTCTCAATCGGTGAGGAATAATGACAAATAACGGTTTAGAATCAGTTATTAATTAAAATATGAGGCATTTAATACATGATCCAAGCCTCTTGGGTCCCACATGTCAGACAAGCCGACCTCCTGGTTCACAACAAAACTCATGCAGCAAGCATGTTCAAATGGGAAGCAAAAAATGAGAGCCCGACCCCATCGTCAGCTCCACGGTTCTTGTGAATCCACCATGAATTCCGATAGGTTTCACCTCCATTAACCCGATGTGGGTGACAGAGAACCACCAAGCCCACAAAGGGGACCAAGAACGGCCCAAGGAAGGAGCCCAAGATGTGAAGCCCAACGGACACCCTCAGGTAACCTAAGCCCACTGTTGTATTATATATATGGGGAATGGGGTGGATTTATTCTTTGTTTTTGAGCTGGCAGCTTGACATGAATTGAAGTTGTGGTTCGTCACTGGAATGCTTTCTTTGGCAAGCTCTCTAATTAAAATTCTTTTCAGTTATATAATGCTAAATTAAGAATAATACACATAAGGGAAAGGAATTTGTTAGAAGGGACAACGGATGTAAAAAGGGATGAAACGCTTAGCTCAACAGATTGAGGAAGGCGAACGAAAAGAGGCCCAAATCGGAAAATGCTATAAACATGCATCCCGTCCCGTGAAACAAAATAATATTATTTCGATGACCTTTTTAAATATTATATTAAATTCAATTTCATTTCTAAAATTATAATTTATTAAAATAGATAAATGAACAAAAATAAAAATATAAAACGACAAACAAAAGATTTCATCTTTTTCATCAAATAAAATAAAATTTTAATTTTAAATAAATCAAACTCAACCCGAAATAAGAAATCAATTATTGATCGTGATATTTGAGTTGGTAATGAGTCTTAACTCATTATCTCGTATCTCAAAAAAACATTCAAGTCTCTATATGGATCATCGAGACTCTGAATACCTAGGATTATGAATTGGCGCAACGCTTCAAATTTATAATCTAGAAGATTAGTAAAGACTAAGAAAGGGGCCAAATCTCGTTCTTTCTAATTCACCGGATCTTGATGCTGAATGAGCAGAGCGTTTGCGTTCACATCCTCTATCTTAAAAAATTCACCTTAATCTTGATATTTGAGTTGGTAAGGAGTTTTAACTCAATATCTCGAATTTCGGGAGCCATTCAATATCTCTATATGGATTATCGAGATATCTGAATGTTTAGGTTAATAAGCTGGCATAGCGCTTCAAGTTCATGATCTAGAAGATCAGTTAAAGACGATCAAAATCTTCTCCGTCTTTCTGATAACCAGTTCTTGATGTTGAGCTGGCATAGTACTTCAAGCTTTACATCTTGTGTACTGATATTCATATGGTATGAGCTGTCATTAATCGAGGCTTATGGTCTGAGTTGTCATTAATCGAGACTCATGATCTGAACTGTCATTAATTGAGGTTCACAACGTGTAGACTACCCTTAAAAGTCCTCTTATCTTTCATGTCCTTACTTTTAGTAACCACTTAAACTTGATTAGCTATTCTATTCATTTTTCCTTTCTTAATCAGAGGTTTTTCGGGTTTAAAGCTCAGGATAATTAACAATGGGAGCTTGCGCCCATTGGAATCTTAAAGATCCCATAATCTTTAAAATCCTTTAAATGTGCATTCAAAATCCATATAAATATACCCCAATGCACACTTAGAGGGATTTTCGTGTTCTTCTTTCGCAATTCATCACTTAGTTCATTTTCGGAGCGGTGAGAGGCGCGAAAAAGGGTCGCACAACATTCCAATAGTTATGGATGAAATAGAGGGTCGTATCAACAGACTACCAACTCGAGACCGAGCTCGGTCCAGCAGAACATGATTTAGATTAGAAGATGTCGTGTTTATATTTTATTGTTATAATTATCAGAACAATTAGATTTTAATTGTTGTTGTAATATTTCAATTTGTTTGACACTATTTTAGAACAATATATTATCGTGCTTATATTTGACTTTATAAAACTTTATTTTAATTCTTGTTGTAATATTTTAGAACAATCTACTGTAGTGTTTTGTTTTTAATATAATATACAAACGTTAAAAAAATTTAGGACCGAATTTGAAACTCAATCCAGACATCTAGGATCGAGTTTGAAACACAGTCCAGACTATCTGTACTCTATACCATATATAGAAAAACTGAACTGGTCTATAAAAATGGCTAAAAGTAGTACTTAGTAAGAGGTCAGATGGATCCTCTAAATCTCTGGAGTGAAGAAAAGAAAAGAAAAAAATAGCAAAAGAAGAAGGCAATTTAATTAGCATCATGGCATCAGCAGACGAGGGCCACTCCAACAAACTGTGCGACCAGGTGTCTAATGCTGTGCTCGACGCCTGCCTCTCCCAGGACCCTGGGAGCAAGGTTGCATGCGAGACCTGCACCAAGACCAATATGGTCATGATCACCACCAAGGCCTGCCTAGACTACGAGAAGATCGTGCGCGACACCTGCCAAGCCATCGGCTTCTTATCCGATGATGTGGGTCTTGATGCTTATAAGTGTCGGGTGCTGATCCAGATTGAGCAGCAGTCCCCCGACATCGCCCAGGTGTGCATGGCCACTTCGCCAAGCGCCCGGAGGACATCAGTGTCGGTGACCAGGGCCACTTGTTCGGCTACGCCACCGATGAAACTGAAGAATTGATGCCTCTCACCCATGTCCTCGCTACCAAGCTCGATGCCCGTCTTACTGAGGTGCGCAAAAACGGCACGTGCTCATGGCTGCGGCCAGATGGCAAGACCTAGGTGACGGTGGAGTACCGAAATGAGGGGGGTGCCATGGTGCCGGTACGGGTCCACACCATCCTGTTTGTGGATTCGTACGGTACAGGCAAAATACTGGACAAGGAGCTGCTGAAACTGGTGAAGGAGAATTTCGACTTCCGTCCGGGAATGATAGCGATCAACGTTGACCTGAAGGAGGCAACCGCTTCATCAAGACTGCGGCCTATGGCCACTTTGGCCGCAGTGACCCTGATTTTACCTGGGAGGTTGTCAAGCCTCTGAAGCTTCAGAAATAGAGCACTTGTAATGTTAGAATTCCAAGCCAACCCTTTTATTTTCTTCTTGTTTTGTTTTTTTTTTCTTACATGGCGTCGTCGGAGGTTAATAATTAAGTTTTGTTTGTGTTTGGTATTTGCGAAGGTTGTTAATTTGCAGCGTAATAAATATTAGTGAGTATTCAGCACTGCCACTTTGTGTTTCTGATTCCTGTGATGTTTGTTTTATAATAAACTTCCTGATAAGGGTCATTTGGTCCTGCATGCATGTGGTCCTTATAAGATGAACAGGATCTTTTTATTTTATTTTATTTTATTTTCAAGAAGGAAATCAGTATTAGAATATGAAGTAAAATTAAATGGGCATTTGCAGAATTGCTGGTGAAGGGCCAGCTGAGCTAGTCAGCAAAGCTTGACCCTTTACGAAAAGACCAAGCAACCATGAAGCACACTTGCCCTTGTCCAGTCACGTGTTGAATCAATTGAATTGCCCAACAGCTGATTGCTGTTGTCCGGTGCAATGAATGTGTTTCCACCTTCCACTTTTGGACAAGCGGGGGAATCAATCTCTCACATAATTTGCTTGCTCTGCTCTGCTCAGCTGATACATACATACTTACATACCCAAAGCAACCAAGTTCATAAAATCATAATCATCCCATTCGATTGTTCGATCGTTCGATCGTTCGTTCGTTCATTCGCTCATACTTGATAGAAATAGGCAACACATACAAGCACACTATTACCTCCCTGCCAAGAGCTGTGGCCAGCAAAGTAGCAAACACTGAACACAGCATTAGGAAATCCAAAAACAAAGACAAAACAAAGTACAACGGAGAAGGACAGCCCCTCCCTCTAGTTATTACTCTTTTAACTAACAACACCTTAATACCAACCAATACCAGCTCTCAACCTCCCTCCCACACCCCCCATCCAAGCAAAGTAACAAGCACTCAAATTGGATGGATGGATGGACGGATGAATGGAGGGATGGATGGATGAATGAATGAATCAGTACTTGAGCGGCTTCACAACCTCCCAGGTGAAGTCAGGGTCATTGCGTCCAAAGTGGCCGTAGGCAGCAGTCTTGATGAAGCGGTCGCCCCCCTTCTTCAGCTCCAGGTTGATGCTGATCATGCCCGGCCTGAAGTCAAAGTTCTCCTTCACTATCTTCAGCAGCTCCTTGTCTGCCATCTTCCCTGTCCCGTATGAATCTACAAACACTGACAGCGGCTCCGGCACACCGATTGCGTATGACACCTGCACCAAGCACCGCCGCGCCAGCCCTGCTGCAACAATGCTCTTTGCTGCCTGCCGTGCAACGTACGCCCCACTGCGGTCCACCTTCAGTTTCAAAATACAAATTCATTATAATTCCCCTTCTATCATTTGTATTATCCCACGTTTCTATTTTGGCACAGTAAAGTACAGTACCTTTGTGGGGTCCTTGCCTGAGAAGGCACCACCACCATGGGCCCCCCATCCACCATAGGTGTCAATAATGATCTTGCGACCTGTCAGACCAGCATCACCATGGGGCCCGCCAATGACGAAGCGACCAGAGGGGTTAAGGTGGAAGATTGTCTTCTCGTCCAGATACTCAGCAGGGACGACAGGCTTGATGACATGCTCCTTGAGGTCACGTGCGATCTCATCATTTGTCACTGTCTCATCGTGCTGTGTGGAAATCAACACTGTGTGGACTCTTACCGGTACCATAGCACCTGCATCATTGCGGTACTCTACAGTCACCTGAGTCTTTCCATCAGGCCGAAGCCATGCACAGGTACCATTCTTGCGTACCTGATATATTTACAATGTTGAGACTCAATTAATTCCATAACATAAAACAACTCACAACAAACCTAATGGCCAAATTACTAAGAAGGCACATCGGGCATATATTTCTGCATATTTTTGTTAATTATCATCAATGGGGCCTGATGAGGAATGTGTATACCTCAGTAAGGCGAGCACCAAGCTTGGTGGCAAGCACATGGCTGAGGGGCATCAGTTCTTCTGTTTCATCAGTGGCATAGCCAAACATATGGCCCTGGTCACCAGCACCGATCTCCTCCGGTCGCTTGGTGAAGTGGCCGTGCACACCTTGTGCGATATCAGGCGATTGTTGTTCAATCTGGACCAGCACACGGCACTTATCCGCATCGAGACCCACATCATCAGACACAAACCCGATAGCACGGCAGGTGTCACGTACAATCTTCTCATAGTCAACATTGGCCTTGGTGGTGATTTCACCAAAAACCATGACCATGTTGGTCTTGGTGCAAGTCTCACAAGCCACCTGTTATGCACACAATGTTGCACTTATCAGTGATACAACATTATTCCATCCAAATTCAAATTAGCTAATGTGCTTGTAAGGCTATTCTAATTAAGAGTCAAAAACCTGTTTCAAATGCAAACTTAGAATTCAACCTGAGAGGACATGATGTGACCTCAAGGAATGGTCAAACTCCAATTCCATACAAAAGGGCGCAAAAGGTTTTCTCAGATAAAATCCAGAAGCTACTTTTGAAAGTAACAGAGATTAGAGAGTGAAGCAAACCTTGCTATCAGGGTCTTGGGCAAGGCACGCATCAAGAACTGCATCGGAGATCTGGTCACATAGTTTGTCAGGGTGCCCCTCGTTCACAGATTCAGAGGTGAAGAGGAAGGTATCCAGTGCTGCCATTTTTTCTGTAAGGCAATTTAACATACAAGCAGTGTGAGACAAAAGCATTTTTTTTCCTGAACCAAACAATAAGTATAGAATCAGGAAGTAGGCGTGCAATATGCAATGAAAATGGCTTGAAGATGTCAGATAGTAGAGAGATCTCTGTGATTGATCCACATCTGACACCGGAGGAGATGGAGATTTTCAATTTGCTTTCTTAAAATTCAAAAAAGAAAGGAGAGAGAGAGAGATTCTCGATCTGAAAACAACTTACAAAGACTGAAAGAAAGACATCTGATCTGACAGAAAATAAAAAGAAAGGGCTGAAAATGATAATATTATCCGAAGTATTGAAATCTTAATACTATGTGAACTCTTTTAAGTGGAAATCATGGTCCGACGGGGTCGGATCTAGGTAGATAAGTTTGAAGAAGAGCGGATCCGAGTGGTTTGATGAAACGA
Source organism: Schoenoplectus tabernaemontani (assembly GCA_037127355.1). Classification (NCBI taxonomy): domain Eukaryota; kingdom Viridiplantae; phylum Streptophyta; class Magnoliopsida; order Poales; family Cyperaceae; genus Schoenoplectus; species Schoenoplectus tabernaemontani. Next base: position 20,999,592 of record CM073746.1, on the reverse strand, counting down.
GGAAGGATTGATTTGGGCCATGAGAGAAGATGGAGCAGAAATCAATCCATTTGCCCAGATCTGACCGACATGAGAGCGATTTGATTGATAGATTCGTTAAGAGTAAATTCAAATTCAGTAGAAAGTGATATATGCGGTATTAGTACCTATTATCTCGCAATGGAGAATCTCCTCTTCTCTTCTAGGGATTAGGGATTCTTGTAGGGATGGAACGAGCAATTGCCTCCGCCTCTTCCACGAGTTGCTTGGGTGTCTCTTCTCTAGCTATTTATAAAGAAAAAGAAAGACTTTTCAGTCTCTAGATGGGGATTTGATCTCACCAACTCCCTGTGATGGGATGGACGGCCCAGATTTAATGAAGAGAGAGAGAGATTGATGATCTCGCTGGGGCCCCTGGGGGTGGGTGGGGTGGGTGGGGTGGATTGGTGAGGGTTGCAGTGCAAGTCCATCCTGCACCGACTCCGACCTGGACTACCCACGAGCGTACGCCGGGCTCATCCAAGTTCACCCATCCAATTCATATATTTATTTATTTATTTATTATATTATTATTTGTTTTTGGTGATATGCGCATCGCATATGCATGGTATATTGGAACAAATGTTGTAATGTCCTGTGAGTTAGGTTAGTTAGGTTGATTACGCTCACCTTTTCATAATTTTATTATTATCATGCATATGCATGGTATATTAATATTGGTAGTTCACCCGTTTTCTTTCTTTCTTTCTTTCTTTCTTTTCTCTCCCTAGTCCCTCCCTACTAATGAATTTATATTTCTAAATTTACTACCAAATTCACATTACATAACTCACATATTTCCTTTTCCTCCATTATTATATTAATGTTTTTTTTTCAAATAATAATAATAATAATAATCGTGATAATAAATAATAAAAGAAAAATGTCGGGAAGGAATTATATTATGATTGGAAATAAATAATTATAATTGTAAAAAAAAAAAGTTTAGAACTTGAAAGGGAGAGGAAGGGGAGAGTGAGTTAGGAGTTGGTGGATAATAAAAAAGAAAATAGTGAGGGGGAGGGGGTGATTAAGTTAGCGTGATTAGCATGAAAGGTGCTCGCAGCTACAATAATACTTTAATCAATCCCATTGGAATTGGAATTGGAATTATGGAAATAGAAATGAATTCATTTTTCTCATTTTAAATATTAATTAACATTTCACAGTGGAGGGTTGGTGGAGTTTGTTTGGCCCACACTCACAGCACACAGCACACAGCACACAGCACACAGCACTACAGCAGTCAGCCCTCAGTCTCATTCTCAGTCTCGATCTCAGCATTAAAAATGAAAAATGAATTCGGAGATGAAAAACAGACGGACAAATTATAAACAAAATTGATCAATTCTCAGCTTGCAAATATTTCAAAATCTGTAATTACATTTGATTAACAGGGCTCATAACTGCAACAAAGCAATCAATGCCATTTCCTCATTACAATGACAAATGGCTTTTTAACAAAACAGGAGCAAGAAAACATTTCCCATGGACTCATTCTTTTTTTATAATCTTGACAGCAGCTGCCAACCTCTGGCTGACACAGGAGATTGGTTTTAGGCTTTGTTGGTTGAGCAACCATCAAATTATTTTGCTTTCTACAATTATATCACATCATCTTCTGACCAAAAGCCATTGCTGAAGTCCGATTGTCAGGAGCTTCCTCAAAACCACAATTGAACAACGAAAGAATCCAAAACAGCAAGGGGAATGAAAGAAAGAACTACCAAGGGAGGGAGAGTCAGACTCAGAGGGGGGATGGATTCTATTGGGCGACGGCCTGGCAATGAGAGCATGGGTGTCCCAGCCGGTGTGCTCAGCATCACGCTAGCGTGCACCATCTCCCTGCCGACGTAATCCAGTGACATGAGCAGCATGCCACTGGGAGCACACTCCTCTGCCGACCTCGGTTCCAAGCCCATGTTTCTTTCCAGCCAATACAGGTAGTTCACCTGAAACACCGATTTCAACATGTATTCTGTTGAGCACTTCTCCTTCAGAATGACATGCATGCAATGCAATCATTTTTATATTTCTTCTTTTATATGAAGTACCGAATATAAAGTTAACATTTTTATAGTTTATTCTCATAAAAATTATAGAATGGTCTAATTTTAAGGCCACCACAAAGTGAAATAACACTTTTCAAAGAATATCCAGAAACACGAGAGTTGTTAAGTGGGCTTACCTTACGGAAAGTAAGATACAGGAAGCTTTGAAAGAAGAGCTCCTCATCATTGACTACCTTGACTGAAGGAACCTGGCCACTTAGCAAATATTCACTGAACACCAAACATGTACCGACAATGAAACCAATACAATCAAATTAATGAAACATGTTAAAAAGAAATATTTCATGACAAGATAAACCTTCACGTTACTTCAGATGCTCTATTGAGCATAAATGATCAATTCTTGTACTATGCAGACATCAGGTCTACTCTTGGCATGTACAAATTTTATGCTAGCACGTCTGTACCAGTACAAGAAAAGAAGCCTACAAAGAATAGTACAATTACAGGCGCCCCTCTTTGGTGTATTTAATTATGCTTAAGAAATATCAATCCCTACAGATCCTAGGTAACTTTATTATGTCAATTATAAAGTAAGGGGAAAATTAGTCTAAAATTTACTGGTATTACTTTGAACTGAATTGGTACATCTAATTAGTTGATGTCATCCCAAAAACAAATTGAGAGGAAAGAGAACTTACATGCTCGGTATGGATTAAGGGTCCTGAGTTGAATAGACTGGCATGATTTAAGGTTGCAGTACATGTGAACTGCAGTTATGATAGCATAAGAGCAAAGAGCCAAAGGAGCAGAAGAACCAATTTTATTAGCCAATACTATCCCAAGAGCAATTCCAATGAATTTGCTCACCATGCCTTGTGCTTCCCCTTTTGCAATGACCTTGAATAGGAAATGAATCTTGTAAATATTCCATCTCTTCAGACCTATTATTCCAGTAAGACCAAGATTGATATACCATTCAGACTAGATACTGGATGGAACCAGCTTCTATAATTTTACGGTATATATTTTAGACTATACCATGTATTTAACATGTCTACTTAACCAGCACTTCAAAAAAGGCAGCATGATGTCAACAATTCCGTACTGTACTCAACTGGTACTAATTTAAAATTTAGAAAATATAACCAGAATATTTATTTTTGATGGTTATCCTATAGACAAACCTCTGCAGAGTTCCTCTGCATGGCAAAACCAGCATAAAAGCAACTCCTCGTAGCAGCCTGTAAACATGTAATATAGACAATTACAATCATTTTGTAAGAATGATCTATCTTTTTCGGACCACAAACGCAGAGATTTAAAGTAATATTCCTTTTTGTTACAATTTAAGTTAGCGACCTCTTTGTCGGTCGTTATGAGATATCTTCTTTAAGAGTGGCAGCAGAACGGCCAGCACCAGCGGCTGCACCAATGAAAACAAAATATTGAGGAAAAAGAGGAGTGATAATCTCCATGCCATAAGCTGCATTTTCGAGAAGATCAGAGAAAAGGCGCCATCCCTTGGGATTAACATCAAATGGCGTCCGAATTTTGACAGTAGAATCTTGCTGAGATAGCCGATGCCATCCTTGAGCACCCAGTTAATTGCGGCTGCAATTGGTACGGCACCTTTGCCTAATCCAACTGTATACAGCAAAGCCTACAATTATGGGAGTTAAACAATCAGAAAACATCATAAAAAGGTGGTATAATGGTTTGAGACATTGCAGATGGAGTCGCAATGGCAATGGGTGATGTCATAAAGCACTGGTGGCGTAACAGAAGGAAGGAAGGGAAGATACCTGGGTGGAGAGAACAGCGCTGACTTGACTGGCAATGCCCTGCACCCCTCTCCAGAGAGAGTACTCCATGTAGTCGGTGCTGACGCTGTGGGGGTACCTGTGCAACAACATAAGCCCGGCAAGAGTATCCGTGCAGCGGTGCCACCAGTCAAGGGGCATCCATCCTTGGCTGGGCTTGTGGTCGGCAGAGACGAAGCAAGCATGATCATGTACGACTAGTGACCTCCCATAAGACGGTGGTGTCACGGTCAATGTCACCGATGTTAGCAAGGGCGAGGGCGAGGCCGGAAGAAGGGAGAAGAAAGAGGAGGAGGAAGAAGAGGAGAAAGCGGTTATAGTTGTTGTAATCATGGGAGCCCCCTTCTTCCCAGTTCCAACTCCCATGGTGGTTGTGGTTGCCGCCGCAGTCGCGACCGCCGCCATGGCCCCCAATCCCATGACGAGAGGAAGTGGTGGAATGGTAGGTGCTGGTGATGAAGATGTCGCCAGGGCCTGAATGAGTAGAGGCGACGGGGAAGGAAAAGGAAAGAGGGGGGCAGGATAAAGACGAGAGGAAAGAGAAAGGGAACTGGGAAGGCGGAGGAGGGGAAGGTGTTTGGAAAGGGCCACCTTCAGCCCCTTCATCATCATCATCTCTCTGTTTTTCCTTTCCTTTCGTTGCCCACTAATTCAATTCAATTTCTGTGCTCACTGCTCACTGCTCAATTAGGCAATCAGCCAATGGACCATTGGCCATTGGGAAGAAAAAAAAAAGATGGAGCAGCGTTCAACATATCTTTCAATTCATGCTCATATATATTTACTAGAGATATAGCTCAGTTTTTTCCCCACATAATATTTTTTAAATAAATAATTAAAATATAAAAAATTAAATATATTCAACAAAAAAATCACATTAATAAAAATTTCAACATAAATTTTTAAATACTAACAAATTTATATAATAATATAATATAATTAAATATGACAATCTTTAAAAATAATACTAAAAAGTTAGATCATGTTAAGAGTTAAATTTCACCTCAAGTATATATCACCCATCTATTTTAAATGAGGAGAGAGAAAAAGTATATATAAATCATTGAATTTAAGTAGATGAAAAGATTTAAACAAAATCAGTAATGATATGGCATATTTAAAAAAAATTAAAAACTTAATCTTATTTATGTATTAAAAATTATTTTCTCTATTTTGCAAACATATAACAAATAAATAAATATGTTGTTTTAAGATTCTGCTCTATTGCTTTTTTTTAATATAAAAATTAAAAATATTTTCACATAATCTAGTAAGATTATATATGCATTATTATTATTATTATTATTATTATTATTATTATTATGTCTGTATTATTATTATTAGTATTGTTATGGTTATTAGTACTATTAGTACTATTATTAGCATTATCATTTTTATTACTATTTTTTTCATTTGAGATCTATTGTCACACCCCAGAATAATTAAACCGGATTAGGGGTGCTTAATCCCGCCACGTACGCACGACGAGACGTGTGTACGAAAGGCTAAATGAATAAGATAAAACAATCACAGAGTAAACAAAATAATAATAAATATAAATATATGACCATACAATCCAGAATGAACAAAGAGAATACAACGCCTGCATAGGCGGGGCTAGCTCCATCGGAATGGGCAGCAAATCTCTCAAATAAAAACCCAAAGGAAAAAAATAAGACTCAAAAACCCGATGGATCTATCCAACTACCCGACTCACATGCAAATGCAGCGAAGCATCCCTGTCATCGCGCAGGACTGTCCCTAACACTCGCTCCAAGAAAATCCCGAACCTAAAATACCTGGATCCCACAACCACCGTGGAAACGTGAGTAATTTTAATAATTACTCAGTACAGATTTAGATCCAGCATTAAGATTTGATCTTCTTTCCTAGACTGGACGCAAAAACCGATACTGATGTATGAAATGCAATATAATATTGATGGGTAAATATAATAATATTATCATGCACATATGACATATATGTTATGACATGAAATGATAAAGAAACCCGAAATAGAAATTCTGTGGAAATAATAATATAATATAAAATATAAGGTACGAGAGTCAAACACCCGTAATAAATACCCAGATTTATAAATATGCCAGATCCATCCCGAGCGGGCACAACCAGGGCCCAACTTACTAACTCGGGCCTTGCCTAAGCGGGCACAACTAGGTCCCAACTTACTAACTTAGGACTTTATGTTTGTGCAGCGATAACGCCGCACAAACGACAATTCGGGCTCCCGGGGCGATAACGCCCTAGGAGAGTGAACAGTTATAAAGCACGTACTCAGTCTCTTTGAATACGGTAATTTACCTTACAAAATAGAAGCAAATGGATAAGTATGTCTTCAGTTGCCATATCGTCAAAAGGAGATAACTACCCAGGAAATAACAAATCGAAAACTAATACAAATGGGAGCCTACACTGTACCAACCAGGGGCCAGAGGACCGCATCCCGAGAAATGACAAAATAAAATATAATACAGATGGGAGCCTATATTGTACCAACCTGGGGCCAGAGGACCGCATCCCAAAGGGGAGCCTACACTGTACCAACCAGGAGCCAGAGGACCGCATCCCGAGAAATGACAAAATGACATATGATACAAATGGGAGCCTACACTATACCAACTAGTGGACTGAGGACCGCATCCCGAGAAATAACAAAATATAGTAGAATCCAGACTCGGATATGGACGCCCACACTAAACACTGAAAGACATGGTATCATAATCACTCAAATTTGGATTAAAAATCTTAATCATATTAGGAATAGTAAAATTATAATATTGATCAAAAGAAAAACACTCTGGCACGGCTGAACCGCCAAGTGACGGGGTCGGTGGATAACCGACAATCAAAGGTGCGCTGTGTATATACGGACGAGGGAATGTAACCGTTGTGCAGTTATACAAGACAACCTCGACCGAGATCACCCGGCCCGCCTCTCAGCACTTCCATGTATTTTGCATGATTAATTGCCTAACTTAATTAATAATCAATGATATTACTAATATTAATCTACTAATTATAATCTATAACTTTATTTATTTAATTCTAACCTAATCCTATCTTGGGACTATTTTCCGAGTCCTACTCCTATCATGTCTACATACAGCATGATATGATATGGCATGCGAATGCGGGTAGGCCCCAAAAATACTGGTCAATTACCAAATGCATATGACAGTTCAAAATTTGGTCTCTAATCAATTTTGGTCAGAAAATACCGCAGTTCAGATTTATTTTAAAAATAGTTTATTTCAGGTTTTATTTCTTGTATCCTAGACCCGTCTTGTCATGGGATTGTTGCCCCTTGTACAAGTTAGTTGAACCCAACCTAGTGCCACTACTTGATGCACTAGTGTATTTCAAAGCCCGATTTTTCAAGATCCAATAATTGCTTGTCAATCTTTAAGTTACTAATTTATTGAATAAAATATTTTTGTTCTTTTTCAAAAATAATTTTCTTTGTTTCATACTCGGTTACCTTAGACTCAAGCTTAAGTATCTTTTTGGTTAATCCCTCAATGGTATCTTCACTTCTCAACAACACTTGGTTTGTTTCATTGAGAAGTTTGTTTGCCCTAACAAGTTCAAATTTTAACATCCTCTCATTAGTGGAAATGCTTGCATCCTCAATATCATCATAATCATCATCCAAATCACTTACGGATGCACAATATGAAACATGGATGGGTTCATCCTCATTTAAAATAGGGTTTAAGCATACCTTGGCCTCCTTGGGTGGAGGTGAAGAGCTAGGTTCTACCTTGCTTTGAGCATTTTCATCCTTGGTGTTTGATGAGCTAGTTTTTTTCTTATTTTCTCTTTGCACCTCCTTAGTGCTTGATGAACTCGTCTCATCTTTCTTTTCTTCCTTGGTGACTTCTTCTTGAGTCGTCACCTTGGTTGGCTCCACCACTTTCTTTTTCGCCAAGTGGAGTTTCCTTAGATATTCGATAATGTTTGGGTTGGTGAGCTCATTTTTGGCAATAATAACCTCAAAATTTTCTTCCTCTTCTTTACCGGTGGACCCAAAAATCGGTGATTCCTTGATATGCCTTGTGCTCGACATAGTGAGGACCTTGGCTTGTAATTAAGTGTTCCTTAATTATCAAACTCAACGCGCTCTGATACCACTTTGTAACCCTTGATTACCACTAATAATACTAATTTGGTCAATTAAAAAAAGTAAAAGGGTTAAATTACAATTTTAACAAGTTCTACAACAATCAAGTACAAGCAATTTCTAAACCAAAGAGATGAAATAAAGTAAAGAGAAAAGGTTTAGAAATGTTCAATCAAAGGATCGAGTTGACACGCGATGTAACGAGGTTCGGCGTTATGCGCCTACTCCTCGGGTCCCCGACTTCCCGTCTAACGGTAACAAAGTCGGTCCGATCTATTCAACCAAATACGAGTCTTGTACAAGATCGAACTTTGCCCTCTTACACACAAAGGATGAGAGACAAAGCCTAAAGTTAATGGAGTAGCAAAAGCTTGGAATAGATTTAGCAATGAAGCAAATCACTCAAATCTCACAAGTGTTTAGAACAAGTTTAGATCAAAGATCTTGAGTTTTAGCTAGGTATAGCAAGGTTTTCTCAAAGCTCTTTAATGTGTTTTGCAAGTGTGTTCAGCAACTGGAGGAGAAGGGAGATGGTCCCCCTTTTATAAAGAGCTAAAAACCAAGCATAACTTCACTTTTAACCTTAATCTGTTGTACAACGTTCTTTGATTTCGGCCTGAACCGTTATAACGGTTTACAAATCGTTATAACGGTTTACAAATCATTACAACGGATTAAGATTCAAACGGTATGATTGTCAGAGAAATTTGCCCGTTATTTTATCGTCTTTGATTTTTCAAACCGTTGTATAATGCTCTAGAGCGTTACACAACGTTCTGTAAAATTTCTCTGAACCGTTATATAACGTTATTTGATTTCGGCCTAAACCGTTATAACGGTTTATAAATCGTTATAACGGTTTAGAAAGAATAGCCGTTGGATCAACTGAGTTGAAACGTTATAACGATTTATCAAGTCGTTATACGTTTCATGAATCGTTGTAACGATTACAGAATCGTTATACGTTTCACAAATCGTTGTAACGACATCGAATCGTTACATAACGATACACTCGGTTTCTTTGAGAATGTTTCGTCTTAGAATATTTTTGAGTATTGAGATGAACCGTTATAACGATTACTGAACCGTTATAACGATTCACTGGGCAGAAGCACTTTTCTTGTTGTTTAAGCTCAATTTATCTTGACCAATTCAACCTAGTTTGAGTTTTACTAAACCTAAGACTAATGCAGTCTTGATTAAGCTCTTGTATCTCAGTACTAGTCTTGGTTCTTGTGCACTAGTCCATTTGCATGTTAATCCCTGCACAAAACTCAAACAAGACAAATTATAAAATTCAAGATTGTTTTGCAAATCGACAAATCAAAGAAGATGTTAAGTGTAACAAATATAATATTATTCTCAATTTTTAAATTTATTGTTCCAAAAAATATAGTTATAAAAATACGCAAACGGAATTACGAAGGTATCGAAATTATGAAGTTCGGCGTCTCCCGCAAAAATTTTCCGTGAGATTTAAAGGTTATATTTATTTCATGTTATATTATTTTTTTTGTAGAGTAAATTTAGTTTATGGTAATTTTTTTTTAATATGATAGATTTTAATTTTCAAATTCGGATTTATTTTTAATAGGTTACAAAAATAGGTTATAATTATTTTTTTGAATATGTGAAGTAATTAGATTTATTTTGAATATGTTAGATTTTAATTTTTAAATTTGGATTTAAGTTTAATAGGTTAAGAAAATAGGTAATTTTTAGTTTTTTTATGTGAAGTAATTATATTTGTTTTGAATAGGTTAGATTTTAAGTTTTAAATTCGGATTTATTTTTAATAGGTTACAAAAATAGGTTAGAATTATTTTTTTGAATATGTGAAGTAATTAGATTTGTTTTCAATAGGTTAGATTTTAATTTTTAAATTTGGATTTAAGTTTAATAGCTTAAGAAAATAGGTTATTTTTAGTTTTTTGAATAGGTGAAGTAATTATATTTGTTTTGAATAGGACACTTCAACCGACAACACCGTATGCATATGGAGGTACTTCTTCTATATCATCGAGTCAATTCACTGCCCCTATTTCATCTACTCCTTCGATTGATGTCCCTAAAATTCAAGAAGCAGATGTCTCTCCTTCGAGAAGTGCCCCTGCCCCCCCTCCCCCACAACAACCAGCAGTAAAGAAGACTAAAAGAGCTCCTGAATACAATCAGCCATGGTTGGCCTGGTATAAGGTGACCAAAGACGAGAATGACATTTTGAAAACTCTTAATTATAAGGTATCAAATTGCAAGAAACCTTATTTTGTGTATAAACAATCTAGTGGTATGACAAGCTTTAAAAGACATATTGAAATGCACTCAAAAAAAGGGTGAGGTTCCAAGTGAAAATGCTGAACCGAGACAAATCCAAACCCTTATGCAACCGGATGGTACCAGAACTCACCCAAAATTCAATGAAGCAAGAATGCTTAGTGAAATGACCCGGTACATTACCCATAAAGAACAACCAATAAGTATGGGTGGTTGCATGAGTTTTGTCCGGTTGGTCATTCGGGGGTGCTCTTAACCAATGTACAAGAGGATCCATCATAGAAAATTGGTAGATGAAATAAAAAACCAGTTTACCACCATAAAAAATGAACTCCGAGCTATATTTGCATATTAAAACAAAAAGGTCTCAATTACGTCTGATATATTGACAGACAGTAAACATGGTCTTGGGTACTCTTGTGTTACCGGGCATTGGATCGATGATCAGTGGATATTACAAAAATATATATTAAGTTTTAGAGCGTTGGATTCCCCACACACTGAAAATGTAATTTTCAAATCCATTATTAAGGTTTTACAAGAATATAATCTTAAGAGGGATATGGATAACAAGATTTTTTCTATATCTTTCGATAATGCTAGCAACAATATAACTTCCATTGATATTTTTAAACGGTAACTAAACCCAATTATGAATGGTGCAATGTTTCACCAAAAGTGTGTTTGCCACATACTTAACCTCGTTCGAAGGCGGGCCTTAAAACAGAAGCCGTAAAACTATTGATAATTAAATTTAAGGATGCTCTCAACCACATTGTTTCAAACCAAGAAAGAAAACAACGGTTCGCATTGATGTGCGTCAACTATGGATTGAGTAAGTTGAGAGTTTATTGGGATATAGATACCCATTGGAACTCTACCTATAGATTTTTGCACCGATGTCTTCCTTACCATGCTGTTATTGAGGAGTTTTTGAGAAGCTCCACCCCAGAGGGAATGACATTGGAACCCAGCGTCGAGGAATGGGAGCAACTAGAAAGACTTCGAAAATTTCTAGAAACTTTTTTAAAGCAACCGTCCAACTATCCTGCTCGTACTCACCGACTTCATTTGAGTTGCTGAAACATCTCTATAGCATCTCCAAGATGTATCGTAAAATGGAACAAGCTGAAACCCAGGATAAATCTCTCACGCCAATCGTAGATGCCATGAAGTAAAAATTTCTAAAATATTAGGAAGATATACCCCTCCTGGCCATCATTGCAAGTTGCCTCAATCCGGCATACAAGAAGTATTACACAATCAGAATAGTTCAAGCGTACAAAGAGAATCTACATTTATCCAACACCGAGGTGGAGGCATACGTGAATTCGAAGTTCGATGAGATGTTTAACATATACAACTCAAGAATTATTGACAACCAAAACCTGTCTTCGTCCCGCCGCGCCCCTAGGTAAGAATATAAATTACATGTGTTTTTAATCTTCATTATTTATAATATCTACATTATTTGTCTACTAATTATTCTCTTTAATAGTTTCACTTCCAGGAGCATTAGCAGCGGTGGATTGTTAGCAGATTTCCAATCGGAAAGCACACTGCACACATCCACAAACGAGTTATATAGCTCAATAACTCGATGCTCAACGAAAATGAAGATGTTGACATCATGACGTGGTGGAAGAGAAATGCAAGGGGTTATCTAACGCTGGCGATGATGGCCCGCGACGTATTTACCATACCCGTGTTAACTGTCCCTTCTGAAAGTTACTTTAGTTCGGCGAACACGATTCTCTCCGATAAACGTAGTAAATTGGGTGCACATCTTTTTGAGAGACTATTGTGCTTGAAAGATTGGATGCACATCTTTTTGAGCTCAAAATATTCAAACCCACCGACTCACCGACACCACAGGAAAGCCCGAGCATGTAAGTGTTATAAACTGTGCCTGATCAGGAGGCTACCATGAATAGCAGTTACCACTACCAAGTACCAACAACACTATAAATTCACACCACCACCTTTAATTTTTATGGTTTTTTTTAAATTATAAATTTCTAAACCCCATTTCAATTATTGAAATTATTCATTTTAAGTCAAAAAATATAAAACAAAAACAAAAGTTAGCAACATAATAGCAAATTAACAGCTAATTGAATAAAAGGAGGGTAACTTTTATTTTTTAATCTATTATTTTAAAATAATTTAAATTTATTTTTAAAGTAATTGATTTAATAAATTTTTGATTTATATTTAACTATTTTAAAATAATTGATTTAAGATGTTTTTTTATCTATATTTTATTTAACCACTTAAAATAAATGAACGTTTAAAAAATATATTATTATTTTAAAATGAACGTTTAGATTTGTACTTAGCCGAAAATATATTATTCAGATTTTACGACATTGCAAAATAAAAAATATATTTGTAAAACAAAAACAGAAAAAAAAAACAGAAACAAACAAAAACAGCCAAAAAAAAAACAAACAAAAACAGCAAAAAAAAAACCCGAGTATCCGTAGTTGTACCCGTGCCTGTGCCCGTAGCCGTATACTCAAGACGAGCACGGATATGAAACGGATAAAGTACGATTTTAAAAAAAAATTCGTCTACCCGTACCTGCCCTACCCATCTACCCGCCGTGCTCGTGCCCGCCCTACCCGCCGACCACCACGGTTGTGCCTAGCCCGTACCCGTTAGCAAATGACTAGGTACTATCAGCTTATTGCTGATTGCTGCTGCTGGGCTCTCATTTGTCCTGTGTAATGAATGTATTTCCACCTTCCACTTTTGGACATGCGGGGGAATCAATCTCTCACATAATTTGCTCTGCTCTGATCTGCTCAGCTTTACGAATTATTATCCGCCATCTATACTACTACTACTAGTATAGTTGATAGTATCGACATTACATATCTATACAGCATATACATACATACATACATACATACATACCCAAAGCAACCAAGTTCATAAAATCATAATCATCCCATTCGATTGTTCGATCGTTCGATCGTTCGATCGTTCGTTCGTTCATTCGCTCATACTTGATAGAAATAGGCAACACATACAAGCACACTATTACCTCCCTGCCAAGAGCTGTGGCCAGCAAGCACTGAACACAGCATTAGGAAATCCAAAAACAAAGACAAAACAAAGTACAACGGAGAAGGACAGCCCCTCCCTCTAGTTATTACTCTTTTAACTAACAACACCTTAATACCAACCAATACCAGCTCTCAACCTCCCTCCCACACCCCCCATCCAAGCAAAGTAACAAGCACTCAAATTGGATGGATGGATGGACGGATGAATGGAGGGATGGATGGATGAATGAATGAATCAGTACTTGAGCGGCTTCACAACCTCCCAGGTGAAGTCAGGGTCATTGCGTCCAAAGTGGCCGTAGGCAGCAGTCTTGATGAAGCGGTCGCCCCCCTTCTTCAGCTCCAGGTTGATGCTGATCATGCCCGGCCTGAAGTCAAAGTTCTCCTTCACTATCTTCAGCAGCTCCTTGTCTGCCATCTTCCCTGTCCCGTATGAATCTACAAACACTGACAGCGGCTCCGGCACACCGATTGCGTATGACACCTGCACCAAGCACCGCCGCGCCAGCCCTGCTGCAACAATGCTCTTTGCTGCCTGCCGTGCAACGTACGCCCCACTGCGGTCCACCTTCAGTTTCAAAATACAAATTCATTATAATTCCCCTTCTATCATTTGTATTATCCCACGTTTCTATTTTGGCACAGTAAAGTACAGTACCTTTGTGGGGTCCTTGCCTGAGAAGGCACCACCACCATGGGCCCCCCATCCACCATAGGTGTCAATAATGATCTTGCGACCTGTCAGACCAGCATCACCATGGGGCCCGCCAATGACGAAGCGACCAGAGGGGTTAAGGTGGAAGATTGTCTTCTCGTCCAGATACTCAGCAGGGACGACAGGCTTGATGACATGCTCCTTGAGGTCACGTGCGATCTCATCATTTGTCACTGTCTCATCGTGCTGTGTGGAAATCAACACTGTGTGGACTCTTACCGGTACCATAGCACCTGCATCATTGCGGTACTCTACAGTCACCTGGGTCTTTCCATCAGGCCGAAGCCATGCGCAGGTACCATTCTTGCGTACCTGATATATTTACAATGTTGAGACTCAATTAATTCCATAACATAAAACAACTCGCAACAAACCTAATGGCCTAATTACTAAGAAGGCACATCGGGCATAGATTTCTGCATATTTTTGTTAATTATCATCAATGGGGCCTGATCAGGAATGTGTATACCTCAGTAAGGCGAGCACCAAGCTTGGTGGCAAGCACATGGCTGAGGGGCATCAGTTCTTCTGTTTCATCAGTGGCATAGCCAAACATATGGCCCTGGTCACCAGCACCGATCTCCTCCGGTCGCTTGGTGAAGTGGCCGTGCACACCTTGTGCGATGTCAGGCGATTGTTGTTCAATCTGGACCAGCACACGGCACTTATCCGCATCGAGACCCACATCATCAGACACAAACCCGATAGCACGGCAGGTGTCACGTACAATCTTCTCATAGTCAACATTGGCCTTGGTGGTGATTTCACCAAAAACCATGACCATGTTGGTCTTGGTGCAAGTCTCACAAGCCACCTGTTATGCACATAATGTTGCGCTTATCAGTGATACTACATTATTCCATCCAAATTCAAATTAGCTAATGTGCTTGTAAGGCTATTCTAATTAAGAGTCAAAAACCTGTTTCAAATGCAAAATTAGAATTCAACCTGAGAGGACATGATGTGACCTCAAGGAATGGTCAAACTCCAATTCCATACAAAAGGGCGCAAAAGGTTTTCTCAGATAAAATCCAGAAGCTACTTTTGAAAGTAACAGAGATTAGAGAGTGAAGCAAACCTTGCTATCAGGGTCTTGGGCAAGGCACGCATCAAGAACTGCATCGGAGATCTGGTCACATAGTTTGTCAGGGTGCCCCTCGTTCACAGATTCAGAGGTGAAGAGGAAGGTATCCAGTGCTGCCATTTTTTCTATAAGGCAATTTAACAAACAAGCAGTGTGAGACAAAGCATTTTTTTCCTGAACCAAACAATAAGTATAGAATCAGGAAGTAGGCGTGCAATATGCAATGAAAATGGCTTGAAGATGTCAGATAGTAGAGAGATCTCTGTGATTGATCCACATCTGACACCGGAGGAGATGGAGATTTTCAATTTGCTTTCTTAAAATTCAAAAAAGAAAGGAGAGAGGGGGAGAGAGAGAGAGAGATTCTCGATCTGAAAACAACTTACAAAGACTGAAAGAAAGACATCTGATCTGACAGCAAATAAAAAGAAAGGGCTGAAAATGATAATATTATCCGAAGTATTGAAATCTTAATACTATGTGAACTCTTTTAAGTGGAAATCATGGTCCGACGGGGTCGGATCTAGGTAGATAAGTTAGAAGAAGAGCAGATCCGAGTGGTTTGATGAAACGAGGAAGGATTGATTTGGGCCATGAGAGAAGATGGAGCAGAAATCAATCCATTTGCCCAGATCTGACCGACATGAGAGCGATTTGATTGATAGATTCGTTAAGAGTAAATTCAAATTCAGTAGAAAGTGATATATGCAGTATTAGTACCTATTATCTCGCAATGGAGAATCTCCTCTTCTCTTCTAGGGATTAGGGATTCTTGTAGGGATGGAACGAGCAATTGCCTCCGCCTCTTCTCTTCCTCTTCCTCTTCCTCTTCCACGAGTTGCTTGGGTGTCTCTTCTCTAGCTATTTATAAAGAAAAAGAAAGACTTTCCAGTCTCTAGATGGGGATTTGATCTCACCAACTCCCTGTGATGGGATGGACGGCCCAGATTGAATGGAGAGAGAGAGAGAGATTGATGGTCTCGCTGGGGCCCCTGGGGGTGGGTGGGGGTGGATTGGTGAGGGTTGCAGTGCAAGTCCATCCTGCACCGACTCCGACCTGGACTACCCACGAGCGTACGCCGGGCTCATCCAAGTTCACCCACCCAATTCATATATTTATTTATTATATTATTATTTGTTTTTGGTGATATGCGCATCTCATATGCATGGTATATTGGAACAAATGTTGTAATGTCATGTGAGTTGGGTTAGTTAGGTTGATTACGCTCACTTTTTCATAATTTTATTATTATCATGCATATGCATGGTATATTGATATTGGTAGTTCACCCGTTTTCTTTCTTTCTTTCTTTCTTTCTTTCTTTTCTCTCCCTAGTCCCTCCCTACTAATGAATTTATATTTCTATATTTACTACCAAATTCACATTACATAACTCACATATTTCCTTTTCCTCCATTATTATATTAATGTTTTTTTTCAAATAATAATAATAATAATAGTGATAATAAATAATAAAAGAAAATTGTTGGGAAGGAATTATATTATGCTTCGAAATAAATAATTATAATTGTAAAAAAAAAGAAGTTTAGAACTTGAAAGGGAGAGTGAGTGAGGAGTTGGTGGATAATAAAAAATAATAGTGAGGGGGGAGGGGGTGATTAAGTTAGCGTGATTAGCATGAAAGGTGTTTGCAGCTACAATAATACTTTAATCAATCCCATTGGAATTGAAATTGAAATTGAAATTGAAATTATGGAAATAGAAATGAATTCATTTCTCTCATTTTAAATATTCATTAACATTTCACAGTGGAGGGTTGGTGGAGTTTGTTTGGCCCACACCCACACCTCACACCCCACACCCACAGCTGTGACAGCACACAGCACACAGCACTACAGCACTACAGCAGTCAGCCCTCAGTCTCAGTCTCAGTCTCAATCTCAGCATGAAAAAATGAAAAATGAAAAATGAATTCGGAGATGAAAAATAGACGGAAAAATTATAAACAAAATTGATCAATTCTCAACTTGCAAATATTTCAACAAAATAATTTCACATCTAGTGATATAGCTCAGATTTTTGCCCACAAAATATTTTTTAAATAAATAATTAAAATATAAAAATTTAAATATATATAACAAAAAAATCACATTAATAAAAATTTCTACATAAATTTATATAATAATATAATATAATTAAATATGACAATCTTTAAAAAATAATACTAAAAAGTTGGATCATATGAAAAGTTAAATTTCACCTCAATATATATCACCCATCTATTTTAAATGAGGAGAGAGAAAAAATATATATAAATTATTGGATTTAAGTAGATGAAAATATTTAAATAAAATCAGTGATGTGATGGAGAAGAGTGATGATGTGACATATTTAAAAAAATTAAAAACTTAATTTTATTTATGTATTAAAAATTATTTTCTCTATTTTGCAAACATATAACAAATAAATAAATATGTTGTTTTAAGATTCTGCTCTATTGCTTTTTTTAATATAAAAATTAAAAATGTTTTCACATAATCTAGTAAGATTATATAAGCATTATTATTATTATTATTATTATTATTATTATTATTATTATTATTATTATTATTATGTCTATAATATTATTTTTAGTATTATTATGGTTATTAGTACTATTAGTACTATTATTAGCATCATCATCATTATTTTCACTATTAGTACTATTATTATGGCTATATGGTTATATCCCTTGTGATAATTTGTAGCATTCTCCACATTTCTCTTAATTTGTTGTACTCTGTTGTTTCATTTTTATGTTTTTCTTTTATGGTTATTCCACTGGATTCTTTGTTTTGGACTTGTTTGTGTTGGATCTAGTCAAAATATGCGATCATTCATTCGATTTTTTTGCAAATTAAAATGCACTTCTCATAAGAACTCCGATGTTCGGCAAATCGTTGTCATTTTTCACAAGTGCTGATCCCAAATACAAATAACGATAGCTAGCTTTGTACTGCAAGTTAGGCCACATAATTTCATATTTGCTGAGGCTCACAACAAACGCATAACAAAGACAACAAGTCAACAACACAAACAATAAAGAAACAAAGCTATGTTTCAGTTTCAAGTTTCAACCACTCAGTCGCAGCACACGAGTAAACATTACATTACATCAGCTTATGAGTTATGATCCACCAAAAAGAAACATATTTTATTTTGCACACCTCAATTACCCGACCAAAATTGAATTAACTTATTAAGTGGTAGTATCTTCCGAGTACACACAGAAATTTAAGCAGAGCCTGTCATGATGCAGTCAATAGCTCTCTTACATATGCCTGTCATGGTAGCCTCCGGTCCATACACCTACAAATTCAGAATATCCAGTTAACCACCATTTCAATTTTCAGGTGCAGATGTTTCAAAATAGCTGCTCCACCCAAGAAAAAAAAATAGCAAAAACCTGAAAAAAGTTCTTTTCATAAGGTTAGAGAGAGAGAGAGAGAGAGAGAGAGGGAGAGGATCCAATACCTCAATTGGAACACCTAATTCGGCACCAAGTGTGCGCATCTTTGCAAGACCAGTTTGATAGTTGGGACCCCCTCTTCGCACATATATATGCATCCTTGCAGCCTTCAGCTTTGATTCCTTTATTACAACAACAGCAGAAAGAAAAAAACATTGAGGTATGGTTGTTTTACTTTTACCCAAATCTGTGCAAAAACCTATGGACATCACATTCCGCTGGAAGAACATGAGATATCGAGTACATACACATTAATCTTCTATACACAACATCAGTATAACCCTTGAAAACTGGTGCCATGGCCCAACCATCTCCCTGGCTTATACTTTTCTTCAAAAATTAAACCCTAATTTCACTCCCTCCTCCTTTCTAAATCTAGAAGGTAGAGCAGGCAAGAAAAAGGCAGATCTTGTTTTGTTCTTTACTTTTCCTTTATTTTTAACAGTAATTGTTCTTTACTTTTCAGAAAACAAGGAATACACAATGTACAATTAGCTCGTCTCCACACAAATTAAATAAATGACTTGCACAAAATAAAACCTTCTCTCTCAAGGCGTGAATGATGCCGTTGAAGGTAGCTGCTACATCAGTAAAATTAGCAATGCCGCCTCCAATTAGAAGTGCTCTCTTCCTGCCGTCAGGATCAGCAGTAGCACACTACAGAATGGTAAGCAATAAATAGATAGAATTTAAGCTCAATCAGAAACTGATAAAAAGATGTAGCAATTCTGGATTAACAAAAATCCATGGCATTAATGTATTAGATGAGGAACACAACCAGCCTGATGATTAAGCTAGTTATAGTCTTGTTTGTTTGATCATTTTTGGAAAGATATTAGGCGCTGTTATGGTGTAGTGTTATTGGTTAATTCGTTGATTTTGGTTGGTATGTTTTTAGGTTATGATGTTTGTGTAAAATGATATCCATAACTTACTATTAAAGCATGGATTTGGTTTGATTTGGTTGACTAGGATAGTATAGCTAATTTATTTTTTTTAGGTAGAAAGAAAAAGGTTAACCAAACAAGAGCACTGTTCATAGGCAGACCAGGAGAAATGCTCAAGCTTGATTAAATCCTTATGGGAATCAAATATAGAAGGGGCGCTAATTGAACTCGAGCAAAACCTATCATGAACGATCTGGTGTTAGCATAAAAGAGAAAAACCTTACATCAAGAACAACTCTGGCATACTGCAAAACCTCTTCCTCATTAGGGGCTCCGCTGTACTCAGCATAGTTGCCAAGCTCTGATGCATAACCCAAATCTCCAACCTGAAAATATGTTCAAGACTTATAAGATCACTCAAATCTGATTATTGTACCTTTACCCTGGACATCTCCAGCAAATTGTAAGTTCCTGACCTGTACTGTATTTATGCAGTGACCAAAATTTCCTATTGCACTACTTCATTCACTCCCCATAAAAGGAAAGGTACATCCAAAAGCTCCAAAATAGGCAAAGAGATAAAAATAGCAGAAAGGAGGGGTTTACCGTATCAGCATAGATGACACTAGCTCCGCCACCAGCAACCATGGTCCAAATGCGGCCTTTTGGGTTCAAAACTGTGAACTTCAGTGATGCGCTAGTCTAAACAAAGAGATGCAGAAGGATTCAAGAATTATCATAAAGCGCCATGCCACAGACAGAACTTCAAATGAGTGTAGTCTCATTGAAAAGCATAGTTAGTTAGTTACCTTGTCATCCAATCCATGGATGTAACTTTCTGCAGGATTGAGCACTCTTCCAAAAGGAAGTGGGAACTCAATGTCTCCCCATCTACACATGATACAATAAAGAAATGAATCTCCGCTATTATATTGTATTATATTTATATACAAAGGGTGGGTAAATCAACATTAACATTAACATTAGCAGAGGGCAAGCACGCGTACTTTTTGAAGTTCTTGAAAGAAGCGGTGTCATCCAATTCCCCCCTCATATCAAGGGGGTAGGGCTCCCCATTGATGAGGGTGAAGGGGTTCATCTCAATAAAAGAGAAGTCCAAATCTGTTGAGAATTAATGTACTATTGAATGAATGAATGGATGGATGAATATAATTATATAATTAAGAGGAGCGGAAGAGACCTTGGAAAACAGAGAAGACGCCTTGGATAAAGTGGCCGATTTGGGGACGAACCTCAAGCGGCAGCGTGGCGATGAGAGGGGCGCAGGTGTCGAGGGAGAGGGTTTGGTCGGTGGGGAGGAAGATGGTCTTGACCTTGTCCCAGTTGTCCTCGATGTCGATGCCACCACACTCGGAGAAGCTGACAGTGCAGCCGAGGCGATCAGAGACGATGTTGAGGTAGAACTCGCAGTCATGGGGCAGGAAGGGCTCCACTATGAAGGTCGTGATGGGCGCCTTGCAACCGCCCATCTCCACCTCGACGCCGAGACGCTTGTTGACAAAGTCGACGACCTGAGCGAAGTCGAGGTTGAGCGCCACGAGGCCGCTCTTGCCACGCTTGCCGAAGAGCATGTCGGGCTTGACGACGAGCTTCATGGAGGAGAGCCAGGGGTGGGCATCAAGCAGAGCGACAAAGTCGGTGGAGTGTGTGATCTGCACGGAGAGGATGCGGAGGTCGAGGCCGGCGAGGCGCTTGAGGTGCTCCTTGAGCAGCCTTTTGGAATCAAACTCACGGATCTTCTTCCTCGCCATGGATTCTCTTGCTACCAAGTTGTGTTGTGTTACTAGTATATTAGTAATTGAGATGAGATTTGAGATGAGAACCACCTACCCACCCACCACCTACTCAGTCTACTTACTACCCGGTTCCTTTTTCCTCTCTTCTCGCCCACCAAAACCACCTACCAACAACTTTTTTTCTTCTTCTTCTTCTTATTCTTTCTGCCCATCACCATCAGCATCTTCATACAATTCTATCTATTTGACTAAAGCAAAACTCCAGAACCACCATTTCATTCTCTTACTTGTTTATTTATAACATAATTATATTATGAACTACCAAACAAAACTCTCTAATTAGTCGCCTCCCGCTATATTATTATTCCACAAACAGAACAAAAAAAAAAAAAAACTACTGTAAGAGCCGCCATTGCCCATAGGCACAAATTGAACAAAAAATTTACTGTAGATCCTCCAACTACTTTACACACTTGCAATCACAAAAAATCAACAAAAGAACGTAAGCAAAATCCTACACAAAACAAACCTTCAAAAATAAAAGACAAACATTACAAAATTACACTCAGTTGGATTTGTCAAAACTATCGGGTCAGTAATATTTGTCAGGTAAAAATACTCCAGTATCAGCACCCAAGCCATGCTGTTCTCCAATCTTATCAACATACTCTTAAATACAAAATAATGCTGTGGGAAGTGCATCCATGGAATGGTTGCACCTCTGCTACCCATAAGAAACCTATTTCTGGCCTTCAACAATGAGAGACACAAGTTCATTTTCCGGCTGTATGTCTCTATGTTTAGAGGAAGTCGGAAAAACCCTTCTGACCCTTTCAGGTACCCACCTGCTAAGATGTAATGCAATATACATTTACAAACCTGAAATAGAAATAAATATAGAACAGTTCTAAAATCCTTGCTAACTTACAGTTCGATCCTTTCAGCAATGGCCCTGCGTACTGAAGAGTTGAGGCCATAAGCAATTGAATTAAATAACCCCTGAGCAGAAACACAAAGCGGTAAAGATTATGTGCCAGAATGACAGCATAATGTAATAGTAATATAACTTGCTGGGATATTCAAATATGCATCTTATACTTTAATCAGACATGAAAATGCAAAATTTAAAGGAATGCGCAAAATCCAAGTAAAGCGCTTCACAAGCAATTAACAATAAACCAACAAAATAGAGATAAAACCAACCATGAGTCCAGCAAAGCCAACATCAAGGAATGAAAGCCAAAAGACCTTGTGTCCTGGATAAATAAAATCGTAAATTCGATTGATTGTAGCAAAGGCCCATGATCCTATCAGGATCAAAGGGTAGTAGCCCCACCGATTAAGAGCCTGAAAAAGCAAAAGAGAACTTTTCAGAATTTAGAATGCAAGTTTCAATGCAGCTTATTTAAACAAGTTTCTCTTAAGAAATGTATACATAAAAGAGGTAAACAGGTACTAGACCTTTCTGTCAGCTCGCACATCAGATTGATTTGACCGGTCACCCATCACAACAGCCATCTGCAAAGTTTGAATATAAGAATTCATACATATGCTCCCCCCCTCCCCCCAAAAAATAATAATAATAATAAAAAAAATAAATAGAGACTTATGACCAGTGGAATCAGGTGCAAAAGCAAATTTACCCGAGTGGCATTGTTTAGCATATGGTTTACTTGGTAATATGTAAAACCATTGTAGAGAATTGCACTCCATAGCGGACCATAAAATGTTACTAGGTGGGCTACCTACAAATGAAGGGGAAGAAGAGAGTTACATCAGTATGATAAGACCGCCATTTCTTTTCCAATAAAGTATACCTTCATTGTTTATTGGATTTTGTTTATGTACGGTTTTGACAAATAGTTCTCATTTTAATAGGGGACAAGAAATTTAACAAACATATGCATCCAAATAAGCACTAATCATGATTATAACAAATATTGAGTATTTGGAGGAAGGGGGTGAGGCATGCCTTGCCAGTGCTAGCTGGTTGAATCCAACAGCCAATACCAGGTCTTCCATAGTCACTTCCAATTGTTCGCAATATTGACATAGCAAGGGATGTTCCTGTAAAAGCAAATACCGGTACAGATTTTGCAGGGATGGAAGAAATTAAAAAGGAAGAGGAAGAAGAAGATACATACCCCAGACATACAGGTGGAAAATGGATCCAAATTCTTCAACATCAGTCTTGTGCTTTACAACGGTCCGATGGAGAGTGAAAGCAATTGTAGTGGTCCACAAGAAGGACGCAACGCAGAAGAATTGGGCACTGTAGTCGTGGGCATGACAGAAAAACTCGTTGGAGGGATCCCTAAAGGAAGTGAGTAACAGTAGTAGGAATGGGAATGATATTATGGTAATGATAATAGAAATAAATGTGATTAATTAGTAAGGAAGGGAGAAGTATTAATATATAGTAAAGAGTAGAGAGAGAGAGAGAGAGAGAGAGAGAGAATGAAGGAAGCATACATACCCTACTATACTAAAGAAGCTGCAGAGCATATCCTGCATGCAAGAGATTGGATTGGAGTCAATACAATTAATTCAATTCAAACAAAGTTGCTTACATTACAAGTGATAAAAAGAAAGAAAGAAAGAGCTTAGATCTGGGAAGGAGATGAAAATTTACAGAGAGAGCGAGGAAGAAGACGAGCTTGAAAGAGAATTTATGAAGGTCCTTGAAGAGGAGATAGCAGAGGACGATGAAAGCTGAACCGCCGAGCGATAGCGCCGCCGTGCCCGTGCGTACGACGTCGAGTACGTGGCGGTCGGACGCCGTGAATCCAGACACGGAGGCGGTGGCGTCAGTCCGCAAAGACATAGATGGCCAGGAAGCGAGAGACAGAGATCTGTTTGCTGTTTGCTGTTTGCTGTTTGCTCCCCCGACAGAGAGAGGGGGAGGGGGAGAGGGAGAGAGAGGGAGAGGGAGACGGAGACTGGAGAGAGCAGTTTGTTGAGTCAATTTTTGGGAATTTTTACTTGAATAATTATTTTATTACATAAATTTACACAGATGATCTAACTGAACTCATGCCCTTTAAATTTTAATTTTTATATTAATAAAGTTAAACAAATATTTATAAATATATATGATGAAAATAAGAAATATATAAATTAATAGTAAATTTAACTACTATTATATTATGAAAGTAAAAATATTATTATCATATATATAATTATAATAATTAAAATAAAAATTTACATATTAAAAATATAAATTAATAATTAAATAAATAACATAAATTATTTATAACTAAAAAATAATAATATAATTATAATAATTATAGCAATAAATTACTTTTTAGAGTTAGACTAAAACTAAGACTAAGACTAATAGTAAAGAATAGCAGAGATCGGAGATGTGGAAGGCAATCAGGGATCGGGAGGTGGCATCGCTCGCTCCTCTCGCTTTCTCCCGCCGCGTCTTCTCCGCCAGGCTCGCCTCCCTGCACCTCTCCAACCGCAAGGACCTGCTCTCCCTCCACCGCGGTGCCGTCAACTCCCTCCAGGTCGCATCTCATCATCTCTATCTCTCCTTTTCTTTCTTTCTTTCTTTCTTTCTTATTATTATTCATTTCAATTATTATTATCATTCATTTCAATTTCTGCAGGTCGATCCCTCCGAAGGAAGGTACCTTCTCTCCGGAGCATCCGACGGTTCCGCTGCTGTTTTCGACACCCACCAACCAACCCGTTACGAAGCCCCAGGGCTGCTGGTCGCCCACCATCACAGCCTCTTTCACCTCAATGCTCACAAATTTGCCATCTCCTCTGCCGTCTGGTATCCCATCGACACCGGCCTCTTCATCACCGCTTCCTTCGATCATTATGTCAAGCTCTGGGATACCAATTCCACCCAAGTACCTTTTTTTCTTCTTCTTTCTTTTGCTCTCTCTTCTCCTCCCCTCTCCTCTCCTCTCTTATCTTCACCCTTGACTCTTCATGCATGCATGCCTAGGTTGTTCTGGAATATAAAATGCCCGCCAAGGTCTATGCAGTGGCAATGTCCCCAATTGCAACCACACATACACTCATAGCTACTGGTACGGCAGATGTGCAAGTGCGCTTGTGTGATCTTGCATCCGGTGCTTTTACTCACACCTTGTCTGGCCATCGAGGTTGTCTTCCCTTTCCTTCCCCCCTCCCCTCCCCTCCCCTCCCAATGTGAAACAGCAAATCTTTAAGATTCCCTATAATGACATGACATTGACATGACTCTCCTAACCTATAGCAATGCCAATGATTATATTTTATGCCAGATGGGGTAATGTCAGTGGAGTGGTCAAATTCTAGTGAATTTGTATTGATGACGGGCGGATGCGATGGGGCTATTCGTTTTTGGGATATTAGGCGTGCTGGTAGTTTCCTTGTTCTTGATCAGTCTCTTTCTCAGCTCGGAAGACGGCCCCCTTCTCTTCCCCAGACTTCCAATAAGGTGTGTCTTTTGCCATTTCCATTATCAGTCATAGAATTATAGAAGCTTACTGAAGTTCTCATGCTTTAGTTGTTTCAGTTTATTACATGCTGACACGCTGAGAGCATCAAGGGTTAGACCTTTTAAAATTAAAAAAAAAAAAAAAAAGAATCACATTACCGCCATTAGTCATTTGATTAAATGAACCGTGTCTGGCATTCACTAGGAACCTATGAGCTACACAACTTCATCCAAAACATCATCTTCTAGCAGGAGCTCCACAGCTCCAAAAAGAACATCTCAGAGTAAAATTCAACTTAAAACTGCTGCCCAGAGGTCCCATCCTGGGATGGCTTCGAGCCAGAACCGTGCAACTGCTCATTATGGTGCTGTAAATGGACTTCGTGCAACTGCAGATGGTTTCTATCTTCTAAGCTCAGGTAAATTCTACTTTGTGCAGCTGCAGTATTTTCTTTTTTTCTTAACGCTAAAAGCTGAGAAACTAATAATTGTGTCCAAGGATCCGATTCACGTCTAAGATTGTGGGACATAGAATCTGGCTGCAACACCTTAGTCAACTATGAAGCGATGCGTCTTCAGACCAGCAAACCTATACAGCTGGCAGTCACTCCTGATTCATCTCTTGTGTTTGTCCCATGCATGGCTAGTGTTAAGGTGTGTGCCGCTTTTCTTGTTCTCTCTTTTGATGTTTGCTTTGTTTCGATTTGTTTGGTTCTCTGTAGTTTGATACTTTGATTCATCAATTAGTTAGTATAGATATAACCATCTCTGAGAATGCTGTAGGCATATGATGTGTGGTCTGGTACAACCATTCACACATATCGGGGCCACTATGAATCAGTAAACTGCTGCTGCTTCAATGCACATGATCAGGTAGAGGTTTGTGTTGGTACTTGATTTCCTGTTAAATAGAAATTTAGTTGAACGGAGTTTATAGGTTATGCTGAGTGAGCCACATCCCACATGGCAGGAACTCTACACTGGAAGCAATGACAGACAAATTTTGGTGTGGTCCCCATCCATTCCTGCTGCTACAGAAATGGTACATTTGAAATCTGCTTGTACATTGTTAATTAGTAGTGCATGCTGTCTGTATTTAGAATAAGAGTTGAGAAGGCATGTGAGTTTTAATAAATAATAATGATGGTACTTTGTTGACTTGTAATTTTCATAGGAAGAGGGACGCATGAGGTGCAGTGATCAGGACAATTGGAGTGACTGAACTAACATAACTATTATTTGTGTTAATTTTTTAATTTTAATAATAGGCCAAGGCTTTTCTTTCTTTCTTTCTTTCTTTCTTTCTTTCTTTCTTTCTTTCTTTGGTTGTTGTATACTTGTATTGCTATTAGCTGAGCTCTTTGTAAGTTTGTATATATAATAACTATATAGAACTTGTCTCCAGTCTCCAGTCTCCAGTCTCAAGTTTGTACATCCTGCCAATGAGTCAAGCCAAAAGGAAATTGACACGCCATTCGCCACGCTCCATTCAGTGGACCAATTGAAAACATATTTTAGGTGCATCAATTGCCTCCAGAAGAACCCATGTTTTTGGTCCTTCATAAGAACCCCCATTCTAATAGATTTTGATTATCACCGATGTCCGGAGCCAGAAGCATGTCATGTAAGGGATGGATGTGTATAGATGTCATGACTGAGTTGATGATCCAACGTAGAGCC
The DNA here is from genome assembly GCA_037127355.1 of Schoenoplectus tabernaemontani. Lineage (NCBI taxonomy): Eukaryota > Viridiplantae > Streptophyta > Magnoliopsida > Poales > Cyperaceae > Schoenoplectus > Schoenoplectus tabernaemontani. The sequence goes on along the minus strand of CM073746.1, from coordinate 20,972,222 downwards.
ACCCTTGGCAATAAGAACTCTCTCATCTCCAGTGTTCTCCTCTCTTTTGATGTTTGCTTTTTTTCTTCCTTTTCTCCTCTCTTCAATCCGATTCTTCACAGTCTATCAAATCAAATTATGTGCTTCACATCTGTAAGTTTTGAGAAAACAATAGCGTCTCTTCCATCACGTTTAAATTTTAATTTTAGAACTCTACAGCGCGTATCTCTTATGCTGCCTTCGGGCACGTACTTATGATGATGCCTTCTCTTCATCGGGAGCATTCTCTGACACTGCCATCGGTTTTTCAGACGTTGCTCTCATGCGGCCTCCACTTTCTTCGAACGCGTTCCTCTAACGCTGCCTCTACTTTCTTTAGGCGCATTCCCTAACGCCCGCCTTTACTTTCTTCAGGCGCATTCCTTAACGTTGCCTCTACTTTTTTCGGGCGCGTTCCTTAACGCTGCCTCTACTTTCTTTGGGCGTGTCCCCTGAAGCCGCCTCCTACACTTGAAGTCATCTTTATTGATGCTTCTTTGCGATGCTTACTTTTAACTTCTACAATACTCATCATCCCACTCGACGATATTCCCTTCATAATCTTGTTTGATGTGATTGTCATCCTGCCAGTATACTATGATGGCCTTGATGCCTTGTCATTTTCGATTTTCTTTCACGACTTCTTCTTGTAGTATTTTCTCCCGATCTCGATTGTTCTTTGATACTTGTTACTTTCATTCTTGTCATCTTTGTATCATCATCATCACGGGCGGAACCAGAAACGATCGATAGGGGTGTCCGGTTCAAATAAATAGAATGTTCGGGTCAAAAAAATATATTTTTTACCGTACGATCTTTATTTTTCAGTGAACCGAGGGGTGCTCGAGTGTCGGTTGGCAGGCACCTTGGTTCCGCCCCTGATCATCATCATAACTCACAATGAAATTACATAACCATCTTTTGACAATTTCTTCTCGATTCATTGAGCTAGAATGCGTCTTTGCTCCTTGCTTGCTCACAAAATCAGTCGTGGTTGTATATCTTTTGTCATCCAATTATCTGACTCTTCGGGATATGTATATATAAGTTTCACACCCACACCGAGTCTCATGTGGTTTTATAACACATCTTCTCATGGTCTTTGAACACTTTCGACAATCACCTCATCATGTTGGTAGTTCTCGCTCTGGCACTCATTGCACGGGCTCTCTCATGAGTCATTGCTCACGTCGGCTCCAATCACCGATTCTTCGAACAAGACCATTGATAGAAACTTCACCACACGTTAATAGCATCTGTTGCATTTTTTTCTTAGTATTGACCATCTATTTTTCTTCTTCTTTGCCTTCATCATGTCAGGTCCTCCGATCGACTGATGCTCTGTTAGGTCTCTTTGATCGCCTAACGCTCTGTTAGGTCCTTTTGATCGACCAACGCTATGATACTAATTTGTAGAATCTAAATTCGCTTTGATACCATTTTGTTGAAAATAAAATTGCTCTTATACTAATTTGTATAATTTAAATTGGTGATGATAGAGGAGATGGAGAATAATAATCTTCTATTTCAACCAACACAATGGACGCAACAGTCGACCTGACAATGACCACCCCTGTAATGGCTGATGACATTAAGGAATCCTCGCCCTTGGCATTGGCATTGATACCTGTGAGTTTGAACTGCTGGAAGACTTGCATGTCATTTTTTATTTTTCATTTACTAATAAAAATAGCACCGTTAATCTTTTCAAACACGAGACCGAAATTCTCAACGCACTGAATTTCTAGCGCATGACGACGTGCAACGAAGGAAGGACCATACTTTGTCTTTGTTACCCCACTTTACAAGTATTTATAAATATCAAACCCAAAAGACAGCGTTATATTATATTATATTATAGATAGATAAAGATGGCTAACACCAGCCTAGGAAACGTAGATACAGACTACTCCTTGAACATCCACCCCCCCCCCCCCCCCCCAAAATAAAAAGTAAATATCCAGCTCACCTCTATGTACCAAAAAATGTTGAGGAAAGAAAAAAGATTTTTTTTTCTGAAAAAAAAAATAGAAGGAAAGAATAAATGATGTTTCCTCATGATAGCATGCTAAATCTCTCAACAGGATCCGATTCTTCTAGCATAGCTGCTGCTTGAAAGCAATCAGCTGCATCAGACGGTCTACCATCATCTCCGTGGACCATGCCCAGGTAGTACCAAGCAGCACAGTTGGTCGGTTCCAGCCTCAGTGCATCAGAGAGAAAGCTCCTAGAAACGGGAAGGCATTTTGGACCTCTCTTGGAGAGCAACGCCCCAACAGATACCTTGCTTGGTGCGTGGTTCAGATCCATACAGAGCCCGTTTGCATACGATGCCAGTGCGTGGTGGACCAAGTCTTGTGCTTCATGCATTGATCCTGATAAACGAAAAGGAAAATTTAAACTTGCTTGGTGCATTGATCCTGATAAATTCACAGCTCCTTTCAGTTGGCAACTAAACCCCAATGACTTGAACTTCCTTAAATATATAGGATTCTGTCTCTTCTTTAGAATTTGACAATACATTTATTTCATGTCAAAAGAAGCAACAGACTGCAACATATTGGGTTTATTTCACATAAGCAACCTGGCAAGCCTGGCTCTAGGAGGAAGACTATTTCCAACATACCAAACTAAGCTGTGAATATTAAAAGCTCAAATATGAAAAATGATTGCTCATATTTGCATGTACAGAAACATATTGTGTACATACTGATGACCTATCTGCATTCAAAATATTTATAATATCCAGATGAGATGAGAGTACCTATCAGTTTATAAGCTACAATAAATAAACAAATAAATAGGTATTTGTTGAGGGATGAGACCCCTGGAGGTTGAAGGATTAAATTATTTCATATTCTTGTTAAAATCTTTTCAAACAGTTCAAACTTTGTTGGAACCACACGAAAAAAAAAATGTTTATGGTTCTGCCTTTGTCGGCTTATCCATTAAGTTTGTGTGCTTTGAATATCACTTGATAATGGGTCAAGGGTTGTTAATTCAAACAGTTGAAAAGTAATAATTCATTCAGTGAATAGTAGCACATCACTTTTGATAGACACTACATATGTATCATATCTCCACTCTTTATTAAGCACATATGTGTTCTGATTCTGCAACGGTCCAGATTTTTTGTTGAATTTTTAGAGTTAATATCACTCATCGGATTAAGTTATTCATCAAATAATGTTACTAACTCTATGACCATTTGTGTTGAAGTTAGAATTTTCTCTCAATTTTGTTTGTTACACAAAATGCTACATAACTTAGGAATACAATTGCTCTATTTTGTTTCTTTTTTTCTTAGATTGCCATCAATTATGAATTTCAACTTTCCTTAAACGCTGAATGTTAACTTTCCTCTCAATTTACATTTATTTTGCATTAATTATGTATTCATGATTGAAATTTACATTAATTACTAAATTATCTTCATTTTTATTTCCTTATTTTTCACATGAAGATATGATTTTTTATATTTCTAAAAGATATCACCGTAACAACGCACGTGCAATATACTAATTTAATTTTATAGAGTTAAAATTCATATCTAATTTTGTTGTATTCATTCATAATATGCAGTGAACTATAATTGAGAAGTTGTAGAAAGAAAAGAGACCTTGTGTGTGGAGGGAGGAGGCAGAGAAGGGCTTGAGAGATGTCGCTTTTTGCAAGCAGACCTCAGCATCTCTCCAGTGCGACAGCTTCGCATATAGATTCGCGAGATCCTGCCACACTTCATCTTCACTCACCTTTTCATTCATGTTCAATGAGTTAGCAATGATTACAATTTACAAGTCAATACAAAATACATATACCAAAAGGTATTGTAATTAGTACCTCTGACAAAATATTTAAGCCCTATCAACAATGAGAAATATCAATTATACGGGCCCGTAGAATCTGGAAATACCTCAAATGCCCTTCCTCCCTTATTTTTCAAAAAGAAAAAAGCACAAATTATACCTCCTTTTCTCATTATGTACAAAAACAGAGAACATGAAGGTAGTAAGAGCACACATTTATGAACAGCAGGCTTCTCTCTTTTATAAGAGAACAACAGATACCTTCCAACTATGCACAAATAAAGAGATGACTAAGAAATATACCTCAGTGCCGTTCTTCAAGCCAGAAGCTGACTTCCTCTGGGCCTGCACCAGTGCAAGCAACATGCGGTATGCCTCAACAGCATCCATTGGCTGAGATTGAGATACTTTCAGCTTAGCCCTAATCCTAAGCAGTGGACCTTGATCCCATTTGGCAGTCTCATCCAAGGCTGCATCTGTCACTACCTCTGCCTCGCTGTACCTGCCCTGTGCTGACAAGACCAGCGCGAGCAATCTCCAACCCTCAATGACAGACCCACCCGTCAGATTGATATAATCCTTTGCACATTTCAAAGCAGCATTTATGTTTCTCTGCTTGGCATACTCCAGCCCCAGGTCGTACACTGGATCAGGGTTTCCTTTGTCCAAGGAAACTGATTCACTGAGGGAGTTCAAAGCTTCAGCCTGGAGCAAGGACCTCTCATGGTCTGATGAGGCCAGTTTTGCACTTTTACCCTGGCACCTTCCTAAATAGCGCAGTGCTATCCCCTTTAAATGGTTGTCCGTAGCCTTTTCTGATAGCTCGACAGCTCTATTGGCATACTGCATCCCTTCTGTGGCAAGTGAATGATCACTTCCACAGTCACTACAAGTTTTGGCAGCCAACAATAAAGCTGATATGTTGTCTGGGCTCTCGTGCCTGTTCAAGCACTTCCGTAATAGGTTGAGTGCAGCTTCGTTCTGACCTGAGCCACTATAACATAGAGCCAGTGTATACCATCTCTCAGTACGTGGATATGTGCCCGGCCAGAGCTCTTCGAACCCCTGTGCCAGCACATTGGTCTGACTGCAAAGTGACAGAGCAAAGGTGAGGTGCTCCATGACGGCAGGGTCCCACTTGGCCCGGCCATTGTACCATTTCCTTAGCAGAATCATCATCAGCAGAATCGCCTCTTCCAAGTTGTTCTTGGGGACAAAGGAGCCCTCAGACTGGTATGCCAGGCTGGGAGGGGTGGCTTCAACCCCACTATACAATAGAAAAACTGCAAATCTTTTCTGGATGCGTGCAAGGCATTCTTCATCAAGGTTCCACTGGCTGAGAAGAGCCCGTCTGTAAGAGTTTAGTGCATCAGGGTAGCGGCCAGCTTGTTTGTACAGCTCAGGTAAGAGCTCAACGGCTCGGCTGACAATTTCTTGGAGTTTTTGATCCACCATGACTTCTGGTATGCCATGTTGAAATATTTGCTCGACGGCATCTAGTACGGATCTGCATTCTTGGGCTGCCTCTGTAGCATGAAAAAGAAAAGGCTTTACTTCTCTGACAGGTTATCTAGCCGGAAGGAAACAAAATTAGTTGTTTTCCTTGCATTTTCTGTCTTATTCCTTTTTCTCTTTTTATGTGGAGTTATCATGCTGGTCACTTAGCACTACCCAAAAGAAAACAAAATTGTGCCGATGACTATCTGTGGTGTTAGTGCAGAAATTGGTTAATAGAAGAACTGCACATACCAGCGGGCCTGGTGAGCTTTTGGAGAGACATGGCCTTCAAATAGATGGCCTCAAGGACGAGGCTGGCAGCATGCTGGGAGCTGGAGCTGGAGTTGGCGGGGTCAGAGCTCTTGCGGCCGCGGCGGGGGGCGGGAGCGGCTTTGAGGCTATCAGCGAGGGAGGACTGGAGGCGCTGGATGGCTGCATGGAGATCAATGCCGTCGAACACCCGGAGCGCGGCCTCCACGTTGCCGCGCTGATACTCGAGGCGGCCGAGCAAGGCGCGAGCTTCCTGTGTTCCCAGAGAAGAGCATTAAAGATCCAATGCAATTATGCAAGAATGCAGAGAAAAGAAAAGAAAAGAAAAGAATGAAAGGAGAGGAGAGGAGAAAAAAGACCTCGTAATTGAGAGAGAGGCCTTCGCGGAGAGAAGACTCAGCCTCGAGAATGTTGCCTTCGTCGAGCTTGGCCACGCGCGCCTCCGCCTCCAGGACCTTGGCCTCCTCCGCGTCCGACGCCTTCAAATGGAGGCCTCCGTTCTTCGACACCACCAGCTCGACCTCCACCTCCCCGTCGAGGTCGCCGTCCCTGGCGCCCTCGAAACTTCCCATGATTAGTTTTCCGGCGGGAGGAGCGAATCAGACGGATGAACGAAGGAAAGCAAGGAACGAAGAGAAAAGGGGAAATTATTAAATTCAAAGCTAATCGGAGAAATTGGAGACGATCGAGCTGTTGGTCCGAAATGGCAAAGGGATTAAGGGAAGAAGCGAAGAAGAAGAGAGGATCGAGAGGAAAAGGAGATCGGCATCGGCATCGGCATCGGCATCGGCATCGGCATCGCTCTCTCGTTCTCTCTCTCTCTCTCTCTCTCTCTCTCTCTCTCTCTCTGCGCCGGTCCTCTGACCAGGAAAAGCAAAATCAAAAGGAAAAGGCGTTTTCATAAATTTATTGCTGCCTTTTACATTTTACATTTACATTTTACTGCTTTTCGTTCTTTTATTTATTTATTTATTTATTTATATATTATTTATTTATTTATTAGCATTTTGTGACATTTACTTCACGTGAATTTTTAAATTTTAGGACACTTATGTCGTGTGAATTTCCAATTACACTAACATCATCTCCACTAGCATCCATCAGTAAAATTGAATAGCAATCAAACTTTTATCTATACTTTATTATAATATTATAAAGAATATGTGAGTCAGAGGCTTTCACTTATTCAGATATATGTGAAATATTAGATAATATTTCTTATAAAGATAAAAAAAATGTAAAGACTGATGACCAAAGTAGATTTTTTTATTTTTTTTTTGAAGTTCAAATTGTGCGCTCATAAGAAAGATAAATATCAAAGTTTTTCAAAAACGATAAATGTGTTGGATATGAAATTATTTTCTATATGACAATTATATTCTTTTTCCACATCAAAATAAATTAATTAAGCAACAAAAGTCATGAAAAATAGATAAAAAAATAAGATATAAATATATTAGCCAACTGTATAATATTTATCATGTTAAGAATCAAAATAGATATCTACAAGTGACACAGATTCTTTACTAATGTAACTAAAATTAATTTGTTTAGCTTTCAATTGTTGTTGTTAAAACAATATATTTCTTAGGTATTTGTGAGGTTTTTAGTGTAAATCAAACTAGGAATTTGTGCTTAGCTCGAATCATTAGCTTGCATTTTAAATTTATGGGTTGTATTTTATTTGTTTATTTTTGTATGGGGGTGTGCAGACAAATCGATTTACTTTGATTTTAGCCAAATTGTTATATTTATATTATAGTTTGATTTTTTGTTTTAAAAAAAATAATTCAATGGAAAATTTTGACTTGTTTGACTTGTTAGTTCTTGTTTATTTCTTTGATTTATATTTTTCTATATCAAACAGTGAAACAAACTAAATTTACTCAATAAAATTATTGTACTTTATATAATTTGGTTTTGACCCAAACCGATTGATCACACCCTATTCGTGCATTTCAAATATGCAACCCAATTCAAATTCACACCCAAACCCAAACTCAAACCTACACTTTCTCTCCTTCTTAAATCTTAAAATAGTAAAATACATGTTTAATAATACTAATAAGATGATTTACTTTATAAAACATAATTTAGTATAAGAAATACCAATTTAATTAACCTGCATAACATAGTTTTTTTTTTAAATTAACGATGATCTAATTAGTATTAAGGCAAATTGAACCATTGCAATAATGATTATAAAATTCATTATAGAAAATGTTATGTTACTTTTGAGATTAGTGTGCATGGATAATTTTTGTAGTTAATATAGGATGCGTTGATACGAATCAGATGGAATGTGTATGATGTGATGATGTATGATCTATTTACGGGCCCCGATGGCCCGGGCCGGCCCCGATTCGTACGCGCTCATCATCATATTAATTTAATAGATAGATTAATAAATAAATATAAATATATATAGAAAAGAAAAAATGTAATACGCTCTTCATCTCTCTTTTTGCATTTGGGTAGAGCAGGAGCAACTTCTAGGCTTAGGGTTTAGGACAACTTCTAGGCTTAGGGTTTGGGTCTCCCTCTCGCTCTTTGCCTCCCCTCTCTTCTCTCTCTCTCTCTCTCCTCTCTTCTCGATCGACCTCCTCTCAGCCTTGAGTCTTCTCTCTCAAATCTCAATCCTCACCAGGTCTTCCTTCTCGATCTTTTCTATTTCTACTATTCTTATTTATTTGAGTTCCTCGACCCCATTATAGCATCTTCATACGCTTATACCACCCATCTCCCCAGCGCAACATTCATTTGCCTTGTGTCGTTTCAGCTCTATCCTTACACTTGACCAGCAATTCAAAATTATGGCGGTCGCTCAAGCTGCCACTGAATCCTTGGGTCTCTGTTTTGCCCCTGACGACCCCACCCTACCTGAGCCCTGGAAAGGACTCACCGATGGCACTACCGGCATGCTCTACTACTGGAACTAGGAGACCAATGTCACTCAGTATGAGAGACCTGGAGAAACATCAGTTCCTCAACCACCAAGCAACGCTGCTGCCCCAACCCAGCTGAGCCAACAAGTGATGCAGATGCAGCCACCGCAATAGCAGATTCCATACCACAGTCAATACCCTACCACTGTTCTGCCCAACTCTACTGTTGATGGCACTGTACAGCCATCTACCGTTAAGCAGGAGTAAGAGATGTATAATGCCCACATGGGCCAGCAGATGGCTCACCAGCATGTGCCACCTCAGCAGACGGCTTACCCAAGCACTATTCCATACCAACAGGAAGGCCCCCACATGCAAGGTCAACCCATGCAGAGGCCAAAGGGCCCACAGCAACACCCATATCCCTATGGCCACCAACCACATCAACCCCAAGTGTCATGGGTCCCACCACAGAATGCACCGCATCAACAGATTTCTCAGCAGCCTAGTTATCTTAAGCCAGAGGAAGGAGCTGCATATGATAACAATCAACAAATGGGTTATGGTGCTCGATGATGGTCCAGCCAAATCAGCCTCTTGGAGGGTATGCTGGTCCAAACGGAGAAGATCATATGAGAAGATTTGCTGGTGGAAATGATTTCCATCCCACAATTCATACCCGTCGTTGCAGCCAAAGCTGGCTCCCATCCCACATAGCCGACCGGTAAATTTCTCTATTTCTTCCCCCATGATTTTATCTTAACTATGGTGGTCATATAGCGTTATTGGTGCAACCTGGTTGTTTTGGGCAGTTTGGGTGAAAACTCTTTAAGTTTCAACTAAAGTAGACGGTACTTATTAATCGGTCAAATTCATAATTTATTCATCTTTCATGTAGGATATGAGGGTTGGGCAATCCCTTGGCTCAGGAGGTCCGATGGGAGGATTTAACCATAATCAAATGGGACCACCTGCTGCTGCTAACACAATATACAACACTGGTTCATTTCCTAATACAGATGGTATGAGCCCATCCTCTAATATCTCATCGGCTGATGCATACCGCCAACACCATGAAGTGACTGCCTCTGTAAGTCTTTGCATATATAGATGTTTACTTTTGGCGCTTGTTTATTAGGAGTCATTTGCGATAAAATTTTAGATTTCGTAGAACTTCTTGTAATCACAAGTAGTTTGTTTGCTGTATTGTTTATCTTAATGATAACTTAATGTTATCTAATACCTTGACCTTCTCTTTAAAACCAATGTGTGTTATATATGCATCTTTTTATCATTTTTGTGTTTGTATAATTAACAAAGTAACAAGGCATTTATGTTGTATCATTTCACCCATTTGGATTGAGAGTAAACATACAACAATCACAATCATTGGTCGACAATGGGATATTTCATGTAGATAATGGTACTTTACTACTGCATGTTATCATAACCTTATTGCATGCTTTCCTCGTTAATATTATATACATGGAGAAAATGTGTCGCCGTCATTCATGACATTTGAATCGACAGGATTTCCGCCAGAGATATTGAATGAGGTACGTTTTCTCCTGGAAAACTGATATGAGGGGGAAAAGTAGAAATTCAAATGCAATATGCAATGTAACTTTGTGACGGTGCACGCTTTCTGTTAGCTAGCTGGCTTGCATGTCTCATAAATGAATGAATACCCTAATCCAACAGTTAGTATTGTTCTCTCACTGGTTGCTGCAGTACATTACTTTTGTCGGGCCCATTTTCTGCTGCATGGTTTAAAAAAAGGGATATGAAGGATCAGAGAAAGGGATCTGAAGGTTTTATCGCTTTTCGTCTCTCGCCATGCTTGATCTTCCCTTTTTATGTAAGTGACCATGTTTCTTTAGGGTATTCCTTTTTCCTTCTATTATTTATATGAATAAATAAGTAAACACTAGAAGTTAAATTACTAGTCTTGGTGTGATGATATTGCAAGCATTTCATTTGAGCAATATGTTGAAAGAAGAAATCGTTGATCGCATCCTTCTGTATGAATGTAGATTCATATGGCTGGCTTCAAAACACCTACACCAATACAGGCACAGACATGGCCAGTTGCATTATAAAATCGGGATATAGTTGCCATAGCCAAAATCGGATCGGGTAAAACACTTGGTTATCTGATCCCTGCTTTTATGCATCTTAAGAGAAGCAGGAATAACCCTATAATGGGGCCTACAGTCTTGGTTTTAGCCCCTACCCGAGAATTGGCTACCCAGATATTGGATGAAGCAGTGAAATTTGGCCGCTCGTCCAGGATTTCTTGCACTGTAAGTATCTAACATTTCTTTTTTGGATTACTTTTTGAGTTGTGTCGATGTGGATTAATAACTATAGTTGATAATTGTTACCTGACTCGACCCATGATATTTCAGCCAAACTGTATCTTGTTATATGGAGTATCTTAGATTGGCCTGCCAGTTCATATGCAACTAAAATTATGTGGATTAGCAATTGTTGTATTACTTCTATGTTGTACAACTTTTTACGGACTTGATTGATTTTTGTTGAGTTTGAGCTAAATAACCGAAATACCAAAAGATTGTAAACATTATTGTTACATGTTCCATCTAAAGTATTGACTATAATAGAACGTGTTGTGCTTCTGAATTAATTTCCCATGTGATACTTCTAATGCAGTGTCTGTATGGAGGGGTGCCGAAAGGACCTCAGCTGAAGGACCTTGATAGAGGCGCAGATATAGTGGTGGCGACACCTGGCAGGCTAAATGACATAATTGATATGGGTCGAATCAACCTGCACCAGGTCACCTTCCTTGTTCTTGATGAGGCTGATCGGATGCTTGATATGGGGTTTGAGCCTCAGATACGTAGGGTTGTCAATGACCTGCCGCCACGTCAGACAGACCCTGATGTACAATGTTACCTGACCCAAGGATGTTAGGAAGATTGCTGCAGATTTGCTTAGAAACCCTGTCCAGGTTAACATTGGAAAATATCGATGAGCTGGTAGCAAACAAGTTCATTACTTAGGTATGATTAGATTTACTTCTCTTCTAGTGAAAATACAGTAATATTCTCATGGTCTGTGGCTGGCACTGCAGTTCTAATGAAATTATGGTCCTTACTGTATTGATACATATCATTAGTTTCTGGTGGTGTATATTTATTGGCCATTGATCAATGGTGTTTGCATGATTATGCATGCAGTATGTGGAGGTGGTGGGGCAGATGGACAAGCAGAGACGGCTGAAACAAATATTAAGAGCGTAAGAGGGGATCAAAGGTGATTATATTTTGTGCAACGAAGAGACTATGTGATCAGCTGGCGAGGGGGCTTGGCCGCTCTTTTGGTGTTGTGGCTATCCATGGGGATAAGTCTCAAGGCGAGCAGGACCATGTCCTCCAACAATTTCATGATGGTCGTGCCCCCATTTTAGTTGCTACTGATGTCGCTGCTCGTGGCTTTGATATAAAGGACATCAGGTTTCTTTCCTCTCTTCAAGGAAACATATTTTTTTCTCTACATTCATTTTGTTTCCTTACTCATCACGTTCTTTGTTTTCATTTGAATATTCTTATTTTAGAGTGATTATCAATTATGACTTCCCAACTGGGATTGAAGATTATGTGCATCGTATTGGCCGTGCTGGAGCTACTGGCATATCCTACACCTTTTTCTCTGACCAGGATTGGAAGTATGCTTCTGATCTTGTTAAGCTTCTAGAAGGTGCAAACCAACAAGTTCCTCCTCAACTAAGTGAGATGGCTGCACTAGGTGCTCCTCCTCGTGGTGGACCGAAGGACTTTTCCAGTGGCTTTCCTGGTCGTGGTGGACCTGATCAGGGAGGGTTTGGAGGCCGAAGTGGTGGACCTAGTCCAGGGGGCTTTGGAGGAAGAGGTTTTGGTTTGGTGGCCCACCTGGTGGTTATGGTGGTCGTGGCAGTGGCCGTGGGGATTTTCAAGGGAGCCGAGGTGGTTCGAGGGGAGGGCACGGGTTCCGTGGTGGAGTCAGTGCTGGGAGGGGCCGATTGGAGCGAGGCCCTCAAGATCATTATGGTTCAGATGGTCGAGGAAGATATGCTGACCGAAGAAGGTATCTTTCTTTTTTATGGTTTGTCAAATTCCCGTTCTGTTCAATGGGCTTGAGGGGAAAACCAAAATCTACCAAATAACTCTATTGCCATATTTTCTGGATGGTGGTTGAAGTGTGTTTATCATCCTTAACTCTTGCAAGAATTAAGAGCCATTTTATAACTGCCAGAACTGGTTGATCGGTCCAATGTCTTGCTTAGTTTTGCAATTTGCTCCGGTGTAGAGTTTGTGTGCTTTGTTTCTTCTTTATGAAACTTTCATTGAGATGCATTTGTTCTTGAGCTCTCAAAGGGGAAATTATTGCTGATAACATTTTATAATTTTGAAGCAATAGGGGAAGGGATAAGAGTTACAGCCCTAGTCCGAGCAGGGGCCGAGCTGGTGGTTATGGCAGAGATAGGAGAAGAAGCAGGAGTAGAAGCAGAAGTTGGTCCAGGAGCAGAAGCCGGAGCCGGAGCCGTAGCCGTAGTCGCGGCCCCAGATATGATCAGCCGCGTAAACCTAGGATCTATGGATTTGACATAGCACCACCTGTAGGCGGAGCACCAACAGTTGTGCCAGTTATACCGTCCCAAGTTCCTGGTGCTGATGTTACGAATATGAATGGGAATTCACATGAAGAAGGCAACGTTTAGTGTGACAAGCTGTTGGTTGTGCATGACAGCATGACCTAACATATTGTTTGATCTTCTCTTCGTTTTATTATTGTTATTATTTGGAAGGTGGTGATAGTAAGATGAATTGGTATGATTGTTTCTTTGCTGAGGAGAGGAGGGGAGGATATAAGTTTTGTATCGGTTGAAATATGTATGTTTTTTCATTAGTGGACTTGAGTACTTAATTTGCTTTATTTGAGGAATTGAAGTGAAGCCGTGGAGCAAAATCATGTTGCATCCTAGAGAAAATCATATATTGTTGGGTCATTTTGTGTTGCATCTCTCGAAATCAACTGTACTTGCTTTATTAACCTTTTGAACTTTAAAGCAATGAATTGAAAGTTAAAACGCAAGGATCAATAGCATCCTCCGTTATTCCTCACGTGGCATGTCTTCAGACCGCTGGATATATAGCCAATAAATAGTAATCCTGTGGTGGATGGTGGGTCGTGTGTGTGTGTGTGTGTGGAGGATCCTTCTCATTTGCCTTTGATCCAGGTTTCATTTTCATATGGAGATCGAAAGCTCTATACATGGATTATACAGTGACTTTGACTCTCTCTCTCGGGGTAGGGTTTATGATTTAGTTTTGCTAGTGGATTTCCTTTAATATTTTAACCCATATTTTATAATTTTTTTTGAATATTTTTACTATTTTTAGATAAAAATTACTTGATTTAATTTCTACGAGTCATTCAAAAGAAGTGATTTTCTAACTATTAAAAAAAGCAAATATATGTATATATAGAGTAAAGATATCATGAGATTAACTCAAAAAGTATATCAAATTATATTCAAATTTTAATTTATCATACTCTAAATTTTATATATGAAAATTTTATGAGATGCAAAATTTTAGAGTGTTTTGAGCTTTTTAAGTCACCGTTTTTAATTTTTGAAAATCAGCTCTAAAAATAATAATAATAATATATTTAATGTTTGAATATCATTTTTAAAAATTAAAAACGGTGACTTATAAAGTTCAAAACACTCCAAATTTTTGCATCCCATAAGATTTTCATATAAAAAATTTAATGAGCGTGATAAATTAAAATTTAAAAATGATTTGATGTATTTTTTGAGTTAAACTCATGGAAGATCTCCGTGAGCTTAAACTCACAATATCTTTACTCTCTCTCTCTCTCTCTCTCTCTCTCTATATATATATATATATATATATATATATATATATATTGAGGTTATGGTGCTTCGTGAAATATAAAATCTCCCATGCTTCGCATCTGTATCTCTAATTTGAAGTCTAAACGATCGATCCAAACCATTGAATATGATTTTCATATTGAAATATCTTTGAAGATTAAATTATATAATATATATATATATATATATATTAATTTTTTAGATAGTTAAAAAATCGTTAGATCAATAAACTTTACACCCATATAAAAAATAGAAAATAATAATAAGAAGAAATATATAAAATTTGATTTCTAAACATATTTCGGTATGAAGATCATATTCAATAATTTAGATCGATCATTTAAACTTTTAATTTACGGATGTGAAACATAAAAAATTTTATATTTCACAAATCAGTATAGTCTCACTCTCTATATTTATTATATAGATAGAAGTCAAGTGTGCTAGGGATCTGTGCGTTCGTTTCTCCTTTAGATTTGTGTGCTGGATGATGATATCGCAACTGGAAAATTAACGGAACGACTCTCCCTCCGTCAGCAATTTAATGAATCGACTCGCTCTCCCCCTTTCTCTCGCGTGTTTATCCTCCCCTCCCCCTCCCCCTCCCCTCCGAAAAACCCTAGCCGCTCCGCCTCCCTCTCTCTGACCGGTGCACAAAGGAAGAAATGAGATATAGGTCAAGTCCTCTCCCTCCCTCTCTCTAATCCAAAATGTTCCTTGTTTTTCCATTAGAGAAACATATTCTATCTTCATGCTGAAATTCAAGCATACAACAACTAATATAATAATTTTAAACATATTCTATAGATAATAACTAATAAGCATGTGTTACATTGTTGAACATACAACAAGTACTAATTTTAAGCATGTCTTACACTGTCATCATATTAGGCACGAAATATGTTCTTCGGGATACAACTACATGAAATAGAATGGATGCTCTAGATTGTGGTCCTAGATACCATCACAAAACATGCACAATGGGACATTTATTACAAAAAAAAAATTGGTATACATTATACACCAAAATACTAGTATACAGACTTAAGTACCTCTTTGGTGAATTCACATTTTGATATAGTAAAACAAATCCTTCGAGAAAATACTGGTATACATTATACACCATTTTATTTGCATTTCTTCTAGAAAATGCAGACTGGACATCTGTTCAATTTTTTTTTCTGCTAAACCCTAATTCGATAATTCATATCTCTCATCATCTCACCATCTAGGCAGTTCAAGTGAGGCTTCATTTCACTATGATTGGGTTGATCATTAATTAATTAAGAGTTTTTTAGACTTAACAGAACACTCTTTTTAAGGGAACCTTTAA
Organism: Schoenoplectus tabernaemontani; assembly: GCA_037127355.1. Taxonomy (NCBI): domain Eukaryota; kingdom Viridiplantae; phylum Streptophyta; class Magnoliopsida; order Poales; family Cyperaceae; genus Schoenoplectus; species Schoenoplectus tabernaemontani. The sequence continues at coordinate 20,956,508 of CM073746.1, read as the reverse complement.
GCTAGATGTCATACTTGGCACAGGGACATGTTAGCCTCAGATTGCAGTATCTTTTTAATGCAACTTAATATTGACTTTTGTTGGTCGGTAGGGTATGTGTATGGACGGCGTTGTTGCTGTTCTTCATGGCCATATTGGGTGGATGTTCTATCGTAAACCGGTTTACTCGTGTGGCTGGTGAGTTATTTGGCCTTCTCATCGCCAAGCTATTTATGCAACAAGCTATCAAGGTTAGTTAGTGTCAATTATTGTTTTGGTTTCCTTCTTAGGCACTTTGTTTCCATAGCCTACTTTCTGAACCGCCCAATAGCTACCTACATGGTCCGTCTAATAGGCTGAGTGGGTCAAGTCAAGTGACTGAATATTTGCTTATCTTTTATTTATTTTTTGAGTGAGACTTTTTTCTATTCTTGAGGCATTTATGCACATTTCCATAAGAAGTTTGACACAAGAGTAATAAACAGGTTATGTCCAATGACCGATTCAATCTATATTTGAGAGCAGGCGAACGCCTTCAATGTCACTGGATGTAGACGTCGACCTGACCCCCAAAAATGAAAATGATTCCTTTGAGGAAAAATGCAAAATAGACACCCTCACCACTTTAACAGCCTTAACTAACTATATATTGGCATTTTATATTTATCGAGGGGCTTGTTGATGAATTCCATATACCAAGAGGTAAAACCCTAAGTTAGTTGAGTTTATTCCATCATGGTGTTTTGCAAATGGAATGTTTGCACTGGTGCTTTCTTTTGGCCTTCTTCTGACAGCACTGCACAACAGAAAGGCGCACACTTGGCGCTATGGATTAGGTAAATATGTATATTCAAATCTCAAATTCTAAATTATTGAATCCATCAAAAAGTTTCATGTCTTTCCCTCTGACAGCTTATTGTATTGTTGTATCTTCTATGAGCTCTGAAGTGTCGCTAATACAGCTGAATGATCAATATGCTTCCTTTTATAGGTTGGTTGGGTTTTAAAGCAGTTTAAGGAGTGCCATGAATGGTTCTTGTTGGACAGGAGTATCTTGCATACCATATGGCAGTGCCCCAAAGGGGGTTCCTAGACACCTCTTTAGTCCCAATCTATGGTCTCTCGGTGCATACGACAATTGAACTGTTGTCAAAGCATGTAACAAGCACCTCCTTTTCTCGAATTAAAATATTAAAGACATTATTGTTGCACGTACTGTCATTTCTTCCTTGAGTGGTTAGAGAAACTTTCTATTTTTTGCTTAAATTATGAAGAATGAATATGTAATTGGCTAAATGTTACATGCAAACAAGATATTCCGAATAACCATTTCTCTACATCCTCAACACTTTCATACCTGCCATAATGATAGTTGTTCTTTACTACTTTGACCATAGCGTGGCTTCTTAACTGGCTTAACAGGAGGAGTTCAACTTGAGAAAGCCCATGTCTTTTCACTACGATCTTCTTCTCTTGGGCTTTCTGGTAAATTTAATGCTTGTTTGATAGTCAGTTGTTCATAGCAGTAGGTAATTAGGTATTATCTTGCAAGTAATTGTTAGGACTTAGGAAGGCTTTGTAGGTACAGGTTTAAACACACATTCTAGTCATCTTTTTGTTGTACTTCATTAACATTTAACTGGTAATTCGTATGCAGTTCTTGTCAAGAGGTTTAAGGGTATAAGGCAAATTATAAAGGAGGGGTAGTGGCTTAGATATTTGAAGTCGAGGGAGTTGGGTTTCCATTAATGAGAGACTGGTGGTACATGGTACCGCTTTGTCAAAACAAAATAGTAAAAGTTAAATCTGAATGTTAATTTTGTTTAAAAAGAAAAAAAATGGTACATACCATCAGTTTCTATTGAAACAAGAGGTCTGGATATCACACCCCGATCTCATAAGGATTAACATCTATCATTACCTCTAATCACTATTTAATTTATGATGTCAGTACCCGATATCAATATTCAAAATCATCCGTCCAAACAAATAATAACCAATACTGATAGTACCATATTCCAACAATTTACATTCAAAATAAGAAAGGAAATGATTTCTTCAAAATGTTGCTTCTCCATTCCTCAACTCTTCGATTTGATCCTAGTTTTGAACATTCTGCAATATTGATATTTGTCCTTTTCTTTGTTGTGAAATAATAGGCATTGTTATGTGGTCTAATTGGAACCCTCCATCAAACGGTGTGATCCCACAATATCCAATGCACACAAAGAGCTTGGCTACTATCAAACATCAGGTAAATTAATAAATCAATCAAGTCCATGAACATTGTGTATGGTTAGTTTGGTTCTGGCTTTAGACTTGAGTTATATATGTTTGAAGTGATAATGGTTAGTGTTTGCATGCAGCTTCTGAGGAACAGACTGATGGTGACAGCATGGACGAGCATACAGGAGAACTCAAGCTTAAGCCAGTTGTACAGGAACATGCAGGAGGCATACGTGCAGATGCAAACACCTCTGGTGTATGTGCAAACTTCGTCATTGTTAGGGGCGAGAGGGGGCTCCATGAGCTGAGGGAATCAACAGTTGAGCTGGCGGTGACGGAAAGTGAGCATGGACACCCCAATGGATGAGACTTTGTTTGATGTGGAGAAAGAGATTGATGTGTTGCGGCCCATGGAGGTGAAGGAGCAGCGACTGAGCAACCTGCTTCAGGCGACATTGGTAGAGGGTTGTGTGGCGGCCATGCCCCTGCTCAAGCGCATCCCCATCTCTGTCATCTGGGTCTACTTTGCCTTCATGGCCATTGAGTCTCTTCCTGGCAACCAGTTCTGGGAGCGTATCCTGCTCCACTTCACCGCCCCCTCCCGCAGCTCCAAGTCCATACAGATTTGCTCTTTTCCTTAATTTATAAATAGTTTATTGATTTATTCTCTTACTTAGGCAGGTTGGTTCTCTTCTCATTGATAATATTATTATTAGATCCGCGTTGATGTATGGCGCAGAATGTTGGACTACAAAAATGATAACACATTCAGAAAATGAGTGTAACTGAAATGCGGATGTTACGTTGGATATGTGGCCACACAAGGAGAGATCGAATTAGAAATGATGATATACGAGACAAACTTGGGGTAGCACCAATTCAAAAGAAGCTAGTTCAATACCGTTTGCGATGATTTGATCATATCTAACGAATGCCTTCAGAAGTACCAGTATGCAGTAGTATTCTAAGTCGTCCTGAAAATACAAGAAGAGGAAGATGTTGACCGAGACTGACATGGGAGGAAGCAATAAAAAGAGATTTGAAGGAATAAAATATATTCAAAGAACTTTCTTTGGATATGAGTGCTTGGAAGATGACGATTTATGTACCTGAATCATGATTTAAGAGTTAGAGTCTAGTAGTAGAGTTATAAATTTCAGGTTTTTAGATTTTCAATTCTTAGATTTTAGGATTTAGAATTTAGAATTTAGAAATAGATTTTATAATAGAGGTTTATTGTATTATTATTATTATTATTAATTGTTATTAGCATATTATCAGTATCATTATCATTATCATATTATCATCACCATTATCATTATCATTTTTATTTATTTATTCTTCTTATTATTTTTTTTCATCATCCTCATTATTATCATTGATATTTGAAATCTTTGATCTTATGCTTTCTGATTGAGTTTTATTTCTAGTCAGCCCCAATTTATTTGAGATTAAAGACTTTGTTGTTGTGGTTGTTGTTGTATATTAATGTTGTTTTTAAATGAAAAGGCTTCTTGAGGAGTACCACGCCACTTTTGTTGAGACGGTACCGTTCAAAATCATTGCATACTTCATACACTCTTCCAGACCAGGCTATCTGCTCATCTGCTCATCTGCTCATCTACCTGGATCCCCATTGCTGGTGTCGTAGTCCCTCTCATGATTATGCTTCTTGTGCCCGTGTGCCAGTACATTCTCCCGAAGAGATGTTCAAGGGGGCCCACCCACCAACCTTGATGCATCTGAGTATGAAGAGTCGCCTGCCATACCTTACAGCCTACCAATGGACAGTTAATTTCAAACTTTAAATTGATAATTTCACTTTCTTCCTGGGTTTTTGAACTAGATGTCTTCTAACAAGAACATCATATGATCACATCACATCAATGAAATGAATTAATTGCAGAATGAGTTTGAGATGGAGACCCCTGTGAGACGAGCAGAGAGCAACGAACTACTGGACAGCATGGTGGTGACCAGAAAGACGAGGAGAGGTGAAGCACATGAACAGCCCAAAAATTACAAGCTCTGGTGGGACCCCGGTATCGGAGCTGAGAAGCCGCAATAGCCCCCATTTGTCAGAGAAAGTATACAGCCCACACATCTCTGAGCTCGGGCAAGAGTGGAGCCCCTGTGTTGGTGGTCTCAGCGCAAGAACCGGGGAGATTCGGTCATCCGAGCTAGGAGACGGCACAAGTAAAAACTAGTTAAGCTAACTTAGGGAGATATATCTATATTTGGTGGTGTTCATAAACCATAGGGCTCAACTCTATATTATTGTTTAATATATTAGGCTTTGCCGAGAATTTTAATCTCTTCTTTCTTGTACTGCAATTGTGATTTTCAATTCTATATTATTGTTTTTTTTTTGTTTTCCTTTTCCTTTTCCTTTATTTTATTTTATTCGCTCTTTGGGAGCTACATGTAATGGAGCTTGGGGAATGGCACATACGTTTATTCATACTCTATATTCATTTTTCATTAATGTGTGTGTTTTCTCACCAGACGATGATCATCTCATGCAGTCATGTGAATATGAGAATGTTGACTGATTTAGGTCCTTGGTGGCAAAAACTTGGATCAAACATGAGATCATCAATTTGAAATGGGTTTGCACATGCATATATAAATATATAGCTTTCAATCTTCATCCTGGAGCAAATTAATTAGTTCCACAATCCTTACCAGACAACAAGGAACTGAAAAGAATACAAATATTATCTATCTAATATGCACCTAAATGATAAATCAAATATATCATTCATGGCATCACATGGAGACTATAACAATAGGATTGGAAAGGCAGAGAGAAAGAAAGAGAGAGATCAGAGAAGCCAGAAGATTTGGTTGGCAGCTTATAATCAGCTATGCCATGGTCCACATATGATACATGATATATGGCTACAGATAGAAGATTTAGGTGGGGGTGGCAGGGGTTGACTTAGCTGGCTATAACTATGCTGTACATCACAAATTCACAACTAAGAACGTGATATGACGTGCATATAAAACTATAATATATACACACATCATATCACATTTTGATGAAAAATGAACGCGTACATGCACACAACATGTTCACTAGTGGAATGGACGAGCGAGATGTGTGTGTTTACATATATTATCATATCATAGCATATAGTTGGAGAGCATATACAGGAGATTAACACTAGCACATAAGCACATAAGCACATGCACACATCAAAACTCATTTATCCTGCGGGTCAGCACCCATAAACTAGCTATTAAGCAAAAACATTTGGCACAGGCCATGTAGCACTCCCAAAATTTAACACTGGTACATTACTTCAATCTGAGACTAATAAAACCTCTGCATGAATCTAAATGAAACTTGAATTCAGTACCAGTTGTTTCCAACTACCTTGAAAAAAGAGAACAAAAATAAAACAATTGTAAGAGACAAAAAGTTGCAAGTCAACTATTATTTTGGGGGAAAAGGATCAGAATTTAAAAACTGCAAATTCTTATTTTGACTTTGAGAAACTGCGGCCGGTTATTTGCTCCGATTCATAAAGCATGTGATTTATGAGGCCCCTAGCAGCACTGCAAAACCAATAGCTTACATTATTAATAAGACAAAATAAGTTTTGCAACTCCAAGAACCTCAGAATATCAGGAATATCCTGGAATCTGAGAGATACCTAATAACCCTCGTAATACATTCAAAATTAGTAAATACACACCGTGCACCCTCCCAATTATTCAGTAAATTCTAAAAAAAAAAAGGTGTTGACGGGTCTGCTTGGGCACATTTAAAAAGGAGTAAGAAACAGGCAGACAAACTACTTTTCACTTTCTGCAAGAGTATGTATGACATTTTATATTATAATATGCCAAAAGATACAAACGAACAAACGAACAAACGTTTTAGCGAGGAAAAATGAGTAAAAACATAAAATAAATGGCACAAACTAGGGACATACTCATCCTTGAGTTTTTGTATCTTTTCAGGATCAGTTTCATCCTTGTTCCTCTTAAACTGCTGCCTCACCATGTTCACCAGCAGCTCTGTATTGTGCTTCTGAAATTGAAAAGATGAAGAGAAATAATTAGCACAAAGCAAACACATTTTTTAGGACAGAATAAAGCAAAGAGACAGGTGAAAGGAAATTATAAGTCATGCTTAGTTGATGTCAATATGCACGGCTGAAAGGAAGTTGAACTGGGGCAGAGGTACCAAATAGCTAAGGGCGTAACTTGTTTGATGCTAATAAGTTGAATTCAGTGAAGCCAAAAGGCTAATGACATTGTAGTACTTGGTGCAAGAAGCAAAGAAAAAGAACAAAGGGCCAGTGGTGAAAGCATTTCTGGTACATCTCAATAGCAAAGCTGAGACTGAGTATAGAAATGAAGAAGAAGAAGAAGAAGAAGAAGAACAGGGAAGTACCTTTTGACCAATGTACTTAGCCCTCCTCAGGCACTCTCTGTACAACTAGAGCATAAACATAATTTGCAACAGGGAATAATCAGAAACAATGAGCCAAAAAGGGGTACTGGTACAGTGGTACAACCAATGAATAACCCTAACCCATGATGTACAGTTGGAATGTGGAGTTACTCAGCGAGGTCGGGCATATAATTTAATTTCTTTAATATAGTAGTAGGGAAGGGAAGAAATGACATCAATTATCAATTATGGAAGTAAAAGCGCGTAGAAAACTGGCAAGCGAAATAATATTAATACGAAGGTAAGGAGAGGGAGAGGGAGAGGGAGAGGGAGAGAGAGAGATACGCGGATGACATTGTCGGCTAGCTCCGGAGGCAACGAGCTCTGAAGCGAAGGCATTTATTTCCTTTCTTTTTCTCAGTTAGTTCTCAGATCTCAGAGAGATTTGGTTTGGAATTCGATCCTCTCTTTTCTTCTTCCTCAAAAAGCCCCAAGTTCCAACGCACATAACATAATATATATTTTAGATTTTATATATTTATTATTCATTTGAGAGTCGAGAGAAGAGAGACGAAACGAAACAAAATAAATCAAGCAGGCCTTGAGACTTGGGCCTTGGTCCTTGGGATTTGGGCTTTGGGCTTTGGGCCTCGGGCCTCCACAATTCATGACATACATTTTGACACGTTGAATTTGTACCGATATCAATTTTAATATATCATAGAATTCCGAGGGAGGGCAGCCCTGGGCCTTGGGCCTTGGGCCTATGGGCGCTTGCATTCTTCTTCCAAGTGACATTCGTGAATTCAACTAAAATACAAATCAATCAATCAATCAATCAATCAAATCCCTTTCCCCTATCTATAATTCACTAATGCCAACTATTTAACAGAGATGGACCTCAGCGACAACTCCTGGCCCCATAGTCACTCCAATTAAACAAAAAGAAAAGAAGAGGTTTATCAAGTTGTAACCTCCATGAAGGTGTTCACGAAAAATACCAAAAAGAAATAAAAAACTAATTTTAGTCAATGTCCTTCGAACTAGAAGATTTCTTCCCCTTCTGCTTTTGCTTGAGCTGTGTGAGGCCTGGTGCGATGATCTTAGCATTGCCTACAATGCTGCCATCATTTCTGGATCCATGCATGTTTTTATCAGTTTCTTTTCCCTGGGGCTATCAGTGGTTATTTTCATATCTATACTTATTATTATTTTACTCATATCTCACTCTACCTATTAAAAAATAATTTTATCCATACTTTACCCTTATTCGTTAAGAATTTCGGATAACGAATAGTGACGGTAGATAACAAATAAAAATAATAATAATTCAATGCAAAAAATTATATTATTTGAAAAAATAAATAACATTTAATAAATATATTAAAAAGTACAACAATGAATAATATTTTAGATATAACAAGAATCATATAATTTCTTCATCTCAATTGTCATAAGAACATATATTAATTTTAATTTAATTTGATTATTGTTAAAATATAAATTGTAGTATATTATATATATATAATTTACCCTATAGATAATGGATAAGGTTTAGCTCTCGCTCGTACCCTTGTCCGATAAATTAAAAAAAAAATTCTTACCCATATCCATATCCAATAACTTAATGAAAATAAAATATTATTCATACTCATCTTATCGGATACATGAAGGAACAAATTATATATATATATAGTTTGGCTACGGTGATTCCATAAGCATTTCGGCTAAGTACTTATGGCTCGAATTTTAAAATTTCGCGCCCAAAATTTTAAATTTTAATTTAAATAGCTCAAAAAATTCTTCATATCATAATCTTGTAGATTATCAATTTTCATCACGTTTGGAGTTAGTTTACTATGCTTAATGATTTTTGAAAGATAGCAACATTTACCTATAAAAATGGGTATTTTTAATTATTTTAGAGACATATTTCAAAAATTATTAAGCATAGTAACTAACTCTAAAATTGATAATCTACAAGATTATGATATGAAGAATCTTTTGAGATATTTAAATTAAAATTTTGAGAACAGGAATTTGAAATTTGAGTCATAAGCATTTCGGTTCGAAATGCTTATAGAATCACCGTAGCCCATCCATATATATATATATATTATAATTTTTTTTCTTATCACCTTTGGCATGTGAAGGAACAAATTTATTGTTATCTTGGCAGCTACAAAAAAGTTCTCAAGTACTAGATTCAATTCGTCATCATATGAAGTTGTGCGCCATAAATAAAAAGAGAGCACCAGTAGAGTCGGACAATACTAAGGCCAAACCACAGTATGCCCACACCAAAACTTTCATGTTGGCTATCAAGAGAACTTGTTTAAATCTAAAACAACATAATAGTCATAGTAGCAATTCCAATAATTTTGTATCAATAATCCTTCATTGAAAATTAAACAAAGTAGAGGGAAAATACCTTTCCCTTTATTGATAGTTCTAGGTGTAGTCTTCACTTGATACTTGTATGACTCCACTGTGTCATAGGGACCACATACTGGTACAACATACAACATAACATCATAGGTAAGAGGTTTCCTGTCAACAAATCAAGATAATTTCTCAACTTCCTTCTTGATCTCCCCTTCTTCAGTCTCATTTACTATATCTTCTTTCTCATCACCACCTCTATCAGGTTCTCTATTAAGGTTTCTCTCAAATTTACCTTTCCTGCAATCTCTAGCAAGATATCTCAATTTCTTATATTTATAGCATACTTTGACAGCTTCATCTTGGCCTCTGACTTTTCCCAAGACAATGGATTGCATGGATAAAAAAAAATTTATATCCACTACGTCTCACATTAGAGTCAATGGTATCAAGAGAGAATATTTTTACCACCAACATGACCTAAGATAGGGCGATCCGTTGTCGCCTCTACTTTTCATCCTAGCCACTGATATCATCCAACAAATTATTAAAAAGCTGATGACATATTAGTCTCGCTTCCATAAAATAACATTACTACAATTTACTATTGACATATCCATCTTTACCCCAGGCCATGCAGACAATATAAAAATAATCCACCACATACAACATATCTTTAGAGAAGTATTGGGGCTGAAAATTAACCTATTGAAAAGTGATATGTACCGACGGCCATCCCAATTGCCCTAACCCGCACAATTGACTCAATAATTCTTTGTGAGAAGATAAACCTGCATACTTAATATCTAGGATTAACACTATCAATCAGAAAGTCAACCAAAAAAACATATCTCCCACTAATCTCAAGGCTTTAACAAAGATATAAGGGATGAGCCGAGAAGCACCTATCTCCAACTGGAAGAGCAGTCCTCACCAATGTTATTTTGCACACAATGCCACTTCATTACATGCAAGTCTTTATGTTCTCGGTATAGGTAACAAGCACCATAACCAAAATAAATCAAAGATTATATTGGAAGGGTACCACTGACAAATTCTTGGCGGGCCATTGTTTCATACCATGGGGATAGGTTACTTTATCAAATCGATTCGAAGTGTTGGGAATAATTGACCTCTAAATATAGAATCGAGCACTCCTGATGAAATGACTCTAGATTAGTTTCATTATGTAATAGATTAGATATTTAATCGATGTTCATATTTAGCTATTTCTTAAAGCCTCTTATGTAGGCGCTCTTCTTCTCCAAAAATTCAACCATCCTCCACCATGTCTACCTCTTCTCCAAACACCGAAGAGACTTCCGCCGCTACTCAGTCAATTTCCGTCGACTCCATAACTCATGTCAACACAACCATCCCATCAAAACTCACCGACTCAAATTTCCTCTCCTGGAAAAGACAGATTCTTCTCATAGTAGAAGGTCATGCTCTTGACTCGTTCTTGCACAAACCTCCACCAGATCCTTCCTTACAAAACACAGCAGGAGAAACTATTCTAAACCCTCAGTACATTTTCTGGAAACGCCAGGATAAGCTGTTAAACGCATGGATTTGCTCGTCTCTCTCAGACAGCATCTTGGCACAAGTTATGGATTCCCAACTGTAGAGATCTCTGGTTGAATCTTGCCAACTATTTCTCTTGTAACTCTAGAGCAAGAATTCAAGATCTCAAAAGGCAATTGCACAATGTTTCTAAAGGAAGCTTAACCTGCACTGATTACTTGACAAAGATCAAGCATTTGGCCGATGAATTGGCCTTTATTGGGCATCCTTTGTCTGAAGATGAACTAGTTACAGCTGCTCTTCACGGATTGGGATCAGACTTCAGTTCTTTAAAAACCTCTATTCTTACCTCAAGATGCCATACTAATTTCAACTTCTCCGATCTCAGAGGACCGCACGTTCCATGAAAGCGAGAACACCCCTCTAGCGAACCGTCGGCCTTTCATGCTTGGTAAATCAACTAAGAACAAGTATCGGTCCGCTAACAACAAACCATTCTACGCAAATCGAGAATATCTCTAAACCCGATTATAACGAGAACCCGTCTCTTTGGATTCAACAACCCACAATCTTCCAATCTTGATGCCATTCTTGCAAAGATTAACTCGGGTGAATTCAAAATACCTTGCCAAATCTGTTACAAGATGGGGCATCTTACCAGAAAGTGCTACAAGCGTTACAACAAGGACCCCGAGTGGAGAGCTCCCCCAAAATTCAATGCCTATCATACCACTGCACCTGATGCTTCCTCTCAAAACCCTGATTCTAGCTATTGGCTCTTGGATTCGGGAGCAAGTCAACATGTGACAAATGATATCAACCAACTCAACTCCTTCTTTTGCTACAAGGGTTCCGACAAGCTCAAAATAGGTAATGGTGATGGACTCTCTATTTCGCACATCGGTTCTCAAGTATTTAAAGTTGGTGATTACACAATTAAATTGAATAATGTTTTGTGTGTTCCTGAATTTTCCACTAATCTTATAAGCTTGTCTCAATTGATTGTTGATAATCCATCTCTTTCCTTTAACTTTAATTCATTCTTTTGCTTGGTAAAGGACCATCTCCACACAATGATCCCTCCACTTCAAATCACTAGCAAAAATGGTCTCTATAAATTCAAGATGCTGCCTTCTTCTTCCAATTCTTCACCTTCTCAAGCTTTTTACTCCACTACTCCTTCTTCCCGACCTACAACATCCACTTGGCATGCTAGATTCGGTCATTGCTCCACTCCAACGACTTTGAAAATTATCAATTCTAATAGTTTGCCATGTACTAGGACTCATTTTCAGTTTTGTAAAGATTGTATTCAAGCCAAGGCTCACACCTTACCTTTTGCATCTTCTACTTCTTCTTCTAAAGGTCCATTAGACCTAGTTCATAGTGATTTGTGGGGACCAAGTCCAATTGTATCTCAAAAAGGTTATAAATATTATGTGATTTTTGTTGATGATTTTTCAAGATTCACTTGGATTTATTTTCTTAAGCAAAAATCTGATGTTCTACAAGCTTTCTCTCTATTTAAGTCTCAAGTGGAAAATTTATTAAACACAAACATTAAAGTATTGAGAACTGATGGGGGTGGAGAGTATAAACCGATCACTAAAACCTTTCCTCAAATTAAACATGAAACAAGTTGCCCTCACACACCGCAACAGAATGGTGTGTCTGAGCGTAAACATCGCCATATAGTCGAATTATCACTTGCTACAATATCACATTCAGCACTACCTATAAGGTTTTGGGATGAGATCTTTGCTAGCATAGTGTATTTGATTAATAGGCTACCGTCACAAAATTCTATCCCTTATAAAACACTCTTTAATAAAGAGGTTGATTATAATTTCTTGAGAGTATTGGGATGTCTTTGTTACCCTCTAACTTGACCTTACAATAAACACAAACTTGAGCTTCGAGTTTTGCCTTGTGTCTTCATGGGGTATGGCATCAATCAAAAGGGATATAAATATCTCCATCTCCCAACTGAACGAGTTTATATGTCCCGCAATGTTCAATTCATTGAAGACGAGTTTCCCTTTGCATCACTCTCAAAGAATATTCAGCCAACGGGATCCGTTGCGGAACAAACAACACCTCTTTCTATTCTCCGGTTGCCTCTCGGAAGAACAGAGCAAGGGGCAACTTAACGACGCGAGCTCCTTCTCGCCACCGAATTCAAACTCAAATAAACAAGCACGAACCCAACATCTCTTCGGCCCAACTCTCTCTACGACATCCAGAATCCATTGCCCAACACGCCAAGGATCGAATCAACACGATTCAATCTCCTCCACTCGTCTCCAAGAGCAGGGTTCCGATTGTGCCACCTCAGCAACATTCAAATTTAAATCCTGGAGCCGACGGTAACAGTACTGAACCCAACCCTTCTTCTTCCTCCAGCCGCACTGTTCAGGAATTACCACAAACATCTATTCTGCAACCTCCATCCGATCAAAATGAACCTTCTCAACCAACATTGACTTGATTCCACCATCTTCTCACAAAATGGTTACACGAACTAAAGATAAAACTTATAAAAAGCGAGTTTATCCTGAATTTGTGACTCACCATGTGCAAACCGACTCTGACCCGACAACCTTTGCACATGCATCAAAAGCGAAAACCGGAGAAGCGCCATGGCGAGAGGAGATTGATGCCCTCGCTCGAAACCGGACATGGACACTTGTTCCTCCCAGGAGCTCTCAACGTGTCATTGGGTGTAAATGGGTCTATAAAATCAAAAAGAAAGTTGATGGCTCCATTGATCGTTACAAAGCCCGTCTGGTTGCAAAAGGTTTTAATCAAGTTTCAGGCATCGATTTTGAAGAAACCTACAGCCCTGTTGTGCGACCTACCACAATCAGGTTAACCCTTTCTATTGCTCTTACTTTTAATTGGCCCATACGCCAATTGGATGTCTCAAATGCTTTTCTAAATGGTGACCTCCATGAAAGGGTATTTATGGCTCAACCACCTGGATTCATTGATAACACAAAACCAGCTCATGTATGCCTTCTTCACAAATCTCTTTATGGCCTTCGTCAAGCTCCTCGTGCATGGTTTGAAAAACTTAGCTCTACCTTGATAAATTTTGGATTTAAACCGTCAAGCTATGACCCATCTATGTTTATGGCACACCACCAAGGTCACATCTTAATCCTTTTGATCTATGTGGATGATATTATTGTCACTGGGAGTGATTCTACACAAGTGGACCAATGTATCTTCCAATTAAACTCTCAATTTGTAATTCGAGATCTTGGTAATCTACATTATTTTCTTGGGCTGGAGGCTACTACTAATTCGGATGGAATATGCTTAACCCAAACTAAATATCTCACTGATCTTCTCAAAAGAGTCAATATGCTAGATTGTAAGCCTTGTTTATCTCCAATGGCATCCGGAACTCAACTCTTACTGCTTTGCTTCCAATCCTTGCAAAGACCCTCATTTGTATAGAAGTGTGATAGGGGCGTTGCAATATGCAACTCTTACAAGACTTAGATATATCTTTCATTTTGTCAACAAACTATCCCAGTACATGCACAAGCCTTCTGAAGAATATTGATCAGCAGCAAAACGAGTTCTACGCTACCTTGCAGGGACTCTTGATTTCGGTTTACAATTCTACAAAAATTCTTCTCTTCAAATTCAAGCATATTCCGACTCCGATTGAAGGGAGATTCATATAGACGACGATCAACATCTGGATTTTGTGTTTATTGGTAGAAACTTAATATCCTGGTGTTCTAAAAAGCAACCTACGGTTTCGCGCTCTAGTACGGAGCGAATATCGTAGTTTGGCGCTATCTTTGCCAAGACATAATGTGGTGGAAAACTGTTGAAAGAGTTGCGCATTTCCACTTCACATACTTCAATCCTATGGTGTGACAACATAGGTGCAACATTCTTGGCTTCAAACCCTCAATTCCATGCAAGAACAAAACACATTGAAATAGATTACCACTTTGTTCGTGAGAGAGTTTGTTCAAAACGATTTACAAGTCAAGTTTGTGTGTTCTCGGGATCAACTAGCGGATCTGTCTTACAAAACCACCGCCGCCACATTTTCAATATTTACGAAGCAAGCTTGCATGTGCTCCGGACCACATCGCTTGAGGGGGCATATTAATGTATATACACATTACAAAGACAAACAACTTCACGGATCTCACGCGGCAGATCCGGAGAGCATTCAAGAATAGGATTAGTTTCATTATGTAATAGATTAGATATTTAATCAAGATTATGTTACAACATATTTAGTTTGTTTCTTGAAGCCTCTTGTTAGCGCTCCTCTATTGAGATCTATATATACATCTTCGTATCGAAAAACAATTAATCAATGAAATTGATTCTTCCAGTTTCTGTTCTCTCTGTTCTTATAGTAACGACCCTAACGAAGCCTCCCTATGGGCCTCCACACTAACATCCCTCAGCTACTCGTTGTCATTAGAACCAACAACGCTACCAGCCAACACTGCATCCTTCTTCATACAAGAACTACTAAAACTAAAACCAATCATAAATGCCATAACAATAAGAGAGCAAGGACATCTTTTGTGAAAATTAACTCCAAGCCAATAATTTATAGTAAAATAAATATAGATTTTCCTTAACAACCCTAGAATTCCTATACTAATCCTACAAAAAATATGGAACCTAATAATACTGCCTAAAATTAAAATATTCATATATATGAATACTATTACTTAACAGACTATAAACTACTGACAACTTGCAGTGAAAGGGAAAACTAACAATCACAAAATGTATTATGTGTGTTGCACATGCCCAAAAATTAACCTATCACTTATTTGTCTCCTGCATAACAGTCAAGTCTCTAACACTAGAAGCAATCAACCTAAGCCTACTAATGACAAAAAAAATGGTAGGGAAAGTGTGAAAAAATATAGGTCAACGATCAGAGCAAGGAACATGGTCGACTCTGGCATGGACTATATGGCGAGAACGGAACCAATGAATCTTTTAGGGTGAACGCAAGAGCCTATGAGCAATGACGGTTGAAAGAACATTTTACACCAACTAATGGGAACTAGGTGTTGGGTCCAGAGGACGACCTGAGGGAAATCAAGTTAGAGCAACATTAGGGTAGATTAAGAAAATAGTGTACCATATATTTTCTTTCTTTTTGACTATTTTGTAACTCTTCTTGTAATTATTTTTTTTAATTTTATTAATGAAATCAATTAGTAGGTTCTTTGCCTATTATTTCAAAAAAAAATACAGTTGGAATTAAAAAAAGATTAAGCTTTAAATATTACATTCTCCTCGATTGATATTGAAACATCAATATAATAGAGAATGTTTCCCAAAAAGAAAAACTTAAAAAACCGACAACAAACTAAAATAATATTTCTTTAATCAATAACATGTATTTTCTTCTGCTCCTATTTATTTTAATTTTCCTTTTTTGGAGAGAACTAATGTTTATAGAATCTGATTCAATTTAATTTTGTTGAGTTTATGCATGACCGACTCATCTTTCGTCTTTTGATGTTGATTTGATCCCTAGCCTTCAATTTTACTGTAGAACTCATCCAAAGTTGCGCCAAATATCTCAAATTTGATGTATTCCCTTGATCTAAACTAGTTCAACGGGATCGAACGGTATTCATCATACAACCGAAAAATACAATGAATGTTGAGAGTAGTTAACTTCAAGTCCCGATCTCGAAGGACCAAGAGTTCGGGAACCCGACCACCTCGAGATATCCCATTCCGAACCCGAAGAAGCAGCAACACCAAGGATGAGCAAGTGCCAAAGGCAAAGCTCGAGATGGACGAGAGCTTAACAGCTCGAGAACATCAGGGAGCTCGAGATGAAGCCCTTGTTCCGATGAAGAACATGATACTTTTGACATCTGTCACATGTGTCAAAGACAGCTGATAGGAGCAGCATTGGAAGTGATAGAAGTGTGGCTAGGCAATTACTGTCACTGTATAACTAGGATAGCTAGAATTAGATTGATTGTATAGGATTACAGGTGCATTAATGGCACCGAGCACTATAAATAGAGGAGTAGTGTAAAGAGAGAGATAAGAAAGAGAAAACACTTTGTAAACACATTTGAGTTATAAAGAAAACAACTTTCAGAGCACTCTCTTCCTTCTCCCCGATCTAGTAACTTATTTTATTCTCATTTAATTCAATTCTTCATCTGTTCTTATTTGTCAGGGTGAACACTTGTGTCAGACCTCGGGATAGTATTTTGAGTTCAAAGAGTTCGAGATGGATTTTGAGATAATTCATTTCGGGATAAATAGACAAAATGTCAACAATGAAGTCAAAATAAGTACAAAATAATTAGAAAACTAGAAGTGAAAACATTAGAGATGGTATGTGTGCGACCCTTTTTCGCGCGCTCCGCACCGCCGCTGGTGGCGATGGGATGCGGAAGAAGGACACGGAGATCCCTCCTGAACGTGCATTTATTTAACGCCGGTTAATCCTACCATTTAGAGCAATTTGAATGCACATTTAGGGGTTTTTTTAGTGATTGTGAGTATTTGTAGATTCCGATGGGCGCAAGCCCCCACCGTTAATTATCCTGGGCTATTAACCTCGAGGCACCTCTGGATCTTGAAAGGGGGAAGCAAATAATATAGCTAAATGATGGTCAAGTGGTCACGTGCTTCGGTGATCGAGGTCACTGAAGCACCTTAGACTTACTAACAAGTCAGTCCAATGAGATTGGGTGGTGAGAAAGATGAACTTACTACAGATTAGTTCAATCTTTACCTCTCCGAGAGGCGATCTTACTACAGATCAGATCGACCTTTGCGGAGGGATGGAAGGTGAGTCTACTACATAACGACTCGACCTTAGTTGACCTAGAAGATGAACCTACTACAGAACGGTTCAATCTTTACTAGTCAACGACCAATCATACAAAATATAACTAGAAGCACTTAGCCGGTTGATCTTGAGGTTGGTGAATCAGGAGAATGGTGGATTTGGCCCATATATTTCTTCTCACTGATCTTCTAGATTATGAATTCAAAGCACTAAGCGGATTCATAAACCTAGGAACACAACTGCACACAAAGTCAAACCTGAAGCACTGAGCTAGTTTGACGTTGAGGCGTGTGTCAGTGAAAGAACCTACTACAGAACGGTTCAAATTCACTTGTTTTGAGGATGAATCTACTACAGAACGATTCAATCCTACAATCTCGGGAGATGAACTTACTACAGATCAGTTCAATCCCCTGAACTAGAAGACAAACTTATCAACAGATTAGTTTAGTCTTACTAGCTTGACTGTTCATGACACAGAGTCATCATGATGTCACCTCTTTGGACATCGTGATGTTCTTCTATTCTGAAATTGACATGTTTGCTCATGCTGATGTCACAATCTTGGTCATTTTCGACGGGCGTCAAGATGTTCTTGTCTCGACTGGCTATTCTGAATATTTGATCACCACTAAATCATGAGTCCTGAGCACCTTACCGATTCACAGATTAAGGGTTACCTTGTGCACAAAATTAGACTCGGGGCTCTTGGCTGGTCTAACATTGAGATAGGTTTATCTGAGGATGAGCTTCTAGACAGGCTAGTTCAGAGGCTATCATATTGTGATGACTCATCAGCAATCAACAAAATATGTCACCACCTATTGAATCGTTATAACGATTCAATATGTCGTTATAATGTTTCTGGAGAATAGCAGACTTGTCAGGGAATCAACAGGGGTCAAAATATTGCTAACGTCTTGTGAAGTGTTATAACGATATGATGAACCGTATAACTATTCAAGGAATCATTACAATGATTCTTTAGAGCATATTGACTTGTTAGAGAATAGTCAAAATGTTGTCAACGCTTTGTAAATCGTTTAACGATTTGGTGAATCATCTAACGATTGAAGGAATCGTTATAACGATTCTTTAGAATGTGTTGACTTGTCAGAGCATGGTCAGAGCGTTGCTGACTCTTTACGAAGCGTTCCACGCTTAAATGAATCGTATAATGATTTAAGAATCATTATAACGATTCCTCAGAATGTTGTATTTAATCTGGACTACTAGATTGTTCTGAAATTAGTGTAAATCTTCTGTTTAACATTTTATTTATTTGGGCCGTTGGATCTACTTTGAGATTAGTTCTTAACAGATAAGCGATTTAGATGCATTCTTTATTATTCATGTAACTACTAATTCACGGGAGTCATTGGATCTCTTTGAGATTCACTCAATCATGCTGAGATATGTGCTTGTGCGTCAAAATCGTGCAGAGACACTTCTTCATCTCCTTTGTCAACTCCTTCACTGAGATTCGTGTTATTGCACCTCCGATGATCGGAGTATCTAATCGATGATTAGTCACCACTATCAGCATCGCCTTGCTTGGGGGAGTATGATCCTAGTCTATGATCTGAGATCCATCGGCCGGGTTACTACGTAACCTAGTACCATTTTGGTACAGCTTACAATTTGGTACTGACTGCTTTGATCGTTTATTCTGATCAAATTGACGATCGATTCTTGCAAAGTCCTTTAGATTATTCTTTGTTGATCGATGTTCTCTATTGGATTATCTCTTCAATTTTATTTTAATTTCAATTTTCTCCAAGCAATTAACCTCGGTACAGACTAGTACCGCATGATTCAATTCAAACAACCGGATTTCTCTCGAATTGTTCTTGATTTTGATAATGCCTCTTCTCTTACACATGTGACACTGTCACATTGTCATATTCAAGTCATCAATTCAGCTTCAACATAATGATATCAACTTGAATCTTGATGATTACCAGATCGATATAATTGGGAGGATGAAAAATCCTTCTACCAATTTGCCTAATCCATTGATCAAATGAAGAATGGGAGGTCTACAAGAGGCCTACTACCAATCTCGTGCCCTCAGACCCCTTGTCTAGAGAAGAGTAAAGTAGAAAAGTTGAAAAATCGATTTAAACTCAGAACTTGAATGTTTGAACTAAATTTTCTGATCTCGTTCAAGTAATTACAGTGATTTATATTAGAAATTGGACTTGAAAAGTGAAAGATTGAAGATCACAGAGCAAGAATCAATGAAGAAATCAAAAGAAATTGAATTCAAATGAAAATTCCAATAGAAATGACAAAATCGGCTTACATGATTGCAACAGTTGAAATTTTCATCTTACACTTACCTTGTTCAATTGGGAATGCACAAGGATTGCTTAATTTCAATCGAATTGAGAGAACTGAGCTTGAAAAGCTAGCTCTACTACCAATTGATCTTAATTTCGGCCTTGGGATTGATTTACACTATTGCCCTCTCTTCTCTCTTTCCCTTTCTTTTGCTACTCTTGTTGAGTAGTTCTCTCTCTCTCTTTTAATTGCCGGATTTTAGATTGTCGATCTCTTATTCTTTTAGTCTTGAGGGTTTATATAAGCTAGAGAAATGGATTTGCCAAATTATGATTGGTTGAGTGACTAATACTTGAATCACGGTTTGGATTCAATCTCAACCCTTACTTCAATCTCAACCAATGGTCAGGATGCATTTGTGTTTTCTAATCACCCAATTGAGTAATCTCTCAGCAGTTAGGCTGTTTGGAGTTAGTTACAAATATTTTCTCATTTACTCTTTTGTCACTCCCTTGTGCTAACTGGACTCTACTATCTTCTAGATGGTTCTAGAACCTTCTTAATACTTGACAGTCGCAGAGAATCCTCTTGGACCCTATAAAAGCTTATGCACGACTTTGTATTTGCTTTTCCTCCATTTGAACCCGATTTCACTCAATCACCATTGCCATCATCCTTTCATCAATTCATTCAATTGTGAGCTCATTTAGCCTTCTCTTAGTCCTAGTAATTGATCCACCTTGTCCTTTGCATTGTCCTTGTACCCGTTGTTGAATTTGAGCTCACCATCCTTTACCCGATAGGTGATTTGGTGGAACACTATTGCAAAGCTTCAGAAGGTGCCGCCCTTACATCTACATGGTGTCACCTTAGTGAGAGAAAGTTTTCTGCACAATCAATTTCATCTTTTCAAGCTTGTAAAGGTCGGTCCCAATTTTGACTTTGCTAACTGTTCTAGGATAATTCTCCTTGTTCCTTTTGCAATCTCCGAAATTTATAGCTTCTCCATGCTTTAATCGATACTATACATCTCTCTGTTGAAGGAATTCAAAGGATTTTGCTACTTCTAGCTTCATGGCGCCTCACAGCCAGTCGAGCGGAAGAAAGAGACGAAGAGGAAGAAAAGAAGAAGAAAAAGAAGAAGGTGTCTCTGGGAGGTGGCCTCGGCGCACATGAACCGCCACACGATGGGACCCATCGTCAAGGAAACAATGTGGAAGAGCCAGGTGCGCCTTTCTTATTTTTCCCTCAATTTAAATTATGTCTTTTATTTTTGTGAGCTTGGTTCACAAAATAGGTGTGCGCCTCTGACTCATAAACCTGATAATAGGGCCCTAGTAAGTCCTCCGTGCTTAGGCTTACAGGGGTGATTATCAGTTGATTAGTTCACAGATTAGGGTTAATTGAGCTGAGTTGGCATGTTGTGATTAGTTGTTAGGTTAAATACTCCTCCTTTAGCACTAATGATCTGGTTAACAGCTGCTGAGGTGACTCTGTAGTGTAATGTCATGTAACATAGACTGAGTGAGGTGACACTGTAATATGATGCCATGTGGCATAGACTGAGTGAGGTGGCCCACTGGTTGACTGTCACGTGGCACTGTGGTGGGGCCCACCTGTCAGGTGACTTGTGCCTAGGTGGGGCCCACTTGCTGACATGGATCAATAGGAGGGTGCCACGTGGCACCCGGCTGCTGAACTGGCCCAATCTGGATCGCCACGTGGCACACCCTCTCTCTTCTTCTGTTTTATATTTCTTTTATTCTATGCACCCAGTTTGTACCCAAGACTGTTGTTGTCCCCAAGTTGCACCCAGAGTTGCCTTGATCAAATCTCAACCCTTGATTAATCCATTTAATCTGTCTAATTTCCTCTGAATTTATTTTAATAGCTCCACTTATCCAAAAATCATGAAATTTTCAATAAAAATCTCTAAATTCATGATGATCACTCTTGTAATTTTAAATTCCACTTTCGCCCCAGCCTCATTGCATTAAAAATTCATTTTGCCAAGAAAACCCTATTTTCTTTTCTGAATTAATCTCAGATTTCAATTATAGCTCAGTGTCTCTGCCAAATAAACTCTCCTTGCAGAAATTCCCCCAAATTAAACACCAATTAAATTTGTATTGATGTTCATTAGGGTTTGATTTGATCAAAACCTGATTACTTGTCAACAATTGATACAAATCTAGACTTGATCAGATGGTTGCTCATAGCTTTGGCACCTGATCAGTCTTGTGAAATTGACTTTCAATCCATATTCATGAAGGTGATTTGGTCAACAACTGATTACTTGTCAACAATTGACACAAACCTTGGCTTGATCAGGTGGTTGCTCACAGCTTTGGCACCTGGTCAGCCTTGAAAGCAACATCACATTGAAATTTCTTGTGATTGGCTGTATCAAAATACTGGTTTGGCATTGACACAGTTCTTTGTTGTACAGGGATTGTATTGCTTCAGCTCTTTAGGGTTTGCTTTGAGAATTAATTTTCAGGGTTTGATCTTGATTTCTTTAATGTCTGACACTGAGGTGTGGGACCCACCTGTCAGTGAAAAATAATCAAATGGATGACCCCTCAGGAGATCTTCTCTCCTGAATCTCCTGAGGGTCACTCACTTCGAATGAATAGGAGATGGCAGGGCTTTTATACCTTCGACCCTTTGTCCAGGATTTTCGTGTGGGACAAATAAACTTTTTTCGGGACTCAGCAGCGACTTCTCCTGACTGGTGGACCCTCTCTTCTTGTATTTTTCTCCTCTTTCTTATGATTATTTACCGATAATTGATATTTATCCTTAATTGTCCAGCTGCTTCATCCTTGAAATTTTTCAAGGGTAAATAATATGCACACATCATTTGCATGAAACAAAAATCCTATTGAATTTTCATAATTACAACAAAGACATTGATAATATGATGTGAGAAGTTAAAAAAATCGCAAAGCGTTATAGTACAACCAAATTCTAACGCCATCAATTAACATCATTTTCCTTTGCTATCCCTTCAGTTGTTTAAACTGATCTCAAGTATCAAAATACCAGCCAATAACATCATAAGAAATACCTCGAGCCAAAACAATATCATAAATGTGATTTTTGCATAGCTATAAGTATTTTTATTCTGGTGTATTGTGTAGTTCTACAAATTATGTGGGACAACAACATTAGCTTGTGGAAAGAAAATTAAGCTTGTTGACCATATGTTAGTACTCATTGCCTCTCATTAAAAAAACAAACAAAAATAATACCTTGGTTGAGGTAAACTCTTTGTCTTTACTCTGCTTCATTAAAATAAATCCTTTTGAAATTTTCTATTCATAAATGACCTTCTCAAGTTAATCTTCAAAATCTTTAACTGCCTCCTCCAAAACCTGTAGTGTCTCATCCCCAACACTCCTATCCTTTACTACTCTAGTACATAGTAATAGACTTGCCTTGATAATTATGTACACTGACAAGGTTGGCTCTATATCAGCACCTCAGTCAGAACTGGTTTCAGAGTGTCTTCAGAAGAGGATTTCTTGTTGCTTTCATTTTTGACGTCTGAAATGTCAGTTTCATTTTGGACTTTAGTTGTTTGACTGGGTTTGGTTAGTTCTAAGAGTTAACACTTCTCTTAATTTTGCAAGATCAGTTTGTTCAAAGATACGACAAGCTTCTATGGGTACCAATGCCTTGACATGATTACTAAACCCTTGTTGTCATCTATGTTAAGAAAAAAATAAATGTTACAATGTAGTTGAAATTAACCAAATTAGTTCGAGTAACTAAACCAAATCTAACTAAGTATAATAGTGTTTTCCTTGATGTTCCATTATACCTTGATAAATTCTATACTAGACCATTAACGTTCTACACATGAGCTTCATAAAAGACAAAACATACTAAACTTACAATTCTATTAAACTCAGTATCTTTAATTCTACACTCGAACCAAAGTGACCAAAAGAAAACTAACTACCAAACAGACTTAGCTTTTGTTAGACCAATAGCAATGTAAAAACCAAGTAATACACACAAATTACTACAATACTGAATGAAATGAGTACATGTGAGATTGAAGTAATATCATGACGGTATAATCAGAATATGCAAGAAGTATATTCCCTTGGGCATATAGTTTTAGAATAATAATGTGAACCCTCGCCCAATCCAAATTGCAAAAGGATAATCTATCAAAGATACGGTGGAAAACATTCAAAACTAGTAACAATAATTTCATCATATGACAAAAACTTAGGAAAAGACTATTGTCGAGTTAAAAGAAAAAAGTTGACACTCTTTTTCTATTTCACTACTTTCTCATAATCATTCAATCTCAAATAATTTAAAAGAGTATTTTTTCCTAAGGTAAGCAATATTACAGAAACAGCGTCAAAGACCCTTTTTAAGGACAACAATACAATAGAGTCTCACCTTAATACGGGATTGCATCGATCTGTATTTGCAATTATATAGTACCTAGGTTAGTAGTTGATTAATTTAAGTTTGTGTATGTTGGCTTTGTAACATGTATGAAATGTGAAATTTTAAAACTTTTCGTGCAACTCAATTGAAAATTAAGAATCATGTGTATAAAATTCAAATCTAACATATAATTTTGTGAATAAATATATCTTACTTGGTATCGTAACTAAACGCGATGACTTTCTTTGAATGGTGGTTACGTGCGTCTTCATCAATCACCGCAAGGACATCGTTGTTGATCTCGTCTCACAAAAGCTTTTTAAGCATGAAGCATCTACCGCGTGCACTCCTTGACATATCAAAGTAAGATTGCTAGAGCTCCAATAGAAATAAAATTCTAACCCTTTTTGTTCTCAACACATGAGAGATATAATATAATTGGATTGGAAGAGAGAACACTTCTCTCACTTTTCTTTTTCAGATCATAGAGATGTACAGATTGTGCGGATGATTGAATTGGCCGAAAAACTTTATAACTTCCCTTTTATTTGAAAACCAAGCGGCATTGGTTATAACCTCTGTCCGAAACAAAATCAAAGAGGTGCATAGTGTTTATCCTCTTTAGCGCCAAAATGAAAGAGGTTATAACCTCTGTTGCGCATTTTTTTTATTTTTCTTGCCATATAATTTCTGGCTTTAGTTAATTCAGGCCATAATTAAGCACATCTCATTCATAATTTGGTTCTCATCCAAATTGATCCAATTCAAATTTAATTTAATTAACAAAATTAATTAATTATTCTATGCTCTAACTTATCAAATAGAGTGACCCAATAGGATTCATATCATGATCAGTAATAAATTAATATATTTTAATTTATAAATTTTAATTGACTTCTAATAACGCATTATGATTACCCGATCAAATACAGACAGATCATGATCCTTTATTCTTTCATATTAATTCTTTTATCACATAATATTAAATAATTAATGTCAAATGTAGGAATGTGTTATACTTGACCATTAATTAATTTTTTGATCCTCAGTGCATAATTATTAATATACTATCATCTCATAATCATAAATTACATGCATAATAATTATCACTACATCATGGGACTCAGAGATATCACTAAGATGGATAAAAAATATCTTATCGACTATTCATAATTCTTAGCATAATTTATGTATATCCATAAATTATCTTTATAGCCCTCGGTTAAGAGCAGCGTTTAATAATCACACAAAATATATATTAATTATCTAGAATTATGAATATCTCGGATAATAAAATAATACTGATTTATGACCTTGCTGATGACACAAACACAATCCGTACAGTAAGTCAAAGTGGGTCAGGTCCAATATCATGTACCCCTACATGTATATCTAGTGATTAAATAGATATCTCGTATCAGTGATCTATGAAATATGTTCCCGCATTAATCCATATACTAGTCTATATTATCATTCAGTGTTCCATACTAATGATATTAGACTATAGACAATTAAGAGTTTTAAAAATAATCATAGAGTTTCACAATTCAAGTCATACATTTAAATAATCCATAAAATATTAAAATAATCATAAAATAATCATAGAGTTTCACAATTAATATACTTTCTCAATCCCTCGTTGAGACATGCTTCTATTATGTTGAGACTTACTTCTTTTTTATCCTTCTCTTCTTTATTCTATTTTACCCAAAATACTAAAAAAAATCATTAATTTTATCCTAAATTCTCCAAAGTTATCCAAGATCTCATCTTCCATCTAATCATTTCCATCCAATCCATGATCACACTCTTAATTATAAGTTAGGAGTATGATAATTGATATCAGAGCCTTAAGATCATATTTGAGCTCAATTTTTGCATTTAAGACGATAAGAATCAAATGACAGACCCATCAAGATCGATAACCCACCTAAAGACACTCTTTCACCACCTCTCACTCTTGAACAAAACCTTGTCAATATGTCAACAGTTTTTTAAGATCTCAACTCTAATATGACAACTCGAGAATTGAAATAGGCACGACTAGAATCACAAATGACAAAGATCACAGGCCTTATGTGAAGCTTGAGACATGAATAAATGAGAAGTTGGGAATCAAAATGAATGATGATCTAGATAATGTTAAATGATGAGTTTGAAATCAAAGAACGTGCAAATTTCAAAGTCGACTCACATGAGAAAATTAAAGTCAAGGTAAATAATAATTTTCAATTTGAGCAAAAAGATCAAGACTCACTCGAGATGAAATTCAATAATTTATCATGTTCTACTCACCAAGAAGATGAAGACTCTCCTCACCAAGAAGATGAAGATTCTACTATCCAAGACGATCAATACTCACTCGACATAATTATCCATCAAGAGGCTCTCATAAAATTTATCTTACAAGACACTTCATATAATGATCCATTTCTATACGTGTGTCATTTATCACGCACACACGATAAAGAACATCGTCTCACCTACTCGAAAATAAGGAAGTGCCCCCCATATAATCATCATAAAAGAAATAAAATGAATTAGATTGTACTTAGACTTACTTCTTTTTTTATCTTTCTCTTCTTTATTCTATTTTACCTAAAATACCAAAAAAAAATCCACCAATTTTATCCTAAATTCTCCAAAGATGCCCAAGATCACATCTTTCATCTAACCATTTTCATTCAAATCCATGATCACACTCTTAATTATAAGTTAGTAGTGTGATAAAAAGTCAAGTAGAAAAGTGTATGCATGCATATGTGTAGAACTAGAAGAGAAAGAAACTTAGGGCAATAAATTGAGATCTTGGGAGGGAGATTATAGACGTTAAAGCAACGCATGATGATGAAGTGGCAGAGACACTTGATTTTTGTCACCACGCAGTAGCAGAACTATATAAGATTCAGTGAGGTCATAGGATCCCACTCAAAATCCTTACATAATCAACTTTAAAGACTATTTTTTTTAATTAATAATGATTATATATTAAAATTTAAGGTAGTGACCCCACTGAAAATATAAAATAAACATAAAAGGATCCAACTCAAGCTTGTCATCACAACTTCACTCAAAGGGATATTAGATGAAATGTTCGTCATTTCAATCATGAGTAGTTTAATGAATTTGGTAGTTGTTTAAAACACAGTGAAGAGAAAGAGACAATATTTTGCTTGTATTATTTTTTAAGCTCAAAGTTGGACAACAAGGAAGTGATGACTCTTTTGTCACTCTTTTGTACACTCATGTTGGTGATGATAATAGTAGTCACAATCAAGCTGTTAAGATGAATGAAGCCTCGAAGAATCAAAGACAATCAATATCAACCATTTTTAATAAAAATTCTGAGCAATCTAAGAAGGACTGTCGCATTTGGTTGACCGCATCACTTGAGTCTATATAATTCTTCTATGTCAAAAGATGGCTTTTTCGTGTACATGACAAGTCTAAAAGTTCAAGAAACAAAAGAGAATTTTCTCGAGCTATTAGAGTTCCTTGTAGATCACAATGTAATTGTGAATAATGTTATTTTAGAAAATGCTCCAAAAAATTTACAATTGAAGGAAATAATGAAGTTTGTAGCAAGTGAAACTACCAAAGATATTATAGTTGAACTTGGAGGTATTTTTTTTGCATTTTAGTTGATGAGTTGCGTTATGTGTACCTTGTAAAGAACAAATGGTTTTGGTTATACGGTTTGTTCATAGAGATGGAAGTGTTGTAGAGAGGTTTTTAGAAATTGTGCATGTGATGGGTACAACATCTATCTCACTTATGACATCAATTTGTTCTTTATTAGTTGAGTATAACTTGAGTTTGTTAATGTTACGGGGTCAAAGTTACGATGGAGCAAGTAAAATGCAAAGGGTCCGTTTGGCAAATCAAGGAATAGTTTTGGAAGAGTGGTAATTTTGGAAGAGTGATAGAATAATATTTTTTTTGGAAGAGTAGTAGAAGAGTGATATTCTTGACTATTCGGAAAAGCGAAAATATCGTTTGGCAATTGTTACTCAGAATAGTTAAAATATGAATAATTATGATACTAATAATGATGATGATAATAATAATAATAGTAAAATAATAATCATAATAGTAAGATAATAATAGTAATAAAGTAATAAAAATAATCATAATAAATAATAATATTATAATAGTAATATAATAAAAATATAAACATAATCATAATATAGTAATATAATAAAAAAAAATATAATTACAATCATAATTATAATAATAATATAATAATAATAAGTAATCATAATTTTAATAATATAATCATAATATAATAATCATAATCATAATCATGATAATAATAATAATTATAGTCATAATCATAAACATAATAAAAATATAATCATAATCATAAAAATAATTATAAATAATTATAATTATAATAATATAATAATAAATTAATCATCACTATAATCAACATATAATAATATAATACATAATAAAATAATAATAAGTAATAATAATCATAATCATAATCATCATAATATAATAATATAATAATAAATAATCTTGATCATAATAATATAATAATAAAATAATTATATTTATATTCATAATATAATAATATAATATTAAAATTATATTTATAATAATAATAAATAATATAATAATACTAATGGTAACGATAATATAATAATAATAATGATAATAATAATTTTAATAATAATAATAATAATAATAAATAATAATAATCATAATATTAATATAATAATAAATTATAATCATAAATATAATATAATAATATAATAATACTAAATCTTAATCATAATCATAATATAATAATATAATACATCATAATCAAATAATAATCGTTATTCGACGAGAGCTAATCCAATATTCCACTTATAAGTTGATATCTAGGATTAAGCACTATTCGCACTCTTCTACTTAGTCTAAAATTCATTTGACAAATTAATTCGTCGAAATAGTTATTCTATTTTAACTTTTTGCTATTCCATTGATTGAGAAACACTCCCAAAGTGAATTCAATGGACTTAAGAGCTTGATTTTAGAGAAAAAAAATATTCAGCGTATTATGTGCATTGTTTTTGTTGCTAATATTGACACAAGAGAGAGAAAGAGAGAGAGCGCTACTGGCCACTGGGGAAGCGCCATGTGTCGAGTTTTGGGTTGCTGCAACTGGAAAAGGAATCGACTCGGGATCAGTTTCCCATGCCCTTTCTCTTTCTCTTTCTCTCTCTTTCTCTCTCTCTTTCCCGCCACTGAGACTCAGAGCCACACGCTCAGGAAGAGAAAGAGAGATCACTCGTCACTGGATCAGATCAATCATTACTCTCATTTCAATGGCCGCTGTCGCCCTCTTCCTCGCCGCCACCAAGCTGGCCGGAGCGGCCGTCGCCCTCGCTGTCGCCGCCAACGCCGTCTCCTATGCTCGCTTCCGACGCCGTCACCTCCTCCCCTTCGTCTCCCCTCTCCATCACCTCCAAGACTCCCACTCCTCCCTCCTCGCCGATTTTCATGCTCTCTCCCTGTCCCTGTCCCCTCCTCCAGGTTCCCTCCTCCTATCTCTATTCTTTCCTTTCCTTTCCTTTCCTTTTAACCAACAAGCAGGTACAAATTTGAGGGCTCTTTTTTATTTTTGTTGTTGGATATATACTGACAGCTGATCATGATGATGGTGGTCAATTCTTCTTCGGTCTCGCCACCGCCCCCGCCCATGCAGAGGACCGCCTCGATGATGCCTGGCTCCAGTTTGCCTCCCAAGAACCCAACCCATCCTCTCATGAGGCGCCACCCCCTTCCCACCCCGCTGACGCCCTCATGGCTTCTGCCGCTGGTGACGCGGGGTCCCACCCTGCTCCTCGCTCCTCACAGACACGAGGAGAAGCTGTCCGGCCTCTAAAGCTAGCCATGGAGGCCGTGCTTAGAGGGTTTGATAATCTTGTCGAAGAAGTCAAGGATCAGCCCCTGGGCTCAGGCTGCAATGTTGCCGCCTGGCACAATGTTCCTCGCCCGTCAGTTTCACATTCTACGCTACTTATTTTTGTGTTAATCAGATTAGTCAGTGTAATTCAGACTACCATGGTGCTGCTAGTCTTAATTAACAGGCCTAACAACTTTTGCTCTGATTATCTGGATTCAGTTGTCCCTTCTTGGCTTCTAATCTGGATTCTTTTAAACAAGAACACATTGTGTTGTTGTGGAGTGACTAACCTATCATTTACAAAATTAAACTTTTTGTAGACAAGAGAGACTTAGATTTTGGTCAGATCCTGACATTGAGCTGAAGCTTGCAAAGGACACTGGTGTCACTGTATTTCGCATGGGAATTGATTGGTCAAGAATCATGCCTAAAGAACCTATTCATGGCTTAAAAGACGTTGTAAGTGAAGAAAGTTTAATAGACATATTGCACAGACTTTTGATTTCAGAGAATGAACTGTATCTTTAATTTAGTATTTTTATCTTACATATGTGCAATACTGTAACATTCCATATAAGATGGAAAAATCTCCATTAGAACTGGAAACATTTGCTGAAAAGAATGTTAAGATTCAAAATTTGCAAATCATGGGAAACAGACTTCATGTGATCAAGTCCAAAGTTCACCTCTGATCGCTACTTAATATTGTATGAGCTTTCAAGAACCTTATCGGAAAAGGCAAAGATGTAATAAATTAAAATGGTACTTGTACATTTCCAGGTCAATTTTGCTGCACTGGAGCGGTACCGATGGATAATAGAGAGAGTTCGCTGGTATGGAATGAAGGTTATGTTGACATTGTTCCATCACTCACTTCCTTCATGGGCTGGAGAGTATGGTGGATGGAAGCTTGAGAGAACTGTTGATTACTTCCTTGACTTCACAAAGTATTATTTTCATTGATAGAATTCTGTATGCCCGTAGAAAACCTGAAATAATGTAGACAGCATGCACACTGATGATAATCTCTTCCTCATAAGTCATTGGAAGCTTCAGCTGCAATGCTGCAAATTGGCGAGTACCCATCTGAGGAATTTGAAAAACTGTTTAATGATTCATTGGGAGTCTGATTAGAAATACTCTGCATGGACAAATAAACCTGAAACCATCTTGCTATTCTACCTTTCTCTCCTCAGTTTCATGACTATGTGCTAAAAAAATATTCGCAATATTTTTCAGGCAAAGATAAAAAAAAGGTAGGTGAAAAAATGCATTGGGACAAACTAGTACACATATGAAGAAAGGGAAGTTATATGATCAAACGGGATGATGTTTGGGGGATATCTTGAATGCATTGAATAGATTTGTCTATAAGAAGAACCCATTCATTCTTTATGCTGACCTAACTAAACTATGTTGGTCATAATTTTTGCAGACTAGTAGTTGATCGGGTATCAGATTTGGTAGACTACTGGATCGTGTTCAATGAGCCGCATGTGTTTGTCTTGCTGACTTACTGTGCAGGCGCATGGCCAGGTGGTCATCCTGACATGTTAGAGGTTGCCACATCAGCACTTCCAACTGGCATATATTACCAAGCACTACATTGGATGGCCATAGCACATAACAAAGCATATGATTATATTCATCGAGAAAGGTACACAAAGCATTTCAGTTAACCATTAACCACTCACTCCTTGTAGTACCTATTGAGGCCTATAAAATCCCTATCTGATGGCTGTACCCTGCTGTTTTCCAACAGTACCAATGATGCATTGCTGACCAGATTGTGGTATAGCTCCTCTTAAATTCAGTACTGGCATACTATTATGTACTGATCAATAATACACATGGTTCCTGTTTTCTGCTTAGCTTCTTGTTGGATCATCTTTTGCTTTGTGGTTCTTTTGGGATGTTCAACTGGACATATCAAGGAATTTTGAAGCCCTATTGCAGGATGAGGGCAACCAAATCCTACTGCTATAGTTTGGTTATACATAGATTGTACCTGCAAGATGGTACTGCTACCTGTTTGGCCAAATTAGGATAAACTAAGGCTAATTTTGATGGATTTGATAATTGTTGAGCTGTCTTTGTGGTTTGTATTTTGATCAAATTGGAGCATTAGTTCAGTGAATTGAAATGTATATCGTTGCAAGTTGTTACTAAATTGTATGTGTGCAAAAGTTGTACTTTTTAATCAGACTGTTTAACTTATACAAATCTCCCTTCTCTGTCTCTCTCTCCCTGCTTGTGTAGTAAGATCAGGAAGCCGATTGTTGGAGTTGCACATAATGTTTCATTTACACGGCCATATGGACTATTTGATGTGGCAGCAGCCTCTCTAGCAAATTCCCTGACGCTCTTCCCATATGTTGACAGCGTTTGTGAAAAGCTAAATTTCATTGGGATAAACTATTATGGCCAGGTTAGCATTTTCATTTTGGTAAACAACTTAAGTTGCATGTGCGGTATTTGTACTAGTCTTTTCCAGATGCACTCTTCTGGTCAATTCAATTCTTTTTTCTAGGCTTTTTTTTTTTTAAAATTATAGCATTTGGCATCATTGGGCATAGTTTCACTCATGCAAAAACTAGTTAAATTCAGACCTTATATGAGTATCAACAGGCTGAAATTTGACTTTCAGTCCAAGATTAGACCCCATTTAGTTGTAGAGAGTTTAAAAGACGCTTGAATTACTTATACAGGAGGTGATATCAGGTCCAGGTCTAAAGCTTGTGGACACTGATGAGTACAGTGAATCAGGTCGGGGAGTGTATCCAGATGGTCTGTACCGCATCCTGCTCCTGTTCCATGAACGATACAAGCATCTGAACCTCCCTTTTGTTATTACTGAGAATGGTGTGTCCGACGAGACTGATTTGATACGGAGGCCGTATATCATAGAGCATCTTTTGGCCATATATGCTGCAATGCTAAAGGTTATTTTCTGGACAAATACATCCCTCCAAAGCTTGTAATTTATTTTGTTCTTGTCTTTATGCTTTGTTCTTGGCCTTCTGAATAGGATCTCATCTAGAATTTGTTACCTAGTGCTGGTACCAACTATAAGATGACAGTGACATCCCATACTGTGTTTTGTATTTCATATGTGCTCTTTTAAGATTTTGTTGTTGGGATTTCCCTGCCTCCCACATATTATTACTGCTACAAGCCATATGATATTCCTTTTTTTTTTTTAACTTGAAACTCTCTCCTGGTGAAATGGTGGTTCCATTAAATAGGAACTATTGAAATTGGTAGCTTTGCTCCTTGTATTGTAGGGAGTACCAGTTCTTGGTTATCTGTTCTGGACAATATCTGACAACTGGGAATGGGCTGATGGATATGGGCCTAAGTTCGGGCTTGTGTCTGTTGACCGGGCAAATAACCTGGCACGCAGTCCCCGCCCGTCATATCTCTTGTTTGCCAAGGTAAATGAATGTTTAACTGGAACAATGGTTATTTTAAAAAAAAAATTTGGAAATGTCTCCTGCAAAAGCAAAATCATCACAAAGACATACCTTAGTGACTCTACATATCCTTTCCTCACTAGGTATACTCTGTGTTAATAGCATGCCTTTTACTCGGCTCAATTGGATGGCCTATACCAGTGTAGCATTTTGTAATGGGGTTTATATTTGTGATTTGCGTGATTCTAACTGATGACAAATTAGAAAGTGCATCATATGTGTGTCCTCCCTCTATTCTGTACTTTGTACAATGATAAGACACTTCTCTAATTTTGTATAAACAATATTTAGGTGGTTAAAACGGGCCAAATTACAAAAGTGGATAGGACACATGCATGGAATGAGCTACAGCATGCTGCAATCCAGAAGAAGACTCGACCATTTTTCAGAGCAGTTGACAGGAATGGACGCATGTATGCTGGTAACCCCCCAGACACCAACACACACACACACACACACACCCTGCAGATGCTTAATTATCCATGTCGTTTCAAGTTGGGGGCATATGTTGTAAACTGTTAGAACTTCGGTACGTCTCTCAGATACTTGAGGGTTTAAGCTGCATTTGTAAAAGATAATATTAATGGAGGCGATAGCTGGTATTGGAACATCACTGGAAAATTGAGCATTAAAAGATGGAACACTAATACTTGCTTGTGTTGGAGAATGGCTGATTCTCTGTATTTCTTGGTTAGGTTACTTTTTATTTATTGATTGATGTTTGATTATTATTTTTACTTTGCAAGGGGGCTTGGATGAACCCACACAGAGGCCGTTTGTCCAGAGAGATTGGCGGTTCGGGCATTATGAAATGGATGGCTTACAGGACCCATTATCCCGCTTCATGAGATTCATCATCTCTCCATTTTTGTCAAAAAGGAAAAATAAAAAGGCTTGCCTCACATTGGAAGACGAAGAAGAAACAGCACCGCAGCTTATGATGGCTTAAAGAGAATGGTAAGTATAAACTAAAACAGTTGAGATCTAGCCTTATTGGAAACGGTAAGGAGCCTACAAGTACTTTCTAGCATCCTTATTTTTCTTCTTAATTCTCTCTCTCTCTCTCTCTCTCTCTCCCTCTCTCTCTTTTTGGGAACGAAGTAGGAAACTGTCCTACCATAATTCCATTTGAGAAAGAGAAAAATAAATAAATAAGGCAGGCGCAATTGGTGCTCCTTGTATATTTGATGCGTAGCATCATTCATTCACTTGATCTTCCTTTGTACGAAAGTTTCTCTGATTTCTGTTGCTTATGAGGAAGTATTAGTTATTAGTTTATGCTGTTATTAATTGAAGCAATCCTTATAAATAAGAAATTTCAAAATGGAAGAACATGCTTTTGGCGAGAAAATCTGTGGCATGCTGCGTAAAAGCCATCAGAGTTGTTTTTGAAGAACAGCAAGCGAACAAAAATAAAAAATAGAAAATAATGATAATAATTGAATCAGAAGGACAATTAGTTGGCACATCCAAATCTAATTAATGTCCATCTTGTGTAAAAGCTACCAGGCAAGCCTGTGATTCACATTTTCAAACCCAAAAAACACTTCATTAGCCCTCTAGTTTGAGGATTAAAGTTTTTGTAAGTCTTTGTTTAACCGAACAAAAATATTTTGATGTATATAAATATTCATAAATTTTTTTATGTAATTTCTTAAATAAATTCTTTACCTCAAGAAAATAAATAAATAATAATAAATGATTGTACTCATTTTTAAGATTATTCAATTTATATTATTAGATTAGTTATGCTCAAATTTTGGTCTGAGGACTGGTCCGAAATAAAATTTTGATTCAGCAAGAGACTTGATTTTCTGTGATAAATTTACACTGAATTGTGCAGAATGAAAGAAAAATAGGGTTGGTCCGAATATTTTTGTCCTCGCTACTCTATCAGAAAATCATTCAATCATTAGAAAAATATTTTTTCTAAAAATTAAAACAGTTACTAGTGTATGCTAATTAATTAATTAATTAATTATTAATTGAAGCAGCCAAAATGGAATGGAATATGGTAACAAAAAATGGTAATTAAAATAATAAAAAATAGAAATTTGATAAGATTTTTTGGTATTTTAGATAGGTTAGTCTAGACTAAGTTTGAAATTCAGTTCCAAGTGTTTGGATCGAGTTTCAAATTTGGTCCTAGTTTTTTTTTATTTTAAAATTTGCAAAAAAAAATGTCGGACCCGGATTTTAAACTCGAACCAAGCCCCACCCAATTCAAAAACCCAACGCACTTGACCTCTCTCTCGTCTTTCTATCCCCCCACTCTTCTCTTTTGCCTTCTCTATTACCATTTTTTTTTCATTTTTCAATTATACTCAATCATTTTAACTCTAAATTCAAAACTGATTACACCAAACTTCATATTTTTTTAGAGGATAATTGAACCCCCCGGATCAGTTCATTTGGTCAAAATTTGAAAGGTAATTTTGTTCCTCTTCAAAAATCCAAAAATTATTATTTTATTAGTTATAATTAGTTAATTTAGTATATGTAGTTGTAATCAGGCTTATTTTGCTACCCATTAGGTGTAATTTAGTTTAATTAATAATTTAGTATAATTAGACTTGGTAAAAATTGACCCGATCGAAATAGTCTACCCGATAATTGATTAATCCGAACCGATTCGGATTCTGCTAAAATCAGATAATTGAATGACTCGAACCTATAATTGATCGAATCCAAAGAAATTCGAATCTAAATAAATCCGTAAATATTAGATATCCATATATAAATTATCCGATCCAATGTCACCTGTTAATCGAAAAAAATTGAATCTGAAGTGATTTGAAATTATATTATACCCGAATCGATAATTATCCGAATCTAAATTAACTCGAACCGAGAAGGATTGATATATGGCATATAATATTTTATTCTATTTAGTTCATATGATTCTTAACATATGTGCAAAGATATTTTTATAGTTAAGATTTTATATTTAGTGCGTTTTTCTAAATCACTAAAATTGATATAATTTTTATTTTAATAAATGGACACAATTAATAAATTTATTATAAACTCTTTATTAAACACATATATGTATTAATCATGATATTTTAAAATTTTAAAGTTTATTAATTTAACATGATTATTTGACCCGATAAAATCCAAAATTGAGTAATTTAATTTTAAATGTAAAAGCACATAATTTTTATAAAATATTTATCTTAGCATAATTCAAAATAAAAAAGTGGTCCGAGTCTAAATAAATCAGGTAATATGATCCAAATATAATTTAAAATGCTCGATTTATATCTGAAATCTGGCCCTTATTATCCGTAACTTATTATGATCTGAATCAAGAAAAATCCGACACCTCAATCAACTACTATCTAGATTGGCCTGGAACCTGATAAAATCCGAACCCTGACTATCCGAGTGATATAATTATTCCAACCCATAAATGTACTGAATCTGAAATTAATTAATCTAGAATATACCGAATTTGATATCAATCTGTATCCGGAAGTAAACCGTATATAACTTATCCGACTCGAAAATAATCTGACCCGCCCGATTTGCCAGTTTTAAGTATAATTAGTAGTAATTATGTTAATTAATAATAAATTAGATTAATTAGTAGTAATATTAGTTCAATTAGGTATGGCTAATTTAGTTCTAATTATGTGTAATCTATTTTAATTAGTAAATTATAAATATTTAATTTGGTTTAATTATCATTAAATATAATAGTAAATTAGTTAAATTATTTGTAAATTAATTTAATTGTAGTCCTACTTTAGAATAAATTATTTAAATTAATTTAATTATAGTTTTAATTTAGAATAATATAGTTTAATTTTTAGAATAATTTTCTCCAATTTTAGCATATGTTATAAATAATCATAGATACAAATGAAATATTCCCAATAGCTTATGGTTTCACAAAATAAATGTAGGTCAAACAAGGCCGCAAAGTAAATTTAATTCTATGATGTGATATTAAATCTATATTATAATTAATTTTAGCATATGTAATTTAATATTTTATATTTTACAACTACATAGTACTCTTTGTTTGAATACACACCGTCCGAAGATACCATACGACGAGCATATAAATCCATATCTGCACAAACTTGAGCTATATCAGATGGCGATGATGAAAAAATGCTAGATGGACAAATCATTGATAATAACGCTCATTGAGAGGTGAAAATCTGAGACGTCGATTTTTCATCTTTCAATCGGTGAGATGACGATGATACTAGAGGATGTTTATTGTTTATAGGGATTGGCTATTCGCGGTATTTTATTATTTTTATATATTAATTTTTAATCTTTGTTTGAAGTTTACTAATTTATTTTTAAAATATGAAAAATATAAAAAACTAATAATCAGGGTCACTGATAAAGGTTGGAGAGTGACACTAGAGCTTCTCCTTGGGCTGAGTGGTGATCCATACGACTATCAGAAAATCACTGATAATCCTTGGTCATTCAAGATAAGAAACAAGGGAAAATAAAATGAGTACCTCCAGGCCTTGCCATACAATATCTGATTTGTGTTCTTGCAGAAGAATTTTTAATAATTGTTCGTCAACTCAGATGGAGACTGTCCAACTGTAGAATTTATACTTTAATTAGTTTAGTTTTACAATAATGTAGTAAAAATTTAATATAATTTTTAATTAATTATAAGTACACATGGGCATTTTGTTTGAAATTGTTCGGATATGTGATGTTCCCGAACGATAGTGGAGACTCCATGCTGATTGTGTATCTCACATTTCTCGACGACGTGATTAACGTATCGAAGAATAGAAATAACTGGGGACATGCAGTACTATCTTGCTTGTACTTCAACATTTGCCGATCATGTCTCAAGCTAGTGGATTGCATAGCTAGGTCTTTGCTTCTACTACATATGTGATTTTGGACACGATTCCCGATCGGGAGACCGAGATAATTTATTATCACTTACATCAATTAAGGTCTTTTATGTATTTAATTTTTATATTTTAATAGTACATGTATAAAACTGAGGAGCCTCAACTGGGAGGCCCTGAACCTTTATTGAGGCCTCCGTTCAGTATCAAATGGGTGACAAAACACTTATTCAATTACACCCCGTGTCAAGGAGGACCAGGTCATTTTCGAGATAAATTAGAGACTTTGAGTGATAGTAGTGTCAATTGGATGTCATACGCTACTTATTATGATGACATGCCTTGGGTGTACTACGTGCATCAAAATATATAAGTTTTCAGAATTCAATAAATTATATTTACTTGATTTCTTACATTAATTTCATTTAATATTTTTTTGTGAATTGCAGGTGTATGTGTCGTGTGTGGATGATTCACTTTTGGATGGTTGAGAATCAGAATCACTATCCAGATAGTGTCACGCGTCGGTTCAACCTGCACCAACAGGTCCTTCCTCATATATCGTTGTGCGACCCTTTTCGCGCGCTCCTCACTGCTGTGGGGCGATGAGATTCGGAAGAATGACACATAGATCCCTCCCGAGCGTGCATTTATTTAGCGCCGGTTGAACTCACCGCTCAGACCCATTGGGATGCACATTCAGGGGGTTTTTGATAATTAAGGTTCCTTTAAAATTCCGGTGGGTGCAAGCCCCACCGTTAATTACCCTGAGCTACTAACCTCGAGACACCTCTGGATCTCGAAAGAGGAAGCAAATACTATAGCTAAATGATAATCAAGTGGTCAAGTGCTCAAGTGTTCAAGTGATCAGAATCACTATGAAACACCCTGGACTTACAGTCAAATCAGTCCAGTGAGGCAGAAATGACAAAAGATGAACTTACTAAGAGATTAGTTCTATTTTTAGGGTACAGTGTAAATTGAATCTACAAACAGATCAATATATCTTATATAGAGTGTTGACAGACGAACTTACTAACAGATCAGTTCGGGTTTAGAAACAGGTGAAAATGAACTTACAAACATATCAGTTCAGATTCAAAGATGGATAATAGATGCAGATACAGATACAAATGAACTTACTACAGATTAGTTCATTGAAACAGATAACAGAGATATAGATGAACTTACTACATATCAGTTCATGAATGCAGGTAAAAAGGATACATGTGAACTTACTACAGATCAGTTCACTAATACAAATACAGTGTAAATTGAATCTACTAACAGATCGATTCAACCTACGTAGAATGTAGACAGACAAACTTACTACAAATCAGTTCGCTTATTGATGACAGGTACAGATGAACTTACTAACAGATCAGTTCATTCTGTGACAAAGAAATATGAACTTACTACAGATCAGTTCAATCTTTACAGCTCCGAGAAATAATCTTACAAACAGATTAGATCAATCTCTACAGAGGGATAGAAGATGAGTCTAAAAACAGATCGACTCAATCTTGATTGATCTAGAAGATGAACTTACTAACAAATCAGTTCAATCTTAACTAGTCAATGACCAATCACACAAAATACAATTCGAAGCACTAAGTCGGTTGATCTTCGAGGTTAGTGAATCAGAAAATGGGTGGATTTGGCTCACATATTTATCTTGCTGATCTTCTAGATCATGAGTTTCAGGCACTGAGCGGATTCATAAAGCTAAGAACACTTCTACACATAAAGTCAAACATGAAACGCTAAGCCAGTTCAACATTGAGGCAGGTGTGTTAGTGAATGAACCTACAAACAGATCGGTTCAATTTTACTATTTAGAAGATGAACCTACTACATATCGGTTCAATCTTGTGGCTTGAGAGATGAACTTACAAACTGATCAGTTCGATCTCATAGATTAGAAGACAAACATATCCGTTTAGTCTTGCTAGCATCTCAAGTCATGAACAATTATTCAAGACAAGGAGTCAGTAGACAGTGGACAGAGTCCCTACAGTTGTCTTACTTGTTCTCTCAAATCATGAATTCTAAGCACTTGACCAATTCATAGGTTCAGGGTTACCTTGTACACAAAATTTCGGCCTTGGAGATGATTTGCCCTATTGAACTCTTCTCTCTCTTTCCTTGTAATTGCTAGTGTATCTTTCTCTCTCTCAATTGTCATGATTCAGAATTTTGTCCCTTGTTCTTCAGTCCTGAGGGTTTATATAAGCTAAGGGGTGTAGATTTTGCTAAATAGTGATTGGTTGGGTGATTAGTGTTTGGATCACGGTTTGGACTCAATCTCAACCCTTGCTTCAGTTTAAATCGATGGCCAGGATGCATTTGTGCTTTTTAATTACTCAACTGAGTCAACCCTTGACAGTTAGGCTGTTTTGAGTTAGTTACACATATTTTCCTATTTACTCATTTGCCACTCTCACGAGTTAATTGGCCTTTACTCACCTCTAGATAGTTCTAGAACCTTCTCAATGTCTAGCAATCGTCAAGGACCCCTCCTAGACCCTATAAAAGCCTCTGCATAACTGGGTGCTTGTCTTTTTCCATTTGAGCCCGATTTTCACTCAATCACCATTGTTGTCACATCTTCATCAATTCATTCAATTATGAGATCTTCTAGTCTCCTCTTAATCCCAGTAGTTGATATAGCTTGTCCTTTATACCACTCGTGTACTCCAGTCTCAAGTCTGAACTCACTACTTCTCCCCCCGATTGGTGATTTGGTGAAACACTATTGTAAAGCTTCAAAATGTGTTACCTTTGCATCTAGAGAGTGTCGTCTTAGTGAGGGAAAGCTACCTGCACAATCAATTTCACCTTTGCGAGCTTGCAAAGACCAGTCCTAATTTTGACTTTGTTGACTGCTCTAGGTCAATTCTCTTCATTCCTTTAACAATTGCTAAAATTTCTAGTCGATACATGCTCTAATCAGTGTTGTGCATCTCTCCGTCGAAGGAATTTGAAGAATTTTGCTGTCTCTAGTTCGTTTATCCATGGCGCTCACAGTCAATCGCGCGGAAGAAAGAGAAGAAGAGGAAGAAAGTAAGAAGAAGGCGCGTTTGGAGGGGATGTTCTCGGCGCAACAGGGTGGGGCCCACCGCCAGAGGGACAATGCGCAAGAGTCAGGTGCGCCTTTCCTTTTTCCTTTTCTTTATTTAAATCTCAGATTTATTTGAATGAGCTTGGTTCACCGTATTGCTGCGCACCTCTGCCTTGTAATGCTTACAATATGGGCCCACTTGTCAGATTTTAATCTTGCAGCTTGGTTAAGTTTTAGGACTTAATCAATGTTTAGTCTTAATTAGGGCCCACCAGTCAATTGGGGTGACGTGTCACCAATAAGACAGTGACATGTGGCAGATAGGTTTAATTGCGTAGGGATTGATCTACTAATGTGTGTTGTCTAGTGTGTTGCCATGTGGCATGACCTGCTGAGGTAGCCTTATCACCAACTACCACGTGGCATACTGGTGGGGTCCACTTCCTGGCTAACTTCACAGGTGCGGGGCCCACAGGTGCTGAGGTGGCCCAATAGATGTGTGCCATGTGGCACATGCCTGCTAACTTGGCCCATCCCGATGTTGCCACGTGGCACACCCTCTCTTCTCTGCTGTTCTATATATCCTGCATCTCTTGTACCCAGAGAGGCCTATGTCCCTAAGTT
This sequence comes from Schoenoplectus tabernaemontani, assembly GCA_037127355.1. Classification (NCBI taxonomy): domain Eukaryota; kingdom Viridiplantae; phylum Streptophyta; class Magnoliopsida; order Poales; family Cyperaceae; genus Schoenoplectus; species Schoenoplectus tabernaemontani. The sequence continues at coordinate 20,914,578 of CM073746.1, read as the reverse complement.
GTACCCAGAGTTGTCTTGATCAAATCTCAGTCGTTGATCAATTCATTTAATCTGTTTTATCTTCTCTGAATTTATTTTAATAGCTCCACTTGTCCAAATATTATGAAATTTTCACTAAAAATCTCTAAATTCATGGTGATCACTCCTGTAATTTTTAATTCCACTTTTGTCCCTGTCTCCTTATGTTAAAAATTCTTTTATCAAGAAAACCCTGTTTTTTCTCTCTCGAATTAGTGTCTATTGGCACTGATCAACCTTGTGAATGGCTTTCAATCCCTCTTCATGAAAGCAAAATCACATTGAAATTTCTTATAGTTGGTTGTATCAAAATACTGGTTTGGCATTGACACGGTCCTGGTTGTGCTGGGATTGTACTGCTTCAGCTCTTAGGGTTTACTTTGAGGGTTGATTTGATCTTGATTTTTTCTTGGTCTCTGTCACTGAGGTGTGGGACCCAGCTGTCAGTGAAGAATAATCAGATGAATGATCCCTCAGGAGATCTCTCTCTTAAATCTCCTGAGAGTCGTCCACCTCGAATGAACATGAGGTGGCGGGGCCTTTATACCTCTAACCATTGTCTATAATTTCCTTATGGGATTAATGCTTAATCCTTATTCCGGCTTGATTAGATTTAGTGGATAAGATAAGTTCAAACTGTTAAAGTTGCTTGTGTGAGATTGTTAGGTGGGTCCTATTTGTTAGAGAAAAATAATCGCATGGATGACACCTCAAGAGATCTTTTTCTCTTTCTTTAATCTCTTGAGTGTCATCCACTCCGACTGAATAGGGGATGGTAGGGTATTTATACCCTTAAATTTTGTCCAAAATTTCTTTGTGGGACTAATGGACTTATTTCGGAGTTCAGCAACGATTTCTTCTGGCTGGTGGTCCATCTCTCTTATCTTTCTTTCCATTTCTTATGATTTATCACTGATAATTGATATTTATTCTTAATTGTTCAGCTGCTTTATCCTTGAAATTTTTCAAGGGTAAACAATCACATTAATAAGCATACGTCCGAAGGTGGCGAAGGCCAAAATATGGAATGAAAAAAATATTATTGGTGGGCATAGGATGAGGCCGAGCTATCTATCACTGAGACTTGACCGTACAACTTTACCGAGCACTTTGTGTACATGAGTTAGTATTACAAGAGAGGGATGACCACGATCTGATACAAGATGAACATTGACAAGCAATTGAGTCAGTCAATATCGCATCCGGAGGATCCTATGGATGAGTTGGCATACATACCACGTTCACACCAGTCGGCCCGAGCGATGAGCATTTGTACAACTTTAATTTATTTATGTTTCTAATTTATTTTATTTTTTTAACTAACTAATATATTTATATATATTTTTAGATTTTCGTCTAGTTAGGTACATGGCAAACACTATTGGGTGGGTTAAGGACACCCAAGATCCCGGATAATCATAGTTCGACAAATATGAACTGAGAATCTACCGAAATTTGATGGCTAATTTCAGCCATGAACACATTTTCATGGCGATGCTTGTGTCCCATGGTCAATTTTACCTAATTTGAAATTATCCTGCATCACCTCCCATTGTTCAGCTATTTCTCTTCTGTTAACTTCTGCTTGGCATCTCAATTCTTCAATTGAGAGAGGTTTTGTTACTCTGAGATCCCAAACACGGGCTCTCGAGGCATCGCGCCATTGGAACCTTGCATTTGAAGAGTCGGGACCCGAAAACACGTGATCTTCATCTCTTGGTCTGTTGGTAATACCGAGACACATAAGTTTATCTTCTATGTGATCGATCACATATGATGCTTCACTTTCGCTGCTTGTATCTACATTATTTTTAGGTCTTCGAAGACAACGGTAGATAATTTCTTCATCTGATTCTTCTCTTTCTGAGTCTTCAAATGATTCTTGCTCTCTTGATCTTGAGTTATTCTCTAACTCCTCTTCATTTGAACTCCCGTACACCGGGATATTACGTGGCGTCGTGTGTCCTGAATCTTCAGATTACTCGGACTCTTCATTTGATGATGTTTCGACTTGAGATGCAGTCTTGTTCTTGAGATTAAATGTAGCCTCATCATCAGAGTCGTTGCTTGAAAACTCTATTTGTGATATAGTTTTCGATTTAAGATTAAAAATAACCTCTTCATCTGATTTTTCGTTTGACCTTTTGGTTTGAAGTGTAGTTTGAGGTTTGAAGTGAAATTTAATTTCTTCTTCTTCCTCTGAAGACGCGTCATATTTCGATTCTTCAGTTGGCGCATATTTCTCGTGAATAGACTTTTTTCAGATAAATTATTTACATCGGTGTTATTGTCTTTAGGGTTTTGAGAGGCATAATAATTAGCACATCCCGTAGTCGTAATGTATGAGGTCGGTTGTGACATCATTAAGAGATCTTGCGTAATCGAATATACAACGCTTTTGTAAGTTTTGCTCAATGAAATAAGACTTGAATTTTGCGAAGATGTGCTAGGACATTGTAGTCGAATATCGACGAGAATTTTTGCATTGTAGTCTCGACGCTTGCCTTTTCGCTATTCTTGACAATATCATCTATTTCTCTAGACCTATTATGGGCTTTGTCTTTATTTTCCTTCGCGGCTTGTCTTTCAGGAATGTAAGTCCCCGAGCGTAACACCGTCTTACATTCTTCATTTCTGGTACCTGAAGTGCTGGCTTCTCCTTGGTGCGCTGAGAAAAGTAACTCTTGCAACATGAGCGTATCCTCTTCATCAGATGTGTTATCATCATGATGCACCATGTTGCATGTTACCCTTACATGAGAAATTATATTTACTTGTTCGTGAGGTGTATGGTTTTGCAAAAATCCCTTGGGTAAGGTAATTTCACCGTTTCGGATTGACTTTTCGACCCAATCTTTGAAAACCCAACAATCTTCTAATGTATGCCCTAATATTCTGTGATATGGGCAATAATTGGGGTTATCTGATTTTTCTGCATCTTCGGGCGCTTACTCACGGGTAATTCTAACCCATTTTTCAATGCTCCTTTAAAAATTGTGAGCACTTTGTCCCTTCGAAAGGAATATGGCTTATTTTTCTTTTGTCTTAGGGTTTCGAAGGGTTGAGAACTTCCTCCCGTGACGGGTTTGGAATTTCTATCGCCATTGTTATTTGAGTTGTTACCTGATATATTTGTATTGACAACCATTTTATCTTTAAGCTTGGTAAAAGCCACCTTTGCTTCTGTCCTCCTTTGTGGTCGAGCACCCATGAAGTTTGGGATGTTGGCAGAGGACATGTTTTCCATGTTGGACACTGCTCTTAGTAGGTCTTTGAACGTGTTGACTTTAGTCACACCCAAGAGCATCCTCATCCATCCATCGATATTTTTTGGATCAGGTTGACCGCCTCATCTTCGGTCAGTGTCCTATCACATTTGATGCTGAGATTTCTCCATCTGTTGATGTAATCCACCATGGACTCACCCTTTCTGGGTTTCATATTTGCCAGATCGGCTATGTTTACTTTATCTGATATCATGGCAAATCTGGCCCTGAACGCATTCGCAATTTCATCCCATGTGTTTACACTTTCATTCTCCAATGAATAATACCATTGAAAAGCAGTGCCAACTAGACTTTGAGAGAATTGTCGTAGTAGCAATGCATCATTCCCGCCAGTGTTCCCACACGAGGCTACAAAGTGTGCAAAGTGTTGTTCCGGATTTAAATCTCTGTTTCCTTCTCTCGAGAAGACCCTGAATTTTGGGATCACATACCCTTTTGGATATTCTTCGAGATCATAGATGGCAGGATATGGATGTCCACAATTTCGGACAGGCGGGAGTGCATAGCCACCTCCTACAATCTGCATCTGTTGAGCAATCATCGCTTGTATTTCTTTCTTGGTTACCCCTTGGTATTCGGGTTCAGGATTTACTTGACTATGAAAGGTCACTCTCGGATTGTCAGGACCAGCATTAGTATTTGATCCATCTCTTCCTTTCTGGTTTTTAGAATCGACATCGATACTTGTTTGATGAGAACTCTTTACTTTATTAGTATCAGAGTTAAGATTCATGTGCTCTTGCAAAGCATTGATGGTATTGGCTAGTTCTTTATTCTGCTTTAACACAACCATCAGGAGTTCTCGCTGTTTCACAAGCTCTTCATCCTGCATCTCTATATGATTTCTCAATAATTCTATGTTGTCAGAAGGGACGCTTATTTCTTCATGATTTTCACATCCATCTTCGGAGTCGGAAGGATTATTTTCTTCGTTCTCTTCTTCTCCAGATTTGTTGTTATCGCTTGTTCCTTTATTTTTTCTTGGTCTCCCTTTTCGACCATTGCCCTTACCAGTATTTATCATATTTGTCTAATTTTGTGGGGATCGATTTTCGGGATCCTGAGGATCTTCTGAAGTCACGACATTGACACTAGCGTGGACTTGAGATTCTTTATTTTCTTCGAAGCTTGCGGTAATCATATAGGCTGAGAAATGTCTTTCCAAATCTCCCACATGTTTAACGACCCGTCTTTTCTTTCGACTTTGGTTATTCACCGAGATGGTCAAATTTTCGGATCGAACCTTGCGACCCAACCTATTAAACACCCTATAAGAGGTGTGTTCTTTAGCCACCGATTTTAATTGAGATTCATATTGAGTCTTAGAAGTTATTGGGACCCATTCTTGCGTGGTTTTCTGATTTCTTCCTTTTACGAGTATCGTAGCTTGAGCGATTTGATTGCGCCAATTCTGGCTTACTTGATCTTGAGAAGGAAAGATTGACCTGGGTTTGATTGGTACCTGATTTTGGGTTTGGTCAGAGGTTTGATATCTCGACTTTTTAGTTTTCCACTGATGAGACTGACTTCTTCTGGCTTTGATGAGCTTTTCGTGATGCGACCTCCCAGATTTGGAGCCTCTGACCTATGGAAGAGTCTTCTGCTATCACCTTCAAAGCGAGAGAAAGGATTGGATACAAGGATATTTGGCCAAGCCACCAGACGCTCTTGACGTACTTTCTGAGTTCTTTTCTGGTAGACCTTGAGTGTAGAGGCAGTTTTGGGTAAGATTGCCTTTTTGGTTGAGCGTCTCCTCCTCTTTTGAGGTCCAGGAGGAAAGTTCATGATTTTGTTGTTTATGCCCTTTTGAGTTAGGTGCAAAATAGACTTCTTCATCTTCTTCTTGGTTGAGGCATTTGTCATGGAGATGGGAGCCACCATGATGAAGCCACCACTGTTGGAGTATTGATGATGACTTCTTGCGGGATAGTCCCGAAGAAAATGAAATACTTCCCTTCAGCACCTCGGGAAGGAGTGATCGTGCGAGAAGCCACCATTATCGTTGTTTCGTTGCTGTTGAGATATGTCATTTCACCTACAAAACAAACAACAACTTCAACTTTATTATTTTATTTTATTTTTTAAAATTTTAAGCAATCGATTAGATCATTTAATTATTCTATTTATTTTTCCTTTCAAAGATGAGAGGAGAATCTTGGTCCCACCGGGCGTGCGATCCTGTGCGACCCTTTTTCGCGCCTCTCACCGCCTTGAAAAGGAACTGGGCGATGAATTGCGGAAGAAGGACACGGAGATCCCTCTAAGTGTGCATTGGGGTATATTTATATGAATTTAGAATGCACATTTAAAGGTTTTTAGAGATTGTGGGATCTTTAAGATTCCAATGGGCGCAAGCCCCCATTGTTAATTACCCTGGGCTTTGAACCCGAAGAACCTCTGATTAAGAAAGAAAAAAATAAATATAATAGTTAAGCAATTTTAAGTGGTCGCTGTGAGAAAGGGCAGAGAAGATATAGACTTTTCAAGGTAGTCTACACCTTGTGAACCTCAATTAATGACAGTTCAGACTATGAGTCTCGATTAATGGTAACTCAGACCATGAGCCTCGATTAATGACAGCTCAGACCATGTGAATGTTAGTACGCAAGATGTGAAGCTTGAAGCGCTATGCCAGCTCAGCATCAAGGACTAGTTATCAGAAAGACGGAGAAGATTTTGATCGTCTTTAACTGATCTTCTAGATCATGAACATGAAGCGCTATGCCAGCTCATGGACCTAGGCATTCAGATATCTCGATGATCCATGTAGAGATACTGAATGGTTCCCGAGATACGAGATATTGAGTTAAACCTCCTTACCAACTCAAATATCAAGATCAAGGTGAATCTTCCGAGATACAAGATGTGAACGTAAGCGGATTTGGCCCTTTTCTTGATCTTTACTGATCTTCTAGATTATGAATCTGCAGTGTTGTGCCAATTCATAAATCTAGAAATTCAAAGTCTCGATGATCCATATAGAGACTTGAATAATTTTCAAGATACGAGATATTGAGTTAAGGCTCCTTACCAACTCAAATATCAAGATCAAGAATTGATTTTTTTTGTTTCGAATTGAGTTTGATTTATTTCAAATTGATTTTAATTTTATTTGATAGAATGAAGTATTCATTTATATTTTTTTATTATTTCTCTTTCTTTTACTTGTGTTTTATTTGTTTGATATTTGAATTTATTTAGGTTTGAATGTTGAGTGTTATTTTTTATTTATTTTTAGGTTAAGATTGATTTAATTTTGAAATTTAATTTTTCTTTTATTTGATAAGAAAAATACAATCTTTTATTTTTTTTTGTTAATTTTAATTGTCCTTTCTTTTATTTATTGATATTTGAATTTATTTAATCTTGAAGATTGAGAGTTACTTTATTTTTATTTTATTTTATTTTGATTTTGATCTTAGGTGAAATTTGTTTTAATTTTGAAATTGATTTTTTTTATTTGATAAGAAAGATCAAGTCATTTACTTTCTTATTATTACTTCTTTTATTTGTGTTTTTTTATTTGTATTTAAATTTATTTAATTTCAAAGATTTAATTTTATTTCTTTATTTTTATTTCTTTTATTTTTATTTTAGTTGAACGTTGATTTAATTTTAAAATTAAATTTTTTATTTGATTAGAAGGGTAAAGTCATTTATTTTTTTATTTGTGTATTTATTTATTTAATTTTGAATAAGAATTATATTTATTATTTTTTATTTTCTTTCTATTATTTATTTATTTATTATTATTATTTTTATTTAATTTTTATTTTTATTTGAAATTATTTAATTTAGAATTTTATTTAAAGCATAAGTATTGTATTTTTTTTTATTTTCTTTTATTTTATTTCTATTATTTATTATTTTATTTTTATTTTCAATGAATGCATTTTAATATATTTTTTATTTTCAACGGCAAAGAAAATATGATCAGTCAGCGATTGTTTTCGAATTTTTTGAGAAACTATATTAGTAACATACTAATTTTATTTGATAAAAATATCAATTATAATATTATGAACAACTTTTATTTGGAATATTTTTTAATTTGAATCCTCTAAAATATTATTTCGGGAGGAATATCAACAACGAACAAATCTGAAAACTTACGAAGACTTCAGCAGATAATCTTTTTTTTTTTTTTTTTTAGAGTGAAACGAGTTAATAAAATATTGATTTTATTTGACAGAAAAATCAAAAGAGATGTTATGAACAATTTTTATGTTGGACACTTTTTATTTTGAGCACTTTAAAGTGTTGTTTTGAGCAAAATACTAACAGAGGACGGTTCTGAAAATCAGGAGCTGTCAGGATTAATTCACATGTTTGAAAGGTATTTACAACGTATTTTTGTATGAAAATTTTTGTAAAAGTTCCTCTTAATATGTACTTAAAGAATATAAAATAATATATATATGTCACATTGACGGATCGGTATAAGTTTTTAATTGTTTTCTGATAAATGGCTGAACTGGACAGCTGAGGATATTTTGAACATTTTTAAAAATTCTATTTAAGAAAATATTTCAGAACAATTATGAACCTTTTAAGGAATATATTTGTAATAACTTTCATGTTAAAAATATTTTTATTTAAGGCTATCTTAAATGAGTTTTAAAAGGATTTTTATTCAACGGAAAAATTAAAAATTTATTTTTGTAGAAGGTAATTATCAATTGTAAAATGGATTATGCATATATGAGAATGTAATTTCAAAAAAAATCTTTTAAATCTCAACAGAAGCGAGCACTCACGGCTGTGTATAGCTGGCACAAGCTTATACTCCCCAAAACCAGGCACTCGCAGCTTTGTATTAGCCGGCACCAAAACTAAGAGAAGCTTGTTGGTTTTTATTATACTTAAATTTAAATTCATATAAAATCATATGAAGCTCCAAAAATTATGAACATTTACAAAGAGATGCACTATAACTAGATCTAGACGCTCACAAAATTTTCAATTAAATCGGTGTAGCAGAGATATGATTTTTTATTTTCGAATCAGATAAGGGACAAAAGCGGAAAATATTGTACCAGTATTTATTGTTTTTCAGATCTAAAAAGGCTATAACTTTTTACAGAAAAATCAGAAAATATAAAATCAGTTTCTATAAATTCATATGACTTATTTCTACGAGATCTGAAAGTTTTGTAAGATTTGGAGCAGATCTCATCCCATTTTTCCTTTTATTGCATTTTCAGCTATTTTAGGGCTGATTTTGCATTTATAAGGGATTCATTGATCTCAAATGATTTGAATGCGTCATTTAGCCTTCATCTAACATTCAATGATGTTTTTATGTAGATTTGAGCCAAAAGAAAAATAAAAAAATAAAAAAAAAAAAAAAAAAAAAAAAGAAAAGAGGAAATGGATGTTACGAGAACTTGCTGTTTTTCAGAATTAAAAAGGCTATAACTTTTTATAGAAAAATCAAAAAAATGTAAAATCAGTTTCTGTAGATTTATATGACTTATTTCTACGAGATCTGAAAGTTTTATAAGATTTAGAGAAGATCTCGTCCCGTTTTTTCATTTTATTGTATTTTCAGCCATTTTAGGGCTGATTTTGCGTTTATAAGGGATTCATTGATCTTAAACGGTTTAAATGCATCATTTAGCTTCAATCTAACATTCAATGATATTTGCATGCAGATTTGAGCCAAAAGAAAAGAAAGAAAATGAAAAAGATCGAATTGCAACATAAGAACGTCAAGAAGAAGAACAAAAATCGATATTGCACATGAAAAATTTCATCTTTATCGCACAAATCAAAATTACAAGCTCCAATAGACTCTTGATATCTATATTTACAAGATATATGCCTACCTAGATCTAATTTGTAGCTTGAGTAGAAGAGGAATTGATTGAATCTTGTATCTTTGGGTTTGATTTTGATCTCAACTCAAAGATTGGATCTTATTTTGTATCTAATTTGAGCTTCAATTCATTTTGGCAGCGTTTTGGATTAGCATTAGCTTGGGATGGGTGGTGTCTCTTTGTTTGAAGGAGGAGAGGGGTTTAAATAGGCGTATGAGATCGATTTGACTTTTATTTGACCAATTTATGCACCAACTCCCTTTAATCATCTTCTCATACTCTTCTGAACGTTTTGTGGTGTATTAGATCAGTTCTAAGTGTTTTAAATGTGCTCTAACAGCTGATAGCACAAGTGGGGCACAAGTGGAGTTTGTTATATTTGCTGAAAATTTACAAATTTGTCATCTCTAACCACTACTTGGTCACCAGATGATTCTAGGGACTTCTAGAAGGTTGTAGAGGCTCAAACACGTTCTTGCCACTCCCTTCCTGCATTTTAGACCTTGCCGGATCACAATTATGCAACCGAGACCCGTTTTTGCTTTCAAACCCGATTTCAAGCCACATAGTCGTTCTCCTTCATTTCTTCACCATTTCTTATGTTTCAAAGCTTGATTAGCATCTAATTGATCCCATAAATTGACCTATAATGTTTATTCAATCAATAGAATGCTCTGGTATAGAGTTTGACTAACTCGGTTTTTGACCCGATTTGCGAGTTCGTGGTCTCACCAATTTAAAGCTTATGAAATTCAACCAAGCCCTCAAACAATCTCTTGTGACCATGAAGAATGTGTTTGAAGTGTCAATTTGATCAATTATGGCTCGGATTGCTCAATTTCATTTTTTGATCGGAAAATTTCCCTTCAGTTTTCTCCCAAATCGCTCAACCATTTTGCAAGTTCTTTATCTCATTGTGTTCTCCTCACCGTGCTATTTCCAACGGTATATAATATGTGAGTTTTCGTCGCACGGGAGCACCATCAACATTTTCGAATTCTACACAGTGGAGAGGCTCGGGGGTACTGTAGCAGCACGGTACTGTAGCAATGACATTTTCGAATTTAGCCCCTCTCCATTTTGTTTTTTAATTAAAGCCCTCCATTTGCTGATTTTCTTATTTTTCCTTTGCTTTTAAATTGTTTCTCAAAGATCTATTTGTCCAAATTGCACCAAAATTTGCTCAAAAATTCCTTGAAATATAACAAAATTTATGGTAATTTTTATTTATTATTTTGCCCCTTGGTCAAGCATCAATTAATTTTTAACGCTTGATTAATTAATTTTTTTCATTATATTAATCGATAATTTAGAATTTTTTTGACTTCCGTAACTCCAAAAATAACAAGTAATATATGAAAATTCTCAAAATTTTATGGAGAATTTGATTTTACCATAAAATTTGAGTTTTGATATTTTGGGTATCGAAGAGGTTTTCGATTTGAATTTGTAGAGCTTCGGCATTTAATTCTTTTCTTAAGAATTTTGATTTTTGAGCATTTCACTGGATTCTTCTTTTTTCTTGGTGCTTCTGGACTTGAATTAAGCCTCTTTGGGCTTTTAAAATTTCTCCTTGAATTTTTGAATCTTTTGTCCCAATTTGCTTTTTAATTCTCCGAATTTTCAAGGGTAAACAATATGAACCCCTCGTGCGTTGCAGTATCATACCCCGGTCCCTCCACCCGAGTTCCAGAGACCCAGCCTGATGAATTCGAAAGACACGAGCGACCTCACCATCAAACCCGACCTAGAGACACATACATCCCGTCTCTGATTAAAAAAATATTTAATCGATGGCGTTGATGTAGTTTATTTTATTATCTTATTTCAAAGACTGTAGTTTATTTTGTAGTATTGCACTTATTTTATTTATTTTAAATTAAACTTATTTTTATTATTTATGATTTATAATTTAGCTAATTATGAATACTACAATATAATAAAAAATAATTACATAATTTAATAAATATTTTAAAATCTATAAATTACTAAATAAATAATAAAATATAATAAAATAACTAAATAAATAATTAAAACATAATAAAACATCTAAACAAACTAATCAAAATAGAAAAAAATAGGATCAAATTTAAAACTCGGTCCAAACACTTAAAGTTGAGTTTCAAACTCGATCTAAGCTAGTCTATATAAAATATCAAAAATCTCACATATCTTTATTTTTTATTATTTTAATTATAAAAAAATATGTAGTATAATTGGTAGTATTTATTAAGTTTATTTTTATGAAGAGATAATTGGTAGTATTTATTAAGGTCTTGTCGAAATTAATTAAAATACACTGAAACCAGCAAGCTAGGGTTGCAAATGGATCAGATACGGACGGATAATGCTCTTACCGTATCCATATCCGTTAAAAATTTTCGGATACGGATAGTTTTGGATTTGGATACGGATACGGATACAAATCGGATATTCAACAGATATCAGATATCGGACGGATACATATACAAATACGGATATATTTCGAATATTAATTAAAAATATTTATATATCATTCAAAAAATATTTACATATTATTTTTTTGATAGAATTATTAATTATAAAAATTTAATATTAATTATAAAAGTTAAATATTAATTATCATTATATTAGTAGTTCAAATGTATCTATGAATTATTAAAAAACATGATACATTAGCACAAATTATATATAAAATTAGTTAGATTTATAATGTATGTAAAAAATATAATTAAAAACACATAATGAGATTTTTTCGGATATGTATTCGGATAAAATCGGTTAATATCGGATCGGATACCTTCGGATAATATCGTATATTGACGGATAATAGCTAAACGGACGGTTACGGATAGATAATAGTCAAACCGTATTCATATCCGTTAAAAATTTTCAGATACAGATTTCTTCGGATACGGATACGGATACGGATACGGATACAGATCAGATAATTTTTATTATCATTCGGATCGAATTACGGATAAAATCAAATATTTTACTATTCGTTTATAACCCTAGTGCAAGCATAGAGTTAATGCTACTATTTATGCATCAAACGTGGAACAACGCCATTTGACAGTTTGTCTGGCTGTATTAATTTTGTGTCCAGCTGGAACAGACACTTTTCTCTCTGCTAGCGCACCCAATTTAATGCTCGCTTTTTTTTGGTGTATATATACTAGCTTTTATATATATATATATAGTTTATGGTGGTAATTCATAAAGTAAAAAAATATTATTATTTTGAAATTAAATGATCAATTTAAATTATTTAATAATTTTTTCAAGTTAAAAATTTATAGAATTTTAAATTTTATGATTTTGTAGCTTTTTAATTATTTTTTAAATTATTTTTAAAAATAATATGAAATAAATTATTTTCTTATGTTAAACAAAGTTGATTTTAAAAATAATTTAAAAAATTGTTAAAAAGCTCAAAAAATTATGAAATTTAATATCCCATAAGATTTTAATATAAAAAATTATTAAACAACTTAGATTGATCATTTGAGACTTCAGGATATAAAATCTCAGCCCAAAACAATAACAGTTTTTTACTATATATATATAAGCAACGCAACTAACTTGACCATATAATCTATACTATTATAAAAAGCATCTAAGAATTGGAGGGTCCATTTTTTGTCATGGTAATTTTTTATTATACCCATTTTATTCCTCAATTAGATGGATAATATTTATTTTTGGTTGATCGAACGTATGTGATTGCGTCCATTGATCCCCTCTTTCTCTCCATTTCTTTCCCTTATATACTATTATTTCATAATATTATTTTATTTATTTAGCAACCTTATGCATATTTGGTAAGAAATTAATGGTGATAATATATGTTAGAATAATTTACTTTTTTTGCCATAAAAATCATGAATCATTAACTCATATTGTGCAAAAATCTCATCCAAGATTAAATATAGTCTTTATTATAGGTTTTCTTTATAATTTGGTGAATTTATAATTTAATATTAGATAAATGTGAATTTTTTATCTTATAATATTTTAATGTTTAAATAAAAGAGTAACGCGCGGGTATATAGTTAGTATATATAATGCAGCTAACTTGATCACAGTATATATACGAGATTCATAAATAGATCATATATTTCGAATTTTATATAATTAATGAAAAAAAATACTTAATTACGTAGGACGAGAATTAATAGAAAATTTTGATAAAGCAAAACACCCATAAATTATTCTAGTTTAATTATTTCGTCTCATACATTACCATCTCATAATTAATTAATTAATTAATTAATTACCCTGGGAACGCAGCTTGTACGTACGTAGGTAGACTTGTAACAAGTAATTAAATTAAACAGGAGCTGCAGATGCGATCACTTGATCACTTGTTGACGGCCACCTGCTCAGTTGGGAACGGCAGTCACCACCACTGGGTCAGCCTTGGCCGTCTCTAGTTCCGGTGCCGCCTTGTCAGGCACCGTCCCATTTTCCTTCTCTTGATTGGTAGCCGTGGTCTTTTCCTCCGTGGCAGGCATGGCCTCCTTGGGGGGATCCTCCTCGGGGACCTCAAAGGCAGAGGTGGGGAAGGTCTTGAAGAGTCCGGCGGTGCTCTTGCAGGTGAGTTTGCCGGTGGGGGGATCGTCGACAGATATCTCGTGGAGGGGGACCCAGAGGAGGAGCTCCTTGGCCTTGACGCCTGAGACCTTCTTGATGCGTCCCTTCTCAACGAAGGCGGTGATCTCGGGGGCATAGGAGACGAGGCGGCCGATGCTGGAGAAGGTGTGCTCCACCTTCTTCTTCTGCTTGAGCCACACGAAGCCTGTCTCCTCCACATAGCCGGACTCGATGATATCACGCAGCGGCAGAAGCCCGTTCGGCAGCCCGACCTCCTTCAGCAGCAGCTTCGTCTTCTCCTGGCACAGCGGGTCCCCGTGGTACACCTCCGCCTTCGACCGAACCTCTGCGGTTATCTGCTGCAGGGACATGATTATGTGTGTTGTTAGTGAATAATCACTTGATCTGTGTTCTTGCTGCTATATATATATGCTATGCTATGCTAATTAAGTACTAGGGAGGTTCTCCCCCCCACATATATATACACATGCAGTGATATATACATGTTACATGTATGTATGCTGTATGCATAGAGCAAACGCCATATGGGTCCAATTGATTGCCCCTGCACTTCCATCATATAATAATTTATTTTCTTCTCTGGGTAGCTACGCCAGCTCGGCTCATTTATTATTTTGTTTGTTTTTCTCGAGTAAACCGATCGACCTGCTTGTTATATATATATATATACATATTTAGTAATCTTAATTTGAAATCAATATATATATATTAAAATTAATTAGTACATAATTAAGCGACGCATGCATTAATTTATTATATATGTCTCCCGGCCAGCCGGATATCGAGCTGGAGTACTTAATTTGTGTGGAAAAGATTAGCATTCACTTGATCGATCCAACTAATTAAATAAATCTTTCCTTTGCTTGCAAGTGTAATGGAATGAACGTAGAATTTCGTGTAGAAAGGGCTGGCTGGCTAGCTAGACTGATTCATTAATTGCTGGTAACAAGTCCATCTCTCAGCTAGAATTAAATCAGAAGCTAGCATCGATATATCATAACTAGCTAGAATTTATTTTATGGGAAGATGGGACGATGGGACGATGGGAAGATGGGGGGTAATGCATCAATGCATCAATGCATCATGCATGCATGGAGAGCTAGAGAGAGGGGGATCATTAATTTGGAACATTGAACTTGATTTGTTGCATGTGCTCCATGTCAGTCAGTCAGTAAGCATATATAGAGATTGAGATTGAGACCATGCATGAAGCATGAAGCATGAAGCATGAGCATGATGGATGCCATACATTAATTGATACACACATAATTAAATCATAATTAAATTAATGCTGCCATACCTACATCCATATACATTGATGCACATACATCATATATAAAATAATTAAATCATCTCGGAGGCGCCTCCTCGAGAAAATAACATCATGAATTCAAGGCTCAAGACTATTATGACTATTCATTTGAATCAATTTTCTGGCTGAGCGTACAATATATTAATGGTGAACTTTTTGGTAAAAATGATATATATATAGTTCAGATTGTCCAACTTTAATTAATATCTGTAAGAGATCGAACGTCACATATATGATATATCCGGATTTCAAATATGTAAACTGCACGGACTGAGATATCGATCTTTCTTTATAGATCTAAAACAAAATATCAGATATATATATTGCCGATTTTTTTAATAAGAACAAATAAAAAATACTACTTCACGGGTTAAACAACGGGCCAGTGGTTTTGAGAAAATAGCAAGGTCAGCTCACGTAAACCGCTAATTTTCTACGCCCTTATGGTTATGGTCCACCTTATCTTTCTTATCTCCGGATATTCATCATCTTTTTGGCTTTTACCAATGAAAAGTGCAAAATGGAGTTGATAATATTAATATGGGGAGAGGTTTGAGTCTAGAGTACGACTTACTTGTCCAATACTTACTACTTTATTCTCCTAGAATGCTGATGTTTGTCACGTCTGCTTTCCTTTTTTCCTTTATTGTTTGCTTTGCATTTTTCAGCTTAATTATTTATTTTTTTCACGCTTTCACGCGTATGTGTTCACGCTTGCATGCTCATTTTATTCTTTCATGATTGCATGCGTATCTTTTTCCTATTTTTTTCACGCTATGTCTGCATTCTCTGACTATATATAGACAATGTTTGATAGATTGAATTGTTAAGAAACATTGATCATTAACACCTTAGTAATCTCTATCAATGAAAGAATAATCAAAAAATTGAGAGAGTAAAAATGGTCAATAACAGTCGACAGGGGAATCGATCATCAAAGTCGTCGATGATAAATATAATAATAAAATAATTATTATTATTATTATTATTATTATTATTATTATTATTATTATTATTATTATTATTATTATCATCATCTAAAATTATGATCTATATTAAAATTATTTGCTTTACATAATTATTAATATAAATTTATGTTGCATTATTATCAACATAATTCATATTAGTATTATAATTTTTATTTTATGTATCAAATTATAAATGATTTAATAAAAATTATCTAAAATTATTATTATTATTAGAATAAGTATTATTTTTTTATCATTATCATTAATATTATTTTATTATCATTATTACTATTAATATTATTTCATGCTAATCTCAATTATAATTTTTTAACAACTTCGGTATTATTACTATTAACTTGTATTTAATAATTAGCATTGATTTATTAAATATTATTTGAAAGTCTTATAATTATTTTAATAAATTATCAGGATGATTTCTATTATGGTGTACGCGGGTGGTAAGATTATTACAGGACCAATGAGTGTTGATTATGATAATGATAAACTATTATATTCAGTCAACTTGGATTACTAGAGAGGTAACATTTTATAAGTATAAGGGCTCGGTATAATATTAAAGTGTGTGAGTGCTTATTATTTTTATTTAATTCCTGTACGAGACGAGGTTGAGTGACGAATGATATTTCAAATGGCAAGTGCCGAAATGAATTGGAGAATAATTGAGTTATATGTTAAAGTATTTTTAAATGATAATGCGGGTCTTATTTCAAATAGTTTACCTGAAATCAGTAACAACATTGAGGATAATATTATCATAGCAAACAGAAACAATCAAAGTATTGATCTGAATTCTCAAAATTTTAACCTTGTGGAACAAAGTCCACAACCTGATCAAGCAATTAGGAATCTTGACTCTGATCCTTTTGATTCTCCTGTAGTACATTCACCGATGATCTATGATAATATAGAAGTTGAGGATACTTAGAACGAAGATGTTGATGCGATGGAGGAAGAGTGAAATGATGATGATGAAGATTTTTTATCATTTGCATGTGAGGAATGAGAAGTTGGAGAGGATTATTGGAACTTGACAGATAAAAATGATGATCCAGATTATGATCCGAATGAACACATAGAACAACGTGTGATTGTGAAAGGTAGGTTTGAAAAACATCACCTGATACGTGATTTTAGTGATGTTTCTAAAATTAATGAAATAAATATTCCATCACGAGTTCAATTGGATAACCCTCTATCAGAGAATCAAACATTTAACTCGAAGGAACATTTGGAATGGATAATTAATGAATATCATATAAGAGAAAATATAGAGATCAAAACATAAAGAAGCAATAAGTCAATGTTGGTAATGATATGCAAAGATAAAAAACTGTTTGTGGAGATTATATGCTGTATGTTCTAAGGGTAGTCCATTTTGAGTTATTAAAATCAATCCCTATGAGCATACATATGCACAAGATATTACTCGTTCAGATCATGCATAATTAACTACAAATAGTGCTCCAGGTTTGTGAGGAACTACAAATACATAGCTGGAACTTCGGTCCAACTACTATATGAAAATAATAATGTACCGAACAAGTCCATGATAAAGCTCGGGTGTAGTAAACTACCTCGTCCGGTGTGGTGTCATCACGCAAACTCGGGAACTACTCCGCCAACCATGACAAGCTCAGACTGTATTGAGATTGTTTATACACACCCTGCCCTGTCATAGTGCGCTTCTTACTCAACCATGTCAAACCAGTCAAAGGTCTAACAAAGGCATGTACAGTCAAGTCCATCCAATCGCTATAAAAAAAATATCGATAATCGGGATGCCGTCAATCAATAATCCCCACAAGCAAGCGATATCCTGCTGTGTCACAGTCAGCTCTCTAACCGGCATGTGAAAGGTTTGGGTCTCGGGTCGTCATCTCTCAATAAGTGCTTGTTGGGTTTTGGAATGCCCAAATCACATTAATGCTCAAGCTGCGGAAAGACCGTAGAATAAAAATTTTACTTATACTTAAGTTAGGGATTAAAGTATGTCGGATAATTACCGAGAGATACAAATATTTAATCCTTTATAAAAGATGATAAAATATTATTTTACTTTTAATTTAAATTTAGGGTTAAAGTGGTATGTCGGATGATTACCGAGAGATACACACCTCTTTAAACCTTTATTGATCTACTCCATGATTGATTTCTAAAATATTAATCTACTTAATAATTAAATAGATTAATATAAGATGTTATACCTCGCTTCCAAATTTTAATTGGAATGAAAATCGGCTTGTCTCGGAGCAAGCGTCTGATGTCTCTGTAGGTTATCCACTAGGACTGACCAGAGAGCGGCTTATTTTTTTGCCAGAAATATCGTAAACCGCGGTTTCTCGCAAAAATACTATTCACCGTAAGACGAAATAGTATTATTCACGACTCGCAGTAATTTTGTTTCACAAATGTGCAGAAATACCGTAACTTTCGTAAAACACACTATTCACCGATCCCGTGAATTCTGAAACAACCGTATACCGAGAGAGAGAAAGTAAAACTGATTTGGTGTAGCTTTCTCTCTCACCCACCCCTCTATTTATAGAAAATATGAAATTGCTAAATTATTAAAATGCCCTCATAAATAGTAAGGAGGTTCCAAAGCGAAAAGACCTAAGTGTTACTAACTCCACCCCTCTATTTATAGAGTACATGTGCTTTGTATAACAAATTTAAAGAGTGAAAAAAAAAAGAAAGAAAGAAGGAAAACGAATAGAAAACACAAGAAAAAAACATTCTAAGTCCTAAGTGTTATTAACTCTAACTCTTTTTGAAAAAAAAAACTATTTTATTGAAGCTTTTCTGATAATTGAGAGAGAATTGTTACATGTAAAGTGGTTGTTGAATTTATACAAAAATGATACCGACTCGAGATTCGAGAAGCAGTGGCTGCCTGTGTTCTCAGTCCACCTTTCTTTCCATCTCTCATTGTCACATTGATAGTCTCAATCTCATCATCTCCTCCGACGCTCTCTCCGCCTCGGTCTAGCTGTCACTGCCTGTCACCCTCCCATCCAATCAACGTGGCCAGGAGTGGGGACCACCTCATCCTCGTCACCGCTCTCAAGCCCCTCAGTTACGAGTTACGACCAGGCCAGCCAGATCATGCTCTGGGAATCCCTCAGCTCTCGTCTCTACCTTACTTTGGTTCTGCACTTACCTTTTTGAAATGCTCAAACATGATTTCTGATCCTTTCAAATGGGGCTTCCATCAAGCTTGGAACCGTACCGGATGTAACCCAGATTTGCCTTGATTTCATTCCCATTATGTAGAGTGTAGCAGTGTGAAATTGGCACACTGTACTGGTATTGATGCTGGTGAGTTGAACAAAATTGAAAAAAGGATGCCACAGCAAGCGCCACATGGTCATGTTCAGGGACCATATATATATACACACACACACACAAACATATATGTATATATAATAAGCCGTAAAGAAAATGAATTGAATAATAACTAGGTAGTTACTTTATGAAATTGCAGGGTACTCGTGGGGAGTGTAAGTGAATATGTGGTGAATCACGCAACATGCCCTGTCGCCGTTGTTAAGAGCAGCGAGCATGATGAGATTGAGGGCTAAATGGTCAATTGACATTACATATATGTATTATATATATTATGCCTTTTGCGTTGCATGTATGTAGTAATGTACCCACATAATAATAAATAAAATATGGGGGGCATTCTTGCCCCAATTATTGCTATATCCTTGCAGTTGCAGAATGCAGATCATCTGTGATGTGATGTGATGTGTTGGTTTGAAATAAAGAAATGTTGGGGTCATTGTGTGACCTAGTTAATTGTTGTTTTAGCTGATTGAGAAGGATATAAGATATTATTATTGCACAAGGACTAAAATGACGAGGTTCAGGTTGGGTAAATGGAAGCCCAAAAAAGCCCATATTGTAAAGCCCATATTATAATTATAATTTGGAGTCTCTCAAGTCTCCATGAGTCAGTCCAGTCCATCTCCTGATTCTCTCTCCAGTCTTCATTAGGATCATCATCAGGTGGGTAGGAGGAGTCGATCGAGATCGAGATCGAGATCGAGATCGAGATCCGAGAGGCGAGAGCAAAGCAGCCCCCCATAATCCGACCGATGGCTGCTCCCGGTGAGGAGAGGAGAGGCATCCCCGCGGCGGCTTTCGTGGAGGACGTGGAGACCTACCTCAGCCAGTCCGGCCTCGACGTCAGCGCCTCTCTCTCTCTTCTCCAGGAGAGGCTCCAGCAGTACAAGCTTGTCGAGATGAAGCTTCTTGCTCAGCAAAGAGATCTCCAGGCATGCAATACCTCAGCAAAGAGATCTCTATGCCTATGTATATATCTCTCCTATTCATATCCATTTCTTCTCACTTTTTCTTCCCTTTTTTCTAGGCCAAAATTCCTGACATAATCAAGTGTTTGGATATTGTTGCCACACTGCAATCCAAGAAGGGCTCTGACCAGGTCTCTTCTCTCACTCACTTTTCGTTTCCCACTTACAATATATTAACATTCTTTCGATTTTATATACCAATGAAATGATCCTTCCTTGCTATATAAACAGCCCTTACTAACGGATTATGAAGTCTCAGAGGGCATATATTCACGCGCTAGAATAGAAGATACCGACTCTGTGTGCCTTTGGTTGGGTGCTAATGTCATGCTTCAATATACTTGTGATGAGGTAAACCCTCTTCCCCTCTTCAACCTCTCAGTTTCAACTTTTAATTTCTCTACTGCAGTAGTACGTACAGGAACTGTACACTATAGTTTAATTAAATACTGCATTCTGAATTTCTGATCCTCTTTTTTCAAGTTGTCAGAATAATTTAACTGAAAAATACTTTTCTACAGGCAAATGCACTTCTGAAAAAGAACTTGGAAAATGCTAAAGCCAGTTTAGAAGTCCTTATTGCTGATTTGCAATTTTTGAGGGACCAAGAGACAATCACTCAGGTTTCTTTCTTTGTTTAGTTTGATTTTGTCGGTACTCCGATCCGAACCACTGCTTCGCTTTTTAAGTTTCTACATGTCCTTTGAATGTGTTAAGTTATATTGTTTCTGGTACATCAACTTGTTTGCCCATTCTCCCCGCATTCACACTTTTTTCATCAATTTACTTATAACTATCAACATTTTTGTACAGCTTCTAATACACATAGCCAGTCCTTTATATAAATGATGTTTCTATTTTGGGTTAGGTTACAATTGCACGTGTGTACAATTGGGATGTTCACCAAAGGAGAATGAAAGAAGCTATGACGGAGACCTAATTCTCATATAAAGAGGTGTTGTCCCTTAACTTTTGCATGTTGTAGAATTATGTAGTTGTTCCGTCAGTGTGCATGCATGTGTGGGTTGTGTGTGTGAGAGAGAGACAGAGAGGAAGAGTAGAAATTTTTGACTCGATGAAGCTAGAATTCGAATTCATATTGGAAATTTAGTATTTTATATATGACTTCTTTTGAAGGTGTTTTGGTTATGGTTTTCTGCTACTTTCTGCTACTTTCTGCTACTTTCTGCTATTGTTATTGTTGAATTGAAACACTTGTCTACTTGAATTTCAAGCCTATCCTACTGCCTCTATGTTTCTTTTTGTTTCTATTTTTATTTTTCATTTAACTTTCCACGCCCCTTGAAAAACACTGATCGTGGAAATAGCATGTACCTGTACATATCCTTTGCAAATCCATCCCAAGAATAGAAATTCGTTGGACTATTGGAAGGTGGGATTTTCTCATGGAACAGAGAAATTAATATAATATCAAGGAGAAACTTTTTCTGTTGCAACGGAATTTAAATATTCAGAAACTATAATATTATGTATTCACCTAGGGAAACCCTTCGGCAACGGTGGAATAGAAAAAATGTGGAATTGCATTGGAATGAATAGTAGTTAAACCAGAAAGGAATTGAATGAAATTGTGAAAAAGTGAAAAAGTGGAATTGAAAAAAATATTTACAGTCAAACTCTTTCTTTTTGCAATTGAATCCCTCTCTATTCCATGAAATGGACTCTTCTTTATTCCATGGGGATGAAATAGAGAAAAAATATATTTTTTATGGATCAGAATAGTTTTATTTCTCTTTTCCGCTATTTCCTTCTTACTGAACATGTTTGAAAATAATTGAAAAAATGAACTAATCTCAGTCCTTCAATTCCTCTTTTCCTGATCTATTTCATGTATTGCCAAAGGGGCACGTTGCTAATCATACAGGCATTATCAATATGACGTGAATTACAAAATTTTGTACTCGTGACTAACTAGCTTAATTGTCACAATCCAAAATGAGTAGAATATGATGGGCGGTGTTTGTTCCACCACGTATGCGCGTCGAGACTAAAACAATAATAAATAATAGTATAGATTAAAATAGAAAACTTTTATGGCACTGTCGAACTCATCACGTGATGAGACCCGGATGAATGATTGACAAACAGTGGTACTCAAGTATATACAGACAATGGGAGGCCATATGAGCCTCAGTGCTTGCGTACGTAATCCATTTATCTGACTATACCAAATAACCGATGACTTAAACCATTCAGCCCGTCTCTCAGCACTCTTATCAAATTTAATGTATGCTTAAACTAAGTTTTGTATAGCTAAAGTAATTGTATACGAAATAATTTAAAACTAAGTATAATTTATTTAACTAAATATACGCATGTTGCTGGGTGGCAATGCCATATAACTAATTCCCACACAATGCAATTACAAGCGTGCGTATAATGTTGCATGTGTGAATTGACTTTTAGTTGTGATTTGTTTGTTTGTTTAATACATGTATAGATATGTTTTTTTTTAATTACCCACTGTTAATTGGTTTTGTATAAATACGGTGGTATTTATTTTGACACCAACGTTAATTGGTTTGAACAATGGCGTTATGGTGTTTGAGAAGAAGCATCCTCAATTGTTGGGATGGTGTTTATAATTATAGGAGAATTTGTATCCACGTTTGATGGGAGCAAATGTGGGACATCAGGCGAGTTGCTGGCATATCAGGTTCAATTATAATTTTCATTCTCTATACCAATGAGGTATGTATGTATACATGTCAACATCAAAGGCTCAATTATATTCAAGACCTCAAAATAATAAATACATTCCCTTCATTCTAACTACGAGACTCGATGCACGTTACAATATACAACTCCTCCGGATTATTCCAGAGGGAAGCAAGTTGTAACTGTGCGGTAGCTAGCTTACGTAGGGCCAAAATGGGGATCAAAGGTAAAAAGCTCTCTCTGCTCATCAGTCGGGTTTGCGAGCCATCTACAGAACATTAGCGCAGCACCGGCAACTGATGCAGCTGATAAAATAGCCAGCACGCCGAAATGTGACACATCGTTGAAGATTATAGCCCCCCCTAACATGACCAGTTCGGCCAGGCTAGCAATCGAAACCTCTGTTGCGCCAATTAGGTTTGCCTTCGAAGCTGGTATGCCCGTCTGAAGAATTTGGGTCCCCACTACATCGTATGACATGTGGCCCAGTCTCGACAGTACCTGTAAATAACATGCTAAATCTTTACTTTACATACATATGGTATATTAGATGCACCTGGGGTTTCAATAATGCAAAAAGTTAAAACTAATCAAGCCCCAAGTTGTGAAATTAAAGTCACACTTGTTGTGCAACCCTTTTTTTAAGTTGTAGTCAAGGCTCATTTAAGCTTCTAATATCCTATTACAGACAAAATTATTCCCACGTTTTACCTTCTTATTCATTTGAAGTTGCTTCCCCATTTCATCCTCATTTATCCCATCATAGACCAAATGTGAAACAAACAGTTTATAGAAACACTAGTCAGGAAAATGATCAGAAAAACCTAATACATGCACGGGAAATCAAAAAGAAAATAAACTATGCTTACAATTGAACAAAGGAAGATGATTAGAGGTGCTTGTTTATAAATAGACCCAGTCCAGTAGACTGCAAGTGCTACTGCTAGAAGTGAAGCCTGAAATATCAATCCAGCTGCTCCAGCCTGCAAATGTTAAACATTTCACAACACATATTCAAACTTAAAAACAATAATAACAATAACAACAATACAAAATAAGTACAATTATAATAATAAATACAAATTTATATCATAATACAAATAATCATCATGAAAAGAGAGGTGACCTTGAGAATTCCAAGCCTTCTAACCAAGCCAGCAGATGTGAAGGTGGCCACCAAACCCATTGTTGAACACAATCCACTAAAAACTCCTATTATAGAAGGGCTAATTCCTGTTTATCAAAAGATTATGTCCATTTAGTAAAAGTCCCATGGCAACTAAGTTGGACACAATATAAACATTATACGCTAATCTCCCTTAATGTGTTAAAAGGCATGAGTTTCACTGTTGAACATCATAATGAAATGAAGATAAACAAAAGAAGAGGCCCAAATTATGGCAGTGCGTGATCCCAAAACGACAAAAGAAAATGAAGGACGATACCAAGAAGCATCAAAACCATTTAAAATGTTTACACCATGTTTATATATTTCCACCATAATAGTCAAACTGTTATGGATTAATAATAATAATGTGGAAAAGATAAGACCCACCATGATGCATCAAAAGAGCTGTCATGATTGCGCCAGGTGCAAGAGCTACATTGAAAAACAGAAGAACAGATGCCATGCTTGCGGGAAGTACAGTCTGGTCCTTGTATTCATTCCATCCATGTCTTATCGCATCCAAACTATTTTGGACTGTAATATACATATTAAAATTTAGAATGAAAATGAGTTTCTCATATCCAAATACATTACTTAGTTACTTTTTGGTGGAAAGGGTGCCCATGTTTTCATAAGTCCTTACATGCTCAAAAGCCAAATATTAATTTTCAAAAACTAGTGCAATAAAATTCATCTCACCTAATTTGACAGAATTTAAGAGTAGATCACCAAAAGAAGCTTTCTCATAAGGGGTTCTATGACAATCTAGAACACAACAGGATAGCCTATTCATTATCTGACCTAGAATAATCTGATGCAAGAAAAGAAAAATTAGAAAGAAAATAAACCAAAATGTATTATTTAGTAACATATAGTCAGGCCTAAAAGGGGTTATTTGTAATTACCAAAACAGGAAGGCTGCAGACCATCAAGACACAGGCTACTTTTAAACATGTGACAGTGCTGAATTTGGATAGAAGAATTCCGAAAACTGATGCACCTAATGTCTGGAGATATTACAAACAACACTCGAACTTAGTAAATAACAGTTGTGGCACTGATAACCTGGCACCACAAAATTGCTACTTTCCACACAAATTAGGTGATATATTAAACATGTATGTGTTGACAATGAGTTTAAGCAAATGATTTACTTCAACCAACTTCTTTCCACTAAACTACAGAGGCAAGTTGAGGTTAGATGCACACACAATGATTGATTGGATTATCTAGAATTGCAAACTTAAGCCTCACTTAACCTGAATCAGACTCCATTTTACTTGATTAACAATCCAACAGAAATATCCAACAAAAAATCCCTAAAAAGAAATGGTCAACAAAACAAGTACTGCCATCATGCTTGCTTGACATGAAGGTAACCAGTATGAATTAGTAAATTCTGAGCTAAGAACCAAAGATCTTAGTAGCTTTACCTCGCATAAAAGATCGAGGCGATTGAGGATGGCATTGGCTTGGGCTAATGCGACTGGCCTGTTAGATCCAGCTAGCTTCATGAAAAACAATGACAGACCAAAATATTTAATTTCATCAATCCATAAAGTTTTCTAGACAAAAATAACACATGAGCACACTACATTAAGAGAATCAAGAGGATTGAGGGAATCCCCATCCCTACGTCAACCTCTTGCAGCATGCATTATGGTAATTCCAACAGAAAACTTGGTTTAGGACAGTTTGTGGCCTCACATAACAGTTGAGCGCATTCAATTGCACAGTATCTTCGCACAGGGGATAATCTTGTTTTATTCTTCTTTTTTGGGGTTTTGCAGTTGGGGTGGGGGTTATACCCAGTATATGATCAAATCATAGTAGCGGAGTAGGTTTTGTCAACTGAAATTAAAAAGTTGTGTTCTTTCAAAAATAACACAGACATGTTCCAGAATAAGTTTTAATTTACCAACACAACCCAGTCACGCTCCATGGTTATGCCTAATGCCAACCCAGCGATTCGTTCAATTGCACTAGCCATTACTAAAACAACAAACCATGGTTGGAGAAGAACAGATGGTGATGAATTTGGCCTTATTGTACTGAATCCATGTATTATCATGCCAGCGGATATTAATTGTGTAGCAACCTGAGAAATGACGAACAACATTATTTATGTTCTATACTATTTTCCCAGAAAATAGCAACAAAAGGCTTTCAATTTGTGCTAGTAATTACTAAATCCTAATTGACACTCAATTGTGCAACCCATCCTGTGCTTTGAATATACTTTGGTTCAATTAATCCTCAGCTGAGCATAAAGATTCCCTAGTTTTGAGATGATCACTCCTCCATTTAGTCTTGGTTCAATCCAGTTTACATGTACATGTGGACACAAACTTATGCAAAATGAGGGAAATGTTACTACGCAGGTCAAACAGGAAGTCAAATAGTACTAGATCCATCATTCCGATACAGATTGGACCTTTTATGCAGTTTATGTACAGCATACAAGATAGTAATGGTTATGCTGTGGAGGGATAAAGTAAAATGAAATCAGTAACTGTGCATGGTAGTTGTATGTGAATTGTCAGCAAAAAGAAAACAATTCTTGTACATTTGATAGTTATCAGTTGAATTATACCTGTACAACGTTCAGACCGTTGTAAGTGGGTATCCTTGGAAAGTGGTCCATGAGCTTTCCAACAATTGGAGCCCCAACAAATACTGAAAACTGTGAAAACAGTAATAAGAAACAGTTAAAACATAAATAATTTCTACCACTGACAAACACTGTCTTAGTCTCAAACATATAAAGGAGGTTTGGTCATACTCATATGAACTGCTGCAGTGTATATAGTGATATCCTTTCGTGGTTTCTTGTTTGTGTTATCTTTGATGGTTGTGGCTTAACGAACGATTAAGGCGAAGGAGGCCAATTGGTTAAGTTCCAACATCACAGTACATGTTAGAGCCGTAATGGTGGCGAACAAGATGGGTGAGACAAACTTATGTTGATATTGTACCTTTGTGAAGAAACCAACAACAGCAACTGGAAGAAGACTGGGATGAAGGATGGAGAGAGCAGCAGGCCATGCAAAATTCCATAATTGCTCAACCAAATTACCAAACAAATAGCACGCATACATTGCTGGAATTAAATATCGACCACGAAAGAGTGTTGTTATCACTATTTGTTATATGAAGTGAGTATAAAAAAGAGAGACCTAGATGAGAGGGGGGGGGTACAAAAGAAAGGGATGATTACCGTAAAGTCCTTTAGGATGAGCAGGGGTGGCGGCAAGGGACTGTTGCTCTTGAGCAGACAATACGGGCAACTCTTGGAAGACAGAATCTTGGGGTGGTGGTGGCAAAGGGAAAGGGTGTGGGGGGAGATCATTATCTGCAGGTGCAGTTATGCCAAGAAGGGGGAGAGAAGGGAGGTCGGGGAAATCGTCATTGGAAGAGAGTATAGGATCCAATTCCAACGGGACCTCCACCTCCTGGAGATTGGTGATACTGATACAACAGCACTTGGAATTGAAGTGACGTAACCTCAACCTTGACCTTAACCTGGGAGAAGGAGAGGGAGAATGAGGAAGAGCATGGGAATGGGAATGGGAATGGGATCTGAGAGGGAGGAAGGGAGGGGTGAGGAGATGATTCAGACTGAGACTCAGATGAGGATGATGATTGCTAGTCCTATTCCTAATCCTAATCCTAGGCCCGTAGGAAGAATGGGGAGAGGAGGAGGAGGAGGAGAGGAGAGGAGAGGAGAGGACCCCAATCGCAGTCGCAAGCCCATCGCCATCGCCATCCCCATCCCCATCCCCATCCCCATCCCCGACCCCATGGCTGCTTCTGGAACCAGCGGCTGAGACTGAGCAACGCGCGCCCCACGCTACCTGTAGCTGTACCTGTATCAGAACCACTCATGCAGATGCTGAGAGGCACCGAGCAACTAGCACAGGACAGCTCTCTCGCTCTCTCTCTGCCTTCCTCCCAATGGCTAATGGCTAATGGCTAATGCCTCATTGCCGCCTTATCTAATTCGGATTGCGTATTGCGTATTGCGTATTGCGGAGGAGAGAACGAGGCAGATGGATAGTGACCTCCACAAATTTCTGATAAATGATAATATATTAAGCTATTCATTCATATTTAATATTTATTTAACATCTTAATTATCATGCTCATTGTCTTCCCTTTATCTTAATATTCCATTCATATATTCAAAAGATGCTCACAACAAATCAGCTACTAATAGGAGTCTTAATAATCAAGGTTAAGAATGAAACAAATAGTTTTGACAGTTTAATTTATTTGAATTCACACTATTCAATTCTCTTTTGTTTCAAAATTTTAGTTTGTAATTTGAAACTTATTATGCCATGTTAAATTTTGTACATAGACTTTTCTATACGAAAATGAAATTCTTTTATATTCAAAATTTTAATTTAATTAGCTCAATAAAATATTTATATCATAATCTTGTAGAATACTAATTTTTATCGTGTTTGGAGTTAGTTTGATATGTTTAATGATTTTTAAAAGGGAAAATTAGTCCTATGCCATCTTAAAACTTCAAATTTAGCAAAATGTCACTTCAAAATTTTAACTCCCTCTAATGCCATCATAAAATAAGTTTATTTAGTCTTTTGCCACACTTATATATTTTTTGTTCATTTTTAATTAAGTTCAGTAAAATATCACTGTATTTTTGGGATATATTTTTTTTAATTCCAAAAATACCCTCATTTCTATCTGATATATCTTTTCCTACTAATTCCGTCTGTTAAAATCATTGATATCTCTGCAAAATGCGTAATTATTTTAGTCTGAAATTTTCTTTCTGCATTACGCATTTTGCAGAGATATCAACGATTTTAACAGATGAAATTAGTAGGAAAAGATATATCAGATAGAAATGAGGGTATTTTTGGAATTAAAAAAATACATCCCAAAAATACAGTGATATTTTACTGAACTTAATTAAAAATGAACAAAAAATATATAAGTGTGGCAAAAGACTAAATAAACTTATTTTAGGGTGGCATTAGAGGGAGTTAAAGTTTTGAAGTGGCATTTTGCTAAATTTAAAGTTTTGAGGTGGCATAACACTAATTTTCCCTTTTTAAAAAGTACGCTTCTTTGACACACAAATTCTATTATTTTTTTATTATTTTAGGGCTATCTTTTAAAAATCATTAAGTATAGTAAACTAACTACAAATGTGAATTTTTTTTTATGTTCTACAAGATTATTAATTAAAATTTAGACTGGTAGCGTTTCGGCTGAAATGATATCAAAAACATAATAAACAAATTATACATATATATAATCGAAGATTTTTAGTTAAAATTTAAATTCGAGATAATACATTGTAAATATAATCATCAAGCAATCCAAATATCGACAAATCTCTAATGACGTCAAATAAGCGATACCAACGTAAAAAAGTGTGTGCCTTTGAGACTTGTTAATTAAAAATTTCAAAATATGATACTATTCAACGTGTCATTAGGGCAGAAAAATATTGCATGATGTTATTAAGGATGTTTGTTTATTTCTTTGCCCCTATGTAAAATTTCTGATTCTAGGGTATGTTTAACATTTGGTGGAATAGCAAAAAGTTAGAATAGAATAGCTATTTTCATGAATTAATTTGCCAAACGAATTTTAGACTAAGTAGAAGAGTGCTAATCCGGTATACTAAGTTATAGGTGGTATGCCGGATTAGCTCTCGTCGGAAGAGCGATTATTGTTTGATTATATTATATTATTATATTATATTATGATTTATTATTATATTAATATTATCATGATTATTTATTTATTATATTATTATTATTATATTATAATAATTATATTATTTGATTATGATTATTATTATATTATTTATGATTATTTTATTTATTATTATTATTATTATTATTATTATATTATAATTATGATTATTTATTATTATTATTATATTATTATGATTATGATTATAATTTTTTATTATTATATTATGGTTATGGTTATATTATTATTATACTATTATGATTATGACTATGATTATTATTACTTATTATTATTATTTTATTATTATATTATAATATATTATAATTATATTATTATGATTATAATTATTTATTATTATTATATTATGATTATGATTATAATTTATAATAATTATGATTTTAGTATTGTATTATTATATTCTTATTATAAATATGATTATATTATTATTATATTATTATTATTAAGATTATTTATTTATTATTATATTATTATAATTATATTTATTTATTATTATTATATTATATTATTATGATTATGATAATAATTTTATTATTAATATATTATTATGACTATGACTATGATTATTATTACTTATTATTATTATATTATCATTATATTATATTATGATTATATTATAATTATATTATTATGATTACAATTATTTATTATTATTATTATTATTATTATTATATTATGATTATGATTATGATTATAATTTTTCTTATTATATTATTATATTATTATGATTACTACTATGATTATTATTATCATGATTATGATTATTATTATTATATTTTTTATTATGTTGTATTGTATTATTATATTATTGAAATTATGATGATTTATTATTATATTATTATGATTATGATTATGATTATAATTTATTATTATTATATTATTATATTATAATTATGATTGTAATTTTTATTATTATATTATGATATTATGATTATGATCATTATTTTATTATTATTATTATTATTATTATTATTATTTTACTATTATCATCATCATCATCATTGTTAGTATCATAATTATCCATATTTTAACTATTCTGATTAATAACTGTCAAACGATATTTTTGCTCTTCAGAATAGTCAAAAATATCACTCTTCCAAAATTACCACTATTTTAATGTTATTCCTTGATTTGTAAAATGAACCCAGGGATCTTGTCCCTGAATGGAGAAAATGTTTGTTCCAATAATGCAACCATGTGGTGTGCTCTAGTGAGCCTTATGGAGAAAATTAACATGGAATTAAAATTTGCATGCATTACTTGAGTTGACAAGTGACTTTGCTTTCGAAATATGTTGACGGATTCGAACCAAAGTTAAGGAGAATTAATCTGTTGTTTCATTAAAGAGGTAATTTGTGAAATTGGATTAAAATTCATCTTTGAATGTGATTAGTGCTGTAAGAAAAGTTCATAATTCGTAATTCATCTTTGATTCGATTTTAGTTCGAGTTCGGTTCGTTCAATAATTTTTTTAATGAACTATTTCGAGTTCGATTCGTAATAGTTCGATATGTAGTTATTTATATATATTTTTGTCTATTTAGTCAATAATATATGCAATAACATAATTATTTTATTATAAAATTAATAAATATTAGATAATTTTTTTTTAAATTTTAATATAAAATTGATAAAATATTAATTATTTTAGCTCTAGTTATTTATGATAATATAAAAATAAATATATAATTTGACTAATTGAGTTCGTTTAGAGTTCGATTTCAGTTCGAGTTCGATTTAGCTCGAGTTCGATTTAGTTCGAAATAATTTCAAATCAAACTCAAACACCAATGAATTCGATCGAATTTAATTCATTTGCAGCCCTATATGTGATCGATTCTAAAGCTTTTTTAATTTGCTCAAAAGAATGCTCTGAGAAATTCTTAGAATTGATGTAATTGCGAAAGAGTTGCTCTCATTTAGACATATATGGTGGCCATTTTCTGAGTTTTCGTCACTTGTGCAAGAGGAGCTTTGGAGACAAATTCTCATTGGATTCAGGAGTATAATGAGAAATTTCAAATAAATATCCAAATAAAAGTTATGTTTAAAAAAAAATTGTACAAAATTTGTATAATTGTGTTAATTTTCTAATTTAAATTGAATTTAGAGTGACATTTTTACTTAACTTTATAGTGACAATTTCCAAAAAAATAAATTTTGTCTTTAAACTTTATGGAATAGAAAAGACTTGTAATTTTATAATTATTGAAGTATTTATTCAGATCGTTTAAAAATGATGGTGATAAGAAAAATAATGACTGTTGTATATAAAAAAAGATCGTTTTAAAAATAATAATATTTAAGTTATGTGAAATTTAAAACTTTATGGCGAAGAATTCATAGTATTCTATAATTTATTTGAAAAAAATATTTTGAAGTGAATAATGTTATTAATATTAATATAAATATATATGTAGGGGTGGAAATGTGGAATTATGGATTACGAGGAGCTTAAGAAAATATGAGACGATACAGTACGAAAGTCGATGACACTTCCTCGATCTGCGGCTCTCATCCTGACCGCTGATTCAGTGAATCAGTGATGCATGATGCCTCCATTTCGTTTGGATGGAAGGAACGAGGGAGCGAGCGAGCGAGAAAGCGACGGAACGGAACGGAACGGAATGGAAAGGAACGGAACTGAACTGAACTGAACTTGGAGAGCAAGTCAGAATTCACGATTCAGTCAGACTGAGACAACATATTAACATTAACATGACATTCAGAGATAGAGGAGAGGGCGAGAGGGCGAGAGAAGAAAGAATCCGATAGTCCAGATAGATCCTGATCTCTGATCTCTGATCTCTCCCATCCCACCTCTCGTTCCCAATCTCCACAATTAATAGCAATCTCCTCTCCTCTCCTCTCCTCTCCTCTCCTCTCATTCCTTTCCTCTCTCTGTCTCACTTCTTCTCATCCCCATTCAACATGAAGGCAGCTTAATCATCTCACACCCATGGCTTCCCCTACCCCCCCTCCCTGCCCCCTCAACCTCAACCTCAATCTCAACCTCAACCTCAACCTCAACCTCAACCTCAGCTCCTCCAAGCCCCACCACCAGACCCCCCCTACCCCTACCCCTACCCCTACCCCTCTCCCCCACCCTCTTCCCAAATTACCCCCTCCCCCTCCTCCTCCTCCCAAGTCTTCCCTCTGCCCCCCCTCTCGCCTCAACCCTGATTTCCGCCGCTCCCGCTCCACCCGCCTCGTTTCCAAGAGGAACCTCCGCACCTCTCCCCACCCTCCCCCTCCGCCTCCCCTCCGCCTCCGCCTCCGCCTCCGCCTCCAGTGCTGCCAACCTCTGCCTCACCCGCATCCTCAATTTCAGCCCCACTGACACCCCCGCCATCATCTCCACGCTCTCCTCCTTCCGCCCTTCTCTCTCTGTTCCCCAAGATTACTGCTTTATTCTTCACCAACTCCGCCACCCCGAACAGGTCCTCGCTTTTTTCAATTCTGCACTGCCTCTCGTTGGTTCTGGTCAAGTCCAAAAGGGTAAGCTCTTGACTGCAGCTATAGGCTCTCTCGGCAAATTGGGCAAGCCTGAACTCGCAAACCAACTCTTCCAGTCCGGCCTTTCTAAAGTCTATGGTAACACTGTTTTTGCCCACACTGCCTTGATTTCTGCATTTGCAAGAAATGGGCTTCCCAGCGAGGCCATGGATGTGCTTGCTTCCATGAAATCTCGCCGCTTGAAGCCCACTACTGTTACATACAACGCACTAATCGATGCTTGTGGAAAGGGAGGGACTGACTTGCAGTTCACCCTGAGGGTATTTCGGGACATGTTGCATGACGGGTTATGTCCTGATAGGAAAACCTTTAATTCTCTGCTCGCGGCTTGTAGCCGAGCTGGCAACCTGGAGCAAGCCCGCCATGTATTCGATGAAATGATACACCTCGGCATTGGCCGGGACATATACACCTATAATACTTTTATAGATGCTATATGCAAGTGTGGAAACATGAATTTAGCAGGCCAAGTTGTCTTGGACATGCATGCAAATAACATACATCCCAATGTGGTCACCTATAGCACTTTAATAGATGGATTCTCAAAATTGGAGCGGTACGATGAGGCCTTGAAGCTGTACCAGAAGATGAAATCTCTAGGCATACAACTTGACCGGGTGTGCTACAACACATTGCTTTCGGTTTTTGTAAAGGTCGGTAAATATGAGGAAATAGACAGGATCTGTGAGGAGATGCGGGCAAGTGGAGTCAATAAGGATGTAGTTACATACAACTCATTAATTAATGGGTACGGGAAGCAAGGCCGGTTCGAGAAAGTGGCTTCTCTGATTAATGAGATGAGAGATAAAGGTGTACTGCCTAGCGTGTTGACATACTCTACACTGATAGATATATACTGTAAGGCTGGCATGTATGAATATGCAGCAAGTGCTTTTTTGGAATTCAGAGAGTCAGGATTGAAACCTGATGTGGTGTTGTATAGTTCTTTCATAGATATACTAGCCAAAAATGGTTTCATTGAATGGGCAGTATGGTTGTTAGATGAGATGAAACAGTCTGGTATTGAGCCTAATGTGGTCACATACAACACTGTTATTGATGCGTTCGGAAAAACCACAGTAGAGGAAGAGGAGGGTTTTGAACTGGGGGAACAAATGGTGGTAGGAATGGCTACAAGGGGGCAACTAGTGGGCCACATCGGGAGAGGAATAGCAGAGCAGCCAATAAGGGGTCGGGGAGGGGAGTTGTTCTGCATTTTAGAGGTTTTCCAGAGAATGGTGCAACAAGGCATAAGGCCCAATGTGGTTACTTTCTCTGCCATATTAAATGCTTGCAGGTATGATATTACTCTACCAGATTTCAGTAATGTTATCAGTGTGGTCTTGTACTGGATTGAACTGGTAACAATTTACCAAATTTTAACTGATTTTCTTTTATTTAAGTAAAATAATATTTAAAATTAAATATATAAGAAAATTACAAGAAAAATTAAGGATATAAGCTGGCCGGACTTTTGTTTGACGACCCTAAACACTTTCTTCCATGCAACTGTATTTTTTAAAGAAAAAATATTTTATTAAGGCCGGAGAATGAAACACCGACCCATATTTCATGGGCCGTTGAACCAAACCCCGACCCCTCAACGTTAAGTCACAATCATATTTGCTTCAGCGCAAAATCGATGCCCTGTAAAAAAATGGTAAACAATTCAGATAGAATAAAACAAACAATAATCAATTAAGTTTCTTCTGTGTTCTTTTAGTCGATGTAACTCATTCGAGGATGCATCATTGCTGCTGGAGCAGCTCAGGTTGTTTGACAACCTTGCCTATGGGGTTGCCCATGGACTTCTCATGGGTTACAGTGATTCATGGGCACAAGCCCGATCTCTCTTTGACCAACTTATGCAAATGGACTCCTCCACCTCATCTGCCTTCTATAATGCCTTGACTGACATGTTGTGGCAGTTTGGTCAGGTAATTTCTTTGATCGATCATATTTCTGATTTTTCTGTTCTCTGCTTTCTGGTCATCCGTGCTCTTTAAATTCTGATGTTCAGCTGTTATTTTATGAGACTGTTACTGGTTGGACCAAAATTCTATTCATATCTCTAATGTTTTTGCTACTGATTTGCCTTTTTCTTTTTGAGGGCCATGTCCGGTACCAACTCGGTGTTGAATTGTGCAAGTTAGAGAGCAACCATTTTTTTTTGTGCCTTTTTAATGTTGTGTGCTTGTTTCTTTGCTATTTGAATATGGCAGAGGTTGGGAGCACAACATGTGGTGCTGGAGGGGGTGAATCGGCGAGTGTGGGAGAATGTGTGGAGTGAGTCCACGCTGGATCTCCATCTCATGTCATATGGCGCCGCCCTTGCTGTCCTTCACGCCTGGCTCCTTTATGTTCGCACCATTGTCTTCCGCGGCCGCCCCCTCCCTGATTTTTTTAGGTATGCCTGACATTTAACAACTCATCATCAAGCATGTTTTTTTCTTTCTCATCTTGGATTTGCTCTCTTATTTTGCACCAAAATTCTTATTGGTATACCTTCATTAGCACAATGCAATACCACCAAGGGAAGACACAGGATTAAAATGAATATGAAATTAGTAATGTAAAATGTTATTTCTTTTCAGCATATTGACAGGATGGGGAAAACATAGCAAGGTGGCAGGAGCGAGCACCCTACGACATGCCGTAGAGGCTCTCCTCAGCCGCATTGGGGCCCCTTTTCGGCCCGAGCGCTTCAACATCGGCCGCTTCATCTCCTCTGGGCCTGCACTTTCTGCTTGGCTCCTTGGCCCCAGCACTGCCTACTTCCTTCTCCTTGCTGACGAGCGGGCACCATTGCCCAGTTCATCCCACCTCATCCCAAGGTTACATGCATTGCAATTGTAGTGTTGTAGTCATGCATCTAGTTCTTCTCTCTTGTACTTGGAGGCGTGTAATATGTGGCACCTGTTCTAGAGATTCTTAGCAGGTGTACTTAATTTCCTGACGAACTTATAGCAAACTGGAGCAGAGGCTGCAGGGTCCCTGTTCCAATTGAAACAGACAGGCATGCTGTTCCTAGGGCATCGTAATCCCAGCTGTGGGGATATTTAAGGCCATTTTGTTTAAATTTAATTGCCTCATTTTTCTAAGGACTCGCTCTGGTTCACCCTGTCAGGCTGGGATGCTTCATAGTGAAAGTGTGGTTTAGTATTTATTGTTTAGGTTTGATTTTCACCGTTGATGATGCTGAATTTAGTGGGGGCAAATCAATATGCAATTGTAGTGTAAATGCCCTTGTAGGATGCAGTTTGTTTTATTTGGATATATTCATGTAATGTAAGCATCTATATTTTATCTTATGTACGCATCTTGTGATTAACTTGCTAGACATTATATGGGTTTGTTTGGCACTCTATGAAAATAAAATTACTATTCTGACGAATTAATTTGTCAAATAAATTTTAGACTAAGTGGAAGAGTATTAATTTGGTATATATATCAAGCTATAGATGGTATATTAGATTAGTTGTTGTCGGAATAACGATTATATAACGATTATAGTTTGATTATGTTGTATTATATTATAATTATGATTATGATTATAATTATAATTATAATTATGATTATAATTATGATTATTATGATTATTATTTTATTTATTTATTTATTTATTTATTTTTTTCTTTCTTCCATCATATTCATTTTTATCATTGATATTTGATCTTTGATCTTATGTTTTCCGATTGGGTTTCATTTCTAGCCTATCTCAATTTATTTGAGATTAAAGGCTTTGTTGTTGTTGTTGTATTATGATTATGATTATAACATAAATGAAAGAAATACATGAAGTGTTGGCCGTATATCCAAGCAATATCCGCATTTCAGCTACACTCATCTTTTTGATGTGTTATCCTTTTGTAGCCCAGCATTCTGCGCCATACATCATCGTGAGCCTAATCATCGTCTTGTAAAACTTGCCTTTTAGTTTATATGAAACTTTCTTATCATAGAAAATATCAAATGTTTATTTTTATTTCATCTATCTGTCTCTTATTCTATGACTAACATCTTCATCGATCCATTCATCTCAAATGTTTATTTTTATTTCATCTATCTGTCTCTTATTCTTATGACTAACATCTTCATCGATCCATCCATCACTCTGCAATATTCTTTATCTACATTTTAAAATATTTTCACATTGCATGCATGGTGTTTAAATTTAAATTAACAAGCAAACCATTTAAAATTTTATTTCTAATGTAGTAATTAACAATAACAGTAAAGTCTTTAATCTCAAAAAAATGGGATGAGTTAGAAATGAATCCCAATTTAAAATCATAAATATCTCAAATATTAAATTCAATGATAATAATAGTAATGACAATGAAAATAATGACAATGATAATGATGATAATGAAAATGATGATGATACTAATTTAGTAATAATAACAAACTCATAGCAATAATAATAATAATAATAATAATAATAATAATAATAATAATAGAATAAAGATAGCGTGATATTAAGCTCACAAAATTTTTTATGAGCTTAACTCAAATCATTTTAAAACTTTGATTTATCATGTTCATTAAATTTTACATATGAAAGTTTTATTGCATACAAAAATTTGAGGTGTTTTGAATTTTTTAAGTCATTATTTTTACTTTTTAAAAGTGATATATGAATATTTTGTTATTATTTTTAGAGTTGATTTTTTTAAAATATAGAAAACAAAAGTTGCACACACATCTAATGCACTGGTCTTCTTTGTGTTTAATTATGAAGGCAACTAGAGCCTGTGATTTTGTAGGATTCCAAGTCACAATAATGCGAGGTCAACACAAAAAGTATGATAGTTTGTTAGTGGCTTTAATTCCAGGCGCATGCATGATGCATTGTCATTGAGTCCTAGGCCCAGCCAATCAGATCAAGATATGATGAAATTGTTCGTCTCCTCCTGCCTCAAGATCTTAATATACTGTAGATTGTTTTTACACAGCAAACTTGGATGCCAAGCATCAAACTCATCCAATTCAAGCAAAAATAGATGAAACGCACCAATCATGATCACACCAGGGCAATTTGACGACATCTCACAAATCAAGCATTAATTGCATGGTGAAATTTCTATTAGCAGCCAACAATGTATAATTCTTTCCTCATCAGAAAGCCTAAAGTACATAATGCACAGGCAAAAAGAAAGACAAAAAACGACTCAGGGATCCAAATGAAGAAGAGGATGACATAATCATTATACTGATAAATCTAGAAAAAACAACATGAACTGATTCCCCCAATTTCTCCTCCATAAAGTTTTAAAAAAAAACTTGACCCTAAAAACATATCAACACTATACACATTTCACATTCATGTTAGATGGGTCTTGACCGAAACATCACTGAAATAAACAGCTGATCCAAATCGATCCAAGCGACACCAGCGGAGCCCACAGTAGCTCTTTGTCAGAATCACCAAGAAAACCTTGTTAAGTTACTTCATTTCATCAGTGTTATAAAATATAACTGCCCCCTTTGATCATGATCTGATTTGATATGATAGGATAGATTTCCCAGACAGCCATCTCCCTAACGAAATCTGAGCAAAGCAGAAACTTAATTATAGCACAACTAACTGTTCAGGTCAAGCATATAACCTCTTCTCTCTCTCTCTCTACCCTCCCCCTTTTTCTCACTCTTCTGTATGGTATGGACTCCTGTATGATTTCTATGTACTAGCAGTTAGAACTAACAAAGCTCTTGATCTCCTCCATTACTTCATAATAATGGTTGGTGTTCGGTAATAAATAGAACCCAATTGTGGCTTGTTCACGGTACACCAAATTTACCTCGTGTCCAGACTTTTTCAACCAATCAGCATATGCCACCTGTCTGTCAGATGTCAGATCAAGACCTGATACTATAACAAGACTCTTAGTAAAGGGTAAACTGTCCAATGGGGTCCCATTGGGCCCGAAGGGGTTGCAAGCCGGATGATCCCGATCAGCCCCCTCAGGTAGGTATGCCTTCCAGTACCAGTCCCGGTCTTGTAACGTTACAAAGTACTTTCCATCGAGTCGTCTCTCAGACTCTGTACGTAGATTGCCACCGAACATAGCATTTAACAGGATGTTACCAGAAATAGTAATTCCGGACTCAGCGGCACGAACAGCAACATGGTGCGCAATATTGCCTCCTGAGCTGTCCCCAGAGAGGAAAACCTGAACGCGAGCCGGGTTGCCACTATGCAACCATGGCTGGGTCAGTGCCCATTTCAACGCGGCCCAGCCATCATCATAAGCAGAAGGATATCTGTGCTCTGGGGCCCGCCGGTAGTTAACTGAGATCACAACTGCCCCACAGAGGGACACAAACCGGCGGCACAAAGCGTCATATATTGTAGTGTTTGAGGAAGAGTGGGCGAAGCTGCCTCCATGGAAGAAGATTATGAGAGGAAATGGTTCCAGTGAAGCGGGTCCTGATAAGTCTTGGAGGAATGAAGGGAAGGAAGCTGCCTGTGGTATAGGGTTTGGTACGGGCCGGTAGATGCGTACCAAGAGGTTGGTGCTCCTGTCAATTAGGAGGTCAAAGGAAGCAACCCCATTCAGAGGGGAAGCATTTGCAGGAACGCGGCGGTCGAGAAACTCGGCAAGGTTTCGATCAAAGGTGCCGTCAGGACGGCGCAACAAGTTGTATGCAAGTTTGAAGTTGGATATGAGGACCCAGGTGTTGAGGGGCACCGCCATCTGTGATGATATATATGATAAAGAGAAAATAAATAAAGCATTATTGGGTTGGCTATGGGAATTTCGTATTATGAGAAATAGAGGCCTGGAGCCCTGGAGGTGGAGGCAAATTGAAATAGGAGAGGATAGAGAGGGAGAGAAGAGAAGAGTACCTTGCATTCGTTGGCGTTAACCTCGTTGCTACCAGTCATGGCGAAGAGGGCAGAATAGAAATGAGAAATGAGAAATGAGAAATGAAAGGGGGCAAATTAAAGCGCGAGAGAGAGGCCCAATTTGGCTCAAAGTCTCCTTCGATTGCCCTGTGTGTGTGTGTGTGTGTGTTTTGTAAAGGAAGAGAGAGCACGCGAGGAGGGGAGAGGAGTCAAAGGGGGCAGAGGGGGAGAGGGACGGAGACGACGGAGGAGCAGAGGAAGTAAATTTACTTTCCTTTACTTTACATTATTACTTGTGGAGGAATGGAGGGGACATAGGTGAGGTGAGGTGAGGTGAGGTGGGCCCCCACTGGGCAATTCCCTTCCTCCCCCCCCTCCCTCCCTCCGTAGTCCGCCGGGGTTAAAAGCGTTTACTATTTTACTCTTTTCTCTTTTTTTTTTTAAAGTGTTTTGCTTACAGGCCCTCCAAAAATTTCATATTTCATATCCCCGGGGTGTTCATGAGTACTGAGTACTGAGTGCTGATTGGTACCTTACAACTACATTACATCGTTAATATAATAAGTGCAATACATTTCATATTCATTTCAATAATAATAATAATAATAATAATAATAATAGAAGCATGGAAGCATGCATAAGTTGGTTTTCAAAGGAAAAGACAATAAAAATAGCAAGCAGTTGGTTTTCTTTTCTGTTCATCATTTAAATCCTGATACTTTATTTCTACGGAACAAGGAACAATGTTTGGATTATTTATTCACCGTCTAAAATTGACCCAACAACCGATACAATGTTTGGCGTAATTCAATTATTTAATCGTGACACTGACAGACACAAAAATTATGATTGTCTGTTTCATCATCAAAGTTCAAAGTTCAAAGTTCAAAGTTCAAACACACAATTTAATTATCAGTACTAGCTAGGCTATGGCCATGGCTATGAGTATGACCGATAAGATGAGATGAAACAATGGATCAGTATACATATATATATTCAACCACAAAGGCTTCTAATGGCTCTGAACCGTTATTTATGAGAGTAACCCATAATAAAATATTACAGCCTCAACTGTCTCTAGATCTTAACAAATAATCCATAGCAAAAACTGTACCAGTTCTGTACCGGGGTCTATCCTATGGACCTATTCCTTCCTTCTCTCTCTACATGACAATTTGAGGTACTATTTTGATTTTGCTAGTTCGGTTTCGTACGCATCTGAAACTGAAAGGAAAGGTACGTGCTACCTAAAAAAGTACCATTGATTTAACTATCATTAGATGCAATGCAACAGGAAAGCATTGCAGCAACGGCCACATAATAAAACTATATAAGAGACCTAAGAAAAGAAAAGGACAAAAGATTGCACCAAGTTGAGGATGATGCACCAAGTCTAAATGAAGGCGTGAGAAACTCTACTGGC
Organism: Schoenoplectus tabernaemontani; assembly: GCA_037127355.1. NCBI lineage: Eukaryota > Viridiplantae > Streptophyta > Magnoliopsida > Poales > Cyperaceae > Schoenoplectus > Schoenoplectus tabernaemontani. The sequence continues at coordinate 20,872,851 of CM073746.1, read as the reverse complement.
ATTGAATGGCCAGGAGGTGTCCACCTCAGCCTTCAGCCTAGCTTTTTTTCTTTTTTTGCTTTTAGCTTTAGCATAGCCATAGCTTCACTTTTGGAGGCATTGAATTTTCCTCCCTCCACGTTTTTATATTTTGGAGGCATCCATGTATTTTTTTTTTCTTCTCTCAGTTTCCTGCTTGCATAGTTGTATGCCAGCTGGCAACTTCCATATCACTTAGGTTTATGCTACTCAAACACTATTCATCCGGCTTCAATTGATGAGAATTGATTCAAAATATATTTTTATTTAGGAAATTTGTTTGGTAGAGCTAATTTCAGAAAAGATATAGAATGATTATAGGAAATGCAGCAACCAAAATTAGTAGATAATTATATTTAGAAAGTAATGAAATTAGTGGGTAATTTATAGAAAGCAGTGGATGATATTTTAGGAATGTAGTAGAGTTAATTTGGGAAAGTTCTATGCTATATAAATCATATAATATTATATAATTGTATGTCTTCAATATGCAATGAATTAAAAAGAGAGTTTTAGCAGAAATTATTTGTTAGTGAATTTGTTTGTCCTTCTATTATTCCAACAATTTAGTATCAGAGCCAAATGTGAGAGATCAGGACGAATCCGACCATGGCAGACAATATGAGTGTTTCAAATCCGTCGATTCCGCTGTTCAAGGGAGAAAACTATGAGTTATGGAGCATCAAAATGATGACCTTGTTCAAGTCTCAAGGCTTATGGGATTTGGTTAATAATGGTGTGTCAGATTCAGATCCAAACCAACAAGAAAATGAGAAGAAAGATGCAAGGATGTTGTTCTACATTCAACTAGCAGTTCATGACACTATCTTCTCCAAAATTGTAACAGCCACCAATGCAAAGGAAACATGAACAACTCTAAAAACAGCATTTCAAGGGAGTACTCGAGTCATGGCAATCAAACTTCAAGGCCTACGCAGAGATTTTGAAACATTGTAGATGAACAAGGAAGAAACAATGTAAGTTTTTCTTTCAAGAGTACAAACGGTGGTCAATCAAATCAGAGTATTTGGAGACACCATAGAGGAGAAGATTGTGGTGGCAAAGGTGTTGAGAAATCTAACACCCAAGTTCGATCATGTGGTAGCAGCAATAGAAGAGTCCAAAAATCTAGACGTTTATTCCTTTGATGAACTCATGGGGTCATTGCAGACTCATGAATCAAGGATGTCAAAGACAGAAGATAAAGGCAATGAGAAGGCTTTTTACATGAAGGGGGAGTCATCAAGAGGCAGCTACAATCCCAGCAGAGAACGGGCTAACTCCGACAAATGAGGTAGAGGCCAAGGAAGAAGCAATCAAGTAGATTGCTACAATAAACAAAGAGAAGAAAACCAAGCAAATCATACAGAAGAGAAGGATAAACAACCAACTCTCTTCATGACAAGCAATTTGATTGACAAAGTTGATGCAAGCGACATCAGAGAGTTTGGAGGCAAACTTGAATCTCCTCCGACTGTTGTTAAAGAGCTTCTACTGTCACAAGAGAGACAATTGGCACATTTTGCATCTAACCAAGGAATAAGTAATGTATCTAGTTTATCAGGATTTATGCAAGACCATGAGGCTGAAGGTCCAGAGGAAGTTGGGAGTGCAGCCCAGAATGAGGAGGTGGCACCTCCTCTGATGGTTGATTGTAATGGAGAGTTTGTTATAAATGAGCCATCTTCTCCGAAGAAGAAGATAAAGCACCCATTTAGTGTCATCAAGAAATCTATCAAGGTTAAGGAAGCTGAGTCAAAATCTAATGAGCATGATTCAAGTACATCGGTTACAAATGAACTCGGGAGGGTTACAAAAACCCTTCAACCGAAATTTGAACAACAACTACAGTGTTGTACAGCTCCAGAGAATGATCAAGGACAGTAAAAGATATAAAAAGGACAGAGAGAAGAAAGAAAACTAAGAAAGAAATGAAAATCAAAGAAATTCAGCTCAAGTTCTTTATTGCACAATCACTTACATTGCTCCTCCAAGAGAATTACACCTCAAATGGTCAGGCTAGCACTACTAAAAAGGTCGTGAATGCTAAAAAAAAGTGATTGAAAGACCAAGGGCCAAAAGAAGGAAAAAAAAAGACGGTGCTTGCCAATTCAAATGAAAACAATCATCAACAAAGAAGTTTGCGAAAGAAAAGCAAACTTGGAGTTAGAAATTTTGAATCAAGAGTTAATGTTGAGAATTGATTCAAAATATACTTTTAGAATATTTTTTATTTAGGAAATTATTTTGATAGAGCTAATTTCAGAAAAGATATAGAATGATTATAGGAAATGCAGCAACCAAAATTAGTAGACAATTATATTTAGAAAATAATGAAATTAGTGGAGTAATTTATATGAAGCAGTGGATAATATTTTAGGAATGTAGTAGAGTTAATTTAGGAAAGTTTTATGCTATATAAATCATATAATATTATGTAATTGTATGTCTCTAATATGTAATGAATTAAAAAAAAAGTTTTAGCAGAAATTATTTATTAGTATATTTGTTTGTGCTTGTATTATTCCAACATCAATATCTCACATATCCTAGTCATACAATCCCGCTCAACAAACTATTCAAAAACCTAAGTGCCAGTACATGCCTATATAAACAAACATTACATAAAGAATATATAGCAATTACAAACAAGTTAATCTTGCCTTAAGTTGCTGAGTTCCAATACATGCACCGCCTCACAGGCACCACAAACAAACTGCTCTTGTGGGGGTGAAACAGCACAATGCATGCAGTCACACAGACGAGGACACCTACCATAAGAATTGCAGCAAACCGGGTCCTAGTGGGCCCACCAGGATAAGAAAAAGACCAAGTGCGTCCTGCTCGTGGATTGCACCACTCTCTGTGTGCAGTTTCTCTTTGCAGTAGTGCAAGCCCTTCGTCCTCTGTTTGTGTTGTGCTAGATGAGCACAGTTCATCTTCTCTGCTTTCGTCTTTCTCCTGAAATGGATTCACAAAATTCATATCTTCTAGAACTAACTCTTTTGTTTTCAGTACAATAGAAACAAATTGTTATTTTCTAAATAGAACGACTAATAATTGTTTAGGCACAACAATGCTAAACAGAATTTACAATTTAGTCAGCATGGCACAGATTGCAATACCAGATATTGGCCAAATAGCCCGATATACAAATTTGGAACCGTCCATCATGTCCTCATACTGCCATGTTAAATGCTATTATGTATAAGTATAATATTTACCTGATCTGTGCATGCAAGTGACAATCTGAAATCATCAATGCAATATGGATAATTTGACAAGCCTACGTCAGACTTCACACCATGCATCCTGGGTGATGTAAACATTCTTTTGCATGGTCCAACAAATCAAGCAACTGTGCCACATCAGCATCAAACTTGTATTTATTCAAGTTAGACAACACCTCGCTGCTAAATGATTTCTCCACAGAGCACAACACTATCTCGAGAAGATTAACCAAGTGATTAGAAACTAAGAACCTCAATAAGCATGTCAGTCTCTGAATATTAGCTGTGTTCAGCTCATTTTTATATTCATTTAAATCAGGCTTCTTCTGTAGCCATGCAATGTCTAACAGGAGTTGAGAGATGACATTTTGTTTTGAAACAAAGTATTCGCAAGAGAGGCTGTTAAAATATGAGTTTGTACTGAGTGCTATTTTTTGGATTTCTGTTAGCTCGGTACAAATCTGTTTACTACCGAAAAGGACAGGTACAAAATTGGATAGCCCCGATGCATTCTCGACCTGCGAAAAAGAACAAAAACAATAAATTTTGTTATAAATATCAAATGAAAGTAGTAAAAAATGAGGCTTTGGCCCGGAACTTTTAGAAAAGGAACCAACTTCATTTATAATAAATTGTTCTTGGAAGTAATGGTTACAGATAAAAGTTGGTCCTTGAACTTCAGATAACAAAAAATAAATTGGTCCTTGAAATTCAATTTGCACTCAACCTCCCAACAGAAAACAGACTGGTCCCCAAAACCTTCAAAAAAAGCCCAAGTCAGTCCCTGAACTTCTCTCAAAATAAACAAAACAGATTTTTTTAGTCCACACCAGCACCCATAGAAGTGATGGCAGCTCATTTCTATAATTTCAGTGGAGCTGCATGTGCAGAATCAAATGATCCAAATTGCAATTTTTTATATTTAACAGAGGGATTTCTTCTCTCAACTGAACCATCTGACAAGCAGTGTGGCCACACAGCTCTCATCACCTCTATAAAAGTGAATCTGGAGTCTTATTCCTTCTCAGAAGGACTAATTTTGAGAGTTTGAGAAATTTTGGCTACACAGTTCCCATCGCCTAAGTCCTTGAACTTCTTTTCTGTATGTTCAAGGTCTGATTCAGCTCAGGTGAGTGTTTAGAGCAATGCTTTTAATATTTTCAAATTCACACGCCAACTTTTTTTTTTAAACTTCAAGGACCAACTTTTTTTGATGCATAAACTGAAGGATTAAAACCCAAAACTTCAAAATAAAAGGAACCACAATGGACAAATAAACTTGAGCATTGTAAACCTCAATAAATGCAGGGCCATGAACATTGGTGTCAGTTTGGGTTATACTCATCTTAAGCATTTCATGATCTGAACTGGAGAAATAATCTTCTCCATTTCCACGAGTTTGATTGTCTCGACACTTGTTTCCTACTCTGCTGCAATTATGCTTCACATATTTTCCATTAAAAGACACCAGTGACCTGTCACAGTAAATATTTACTTAACGCTGAAAATTATCAAAGATTCTATTCAGAAATTGCCTGTGAAAAAAAAGAAGGAAAAAAAAGAAAGAGAAAAGGGGACTACCTAAACTCGGGTTGGTTGAGGTAGCTGCCACAAACAACAAACTCGATGGGCTTCCCAACTTCAAAGTATGTTGGATGCACATAATGAATCCGAGGCGCATGTACCTCCATCTTAATGTTCATCAATGAAGAACCATCTATTCACATTACAATAATCTCAGATAACTATAGCTTTGGTTAATATTTGTAAAATATACATTCACCGTCAACAAGAAAATGCTAATAAAGATTCAACAAATCATCAGGTTTTAAGAAACCACAATCAAGTGTGATGTTGACTGGATAAATTTATAGTAGGCTTCTATCATACCACAATGAACTCCCAAATTTGATAACACACCTTTCAGAATTTGAATAATCGTGTTGTCAAGCTGGATGTAGAATGTCCCTATCCCAACCAACATGCTATCGGGTGCATTCACCAAGTCCTTAACAAGAGAAGCAGTATCTCTGGATAGCTGTGAAGAAAGATTCAGCAGAAATAGCAAAATTGAATGATTGAAGTTTTGATTAAATATAAGCGAACTCCAAAGCTATTACTTTCCCATTTGTACAAACAAATATATATATTTTTTTTGATAAGAAAGATGAGAGTCAAGCTCTCATTTCGTAAATGTCCATAAAAGACCCCATACAGATTTCAAACCTACAACCTTCCGACACGGAAGGACATTGCTTTTTGCCACTAGACTAAATGTTGGTTCTTAGATATTTGTTGTACTAAATAATTTCTTTAGTTTGTCAATTTGCAAAACCAAACTTGGATTTGACATTTTCATTTTGTGAGATATGTTGTATGATGTTCAATTGCAAAACCCATTAATTGGATGTGTAAACAAGTCAAGAAAAGAGATTGAAGCACCTAGGAACACTTAGGTTTATTTGAACTTTATTTTTGTAAAACTGAAAGAGTAAACTTGAGTCAAAACAGCAAAGTAAAACCTGATTAACGACCTAAGGCATTGCAAGGCTTAGTTCAATACTTAACTGGTCTCAGAAAAAGAAAATAACTGAGAGTTCCATTATATAATGGCTTTGACTCAATACTTCAATACTTAGCCAAAAATCAAAGATAGAAAAAGTCCGACAACACTGTTGTATAATGGCTTCTAAGGCGTTATAACAGCTCATGTCAATAGATAAGTACTTAACCAAATTTTGAGAAAGAAAATTTTCCGAGAGCTCCGTTATGTTATGGCTTAAAGTCATTATAACGACTCAGAACAATATTTGAATATTAGCCAAATTTTGCGAAAGAAAATTTTACGAGAGCTCCATTATGTTACGACTTAGAGTCGTTACAACGACCCAGAATAACATTCGATACTTAACCAAATCTTGAGAAAGAAAAATTTCCAAGAGCTCCATTATGTTATGGCTGAAATAGTTACAACGGTTTATATCGATAATATCTCATTACTTCACAAAAAGCTAAAATTAAACACTTGACTCAAGTCTACTCATTGAAATGCTTCAAAATCTAGATTGAGTGAAAGAGCCTATTGTGGTTTTTCATTTGAATCTTGAGTGCTCCCTTTCTTTTTATCTTCTTTGGTCTAGTCTCTTTCTTTACTTGGTGTAATAAAGCTAGATTCAACCTTGTATTGAACGATTGTACTAGTGCATTGATGCAACCTGATTAATTGCGATGGTTGCGGGTCCCAAAGACATAGGCATTAGTGCCAAACTTCATTACATCATCGAGCCTCTCTCTACTTTACTTTCTTTACATTTGTTGAGAATTGAGATTGAATTGTGACAGGATAGTGCCATTTTGAATTTGAATTGAAAAAATAGTCCAATTGGTTTAGAAATTGCATTAGTTGCCTATTCACTCCCCTCTAAGCCTTAGTGTTATCAATATTAAGAAGCCACAATTTAAAATCAAGAAGAAAATAGGTGAGCTTAAATGTTACCATGTCCCACCTTCAATGTCTATATAATGCCTCCGCCTTTTATTTCCTTAATGAGAAAAAAAAAGTAAAAAAGAAAAAAAAAATGTAACCACTAGATATCATCTAAAACCCCTTCTCCAAATGCAAGTAATATTGTGTGCATTTAGGCTTTTCATCTAGAAAGGTTTCAAGAAGTTTGTAATTTCAACTAATGAATGATGCATTATGCATACAATTTCAAGAGCTTTGTAATTTCAACTGATGTGATGCTCATAATAGGAATTATGGAATAGAATGCATTGGACAGTTTTTTAGTTTGTTATCTGAGCTTTTTATTATTTAGGCATTTAAGCAACCAAAATATGATGGAGGCATTTGAGTCCATCTAAGAAATAAGTCAGTAAAACTATATTTCTGCATAATCATGGTTAAGCCTTGTTGATTCTTTGGATGGAGCTGGAGATTCTCATAATTTTGCCCATTATCAGAAAACATCCTTCATACCTCATCCCACATTGACCGCGGCATTGCAATAAAGAGGGTCAGGATTGTGCATCCCGGCCGAATGTAACCCTCCAGTTCAACAGGCATGCTAGCCAGCCATTGGAATATCTGATTCCAAATGAAAGACCTTTCATTTATTATCATTTTAAAATGACAGGAGATTCTAAAGTATAGTTGATGTGCATACTTGGTGGCGCAACCGTCTAGGAAATTCTGCAGGGTTCCAATCATACAGTTTGAATGATATACGCCCTGTAGGGCACTACAAATTAAATGAAAAGCAATGGTCAAGAGGAAGTCAAATCAGGATTGAAATACTGCAGTAACTGCTACATAGGAAATAAATGTGCTGGAAGAAGAAATTAAATAGAAACGAACCATACCGAAGATGAATACACACTCCTGTTATCATAAGCTAATGAGGAATGCAAAGGTTTTGCATTATCCAACTTTTGTTCTTCTGACACCTCAGCACTTCCAATGAAGGATGTGACACTGCTGTTCTGTTCATTCAGCATGTTAGGTAAGGTGCAATAGGGAGAAGCAGTGCCCTCATCAGATTCCGTTGATGTTTCTTTCTCCAAGCTTTTGCTGCTAAACACTGTTTCATATAGAACTCCATTTGAGGTCTCTACATTGTACATACAGAGAGAAGTCAGTGAACACTGAAAGAAGATAATTAGAAAGCTCTATAGCAAACACAAGTGGCATTTCAAAAGAAGCATTTTCTTTTAATGGGAAATATAACTATAGGGCCTACCATGGTAGTGATGGGTGACGGAGAATTAGAGAATTAGGGAAATATAACTGTACCTCCCCCCTGTTGCCCATCGCAAATGTAATCAGCCAGGAAATCTACTTGGTCTTCCATTTCTTTCCCGGGGTCATTTTTAGAGTCAGGTCTCCTACGCCTTCTTTTGTTATGCCTCTCTAGTTTTCTCCTACAACTACGCTTACCTTCATCGAAATCTGGTAGCACGTGAAACCTATAGGACAAGATTATATTATTAAATAATTTTCTTCATAGGGTTTCCAGCATCAAGTTCAGAGAGGTATGGGCATGAATTGGTGAGAAATTGATATGATGATCACAATAGCATTATAGCAATGTGAATAAAGTTCTATGGATGGAACATATCTTGCATTGGTTTGGTTTGATATGATGATCACGGTGCACTGTTGAAATTTACATTTCAATTCAATCGGATGTAAAATGGCGGTGATATTGAACGAGTGAATTACAAGGAAAGGAAGCAACTAAACTTGCCACACTGCTGACAATAGCGCTTCTGCTCCCCTTGGAGCATGACATGAGTGGCGTTGGCGCAACGCAAGCACACCCTGTGTCGGCGGTGGTACCCTTTCAGCTCCTTTATATCCGCCTCACAACCTGGTACCTGGCACCGGACCTCAATCTGAATGCCCGACCCGCCTTTTCTGATCCGCTTTCTAGCTCCGGCCACTATCTCTATCTCTACGTCTTGCTCTTCTGCTTCCTCTTCCTCTTCCTCTTCCTCTGCGGCCTTCTCATCCAATTCAGGGCACGCGCAAGGCACCCTCCCAGTCAAATAATTGGGACAGATGAGCCTCGGATCCCTTTTCCTTACCCGACCCAATTCTTTGGCCGGAGCTGCTTGTCGGATTGGGTGAGGCGGATGATGGCCGGATTGAAGGGCAACATCATCAGTGGCAGTCCAGGGAAGAATGAACGGTCCTTGGGTGATTTCTTCTTCAGGATGCAGAGGGAAATTGAAGAGGTTTTCCCAGTCCCAGAGAGAGGAAGGATCATCAGGGGCGGGGAAAGAAGGGTCCTCCATTGGAGTTGGAGGAAACCCAACACAACCCAACACAACAAATTAAAGAAGCGCCAACGATTATTTCTTATTCTAGTTCTAGAAGCAAAAGATGCTTTTGGTGGAGGTCAGGACTCAGGACTCAGGACTCAGGTCTCAGGTCTCAGGACTCAGGTCTCAGGTCTCAGGTCAGGTGGGGGTTATGGCCTATTGGCCTTCTGGCCTTCTGGGTAGAGAGACAGAGAGACAGAGAGACAGAGAGAGAGCTGCTCCGTGCCAAGCGCCAAGTGAAATGATGACCAATGAATGAATTGAATTACCAAGATACGTTATACTTGTAATAATAATAATAATATACAGATGAGATACATATACATATATAGACCACAAGTTTATTTTATTAAGAGATTGGATAACAAATGATGTCACTTAGGAATCGTTCCTAGACCTTTGGAATGCACAACTCCAATTTCAATCAATAATAATTGAGGAAAAAGAATTAAAAAATAGGATATTCGAAGCATATTCTGACATGATGTCCTTTCTTTTCTATTAGTAGCATTGTAACATTTATAAAAATAAAAAAAAATCATGTGTCGTGTCGTGAGCCGTGAATGTCTGACTCTGAATATAACTCTACTATGTATAAAAGTTACTATCATTGTACGATATAGAGATTTAAGTATTATGAACTATGAACTATGAACGATGCTTTCTTTATATTTAACAGTTGACAAATGCGTGAATCATAGATTAAGTGCGGATGATAATAAATTTCATCTCTATATAACTGTAAGGGTGTCAATGGATCGGGTCGGGTCGGATTCAGATTGGATAATAATTATTTTATTATTATTTTTGATCCGATTCGAACCCGATTTGTTTATATTCGGATCAAAAAATCTTAATCCATACCTAACCTGATTGGGTTACATGTCGGCCCGATCCGATCCATGCAAAATAATTAAATATTTATATTATTTTAAGTAATTAAATATTAATTATTTTATAAGTAATCTTAATTAGTGTATAATTAATATATATTTAAGATCTAATCAGTAGTAAATAATAAAATTACTTCAAAAAAGATAATTAATCGAGTAGGGTTAGATTAAATTGAACCCACCTGACCTGATTCAGATCAAAAAATTAGACTCATACCCGATTCATTTATTTTCGGATCATGTCGGATTGAATCGGATTAATAATTGACACCTCTAATATAACATATAAAAAATACAATATATTGGAGTTAATGAGAGTCTTATTTTTTTTAAAAAAAAACTCCTATTTGTGAGTGTTTTTTCTAATATCCAATCTACTTCCATCATTTGTTACTAGAGAAGTTGTAAACGCGTTGTTAAGTGTTAACCGTTCAGTGCAAGAACCTAAGTGGAGGATTGTATCATTAAAAAATGCATAGATGGTCCTAAAATCTCTATAAACGCTCTATTTTTTTACATCTTGCGAATGATATCTATGTAAGGAAAAAAATTATGTTAGCGGATCCAGTATGACAGTGAATAAGAAAACTCATTTGATATTCAGAATTTTGAAATACAAATGAAAAATGATTCTAGTATAATTAAATTGTAAGATTGTAAGTCTTCTATTATTATATAACGTAAAATGAATAAGTACTTTTAATAAAAATGAATATTATTATTGCTTGTGCTATTGCTATTTGGAAGTCTCTCATTGAATATATTTTTGTGAAATTTATATCATTTTCTTATATTCATGCAATCAACTGCATAAAAGTAAGGGGAATATTGTTTTTTATGCAACCAAGGTAGGAATTATAATGGGGTAAATTTTATTAGAGGTCACTAAATTTTGTTTTTATTATAAATTGGTCACTCAAGTTTGATTTGTCTCTCCACAAGTACTAAACTTTCTGTTTATTTCAATTAAGTCATTCTATTAAACTTTTTATCCAAAATATTAAAAAATATATTATTTTCTATTTAAATATCATTTATTATCTTTTAAAAAATATATATAATCTATAAAATTTATTTTTTTCCTCACTACGCATCAATTGATTATTTTAATTATATAATATTTACCAAAGAGATTGATATTATCAATTAATATTTTATTCTTTAAGAAGTTGAAGATATTTAAAAATTAAAATCCCGGCATATCGAATACTTGAGTAGTTTATTATTTTGTCTAAATCCTTGCTTAAATAATATAGAAATAAATTATAATATCATATTCTATTAGTTTTGAATGAAATTTTTAACAGATTTCGAATGATCAAAAACTCTTTAATGACACCAAAATAACTTAATTGGAACAAATAAAAAGTTTAGTGCTATAGAGGGATAAATCAAACTTGAGTGATCAATTTATGAAAAAAAAAAACTTAAATGACCAATGATGAAATTTACCCAATTATAATGTGATTTGCTATTTTTTTAGTTACTTGGTACGCAATGTTACGCATCTTTCTTCTCTACAAAAAAGTTGTACTGTTAAATGAAAATAAATAAGCACGTGCTGTTAAATTTTGAAAACTCGGGACTAATTGTATTTTTTTTAAATAAAGCAGAGTAATCATCTGGCAGTGTTTATTTCTTTTCAGAAACTACTCACAATGTATCAACAAAAAAATATAGTGAAGCAACAAAATAGTAAACTAAAGCTGTAGCCTAAAGTGTGAAGCATAAGAACCAGCAACAACCAACACCAAAAAGTAACGAGAGACACAGTCAACAACGGTCAAATAACACCTATTCTCATTTTTTACAAAAAGAGAGTAAGTAAAGACAGATTAATCCAATACATGAGATGCCGGCACTAGGGTGTGCAAACGGTCGGTTCGGTTCAAATCGATCCAAATATGATGAAAACCAATTTTTTATTCGGTTTATATAAATTAACCGATCCACCGCTCATGGAAAAAGTTGTCAAAGGGAAATGAAGAGATTCAATTCATGTATCGTAAGAACATAAACGAAGTAGGAGAGCCGCAAGGGTTGATTGCCCGTGCTGTCTCATCAACAGCTCTTCCCATTGTTTAAACTTCTGAGAGATGAATCAAGAAGATGTGACGTATGTTATCTCATAGAATTCCATGGCAACAAACTTTAAAAGAAGCATAAAATAACTTTAAGCTGCTAATGATTTGTGTTCTTTATTTATATCTTTCAGTGGGATATCATGTGTTCAGGAGGGCCTACACAGACAATTGTGACCTTAGCCAAGGGTCAGGATCGCAAGTAATTGCACAACCGTCCATGTAAGTTCTTTTTTTCCTGAATTAAGTTTTGGCTTATTAAAATCAGGGTCAATGTCCTTGCATACAAATCAAGTCTCAGTGAATTTTGTACTGCTTGAAGCTGTAGCTCATGATAATCATCTCTTGACCGAGATGCAGGCCCCGAGGTCCCAGGATAGATCCAACAAACTCATCTTACAAGATGGTAGCACAAATTCATATGAGTCGGTGATTGCTTTCTCTCAAGTAGAAGCTGACAGCCTGCAGTCTGTAATGACTGGATGTGATTCAAGCAGTGTGCCTATTCTGGCTTCTGGTTTTGCAATTCTCCCTGATGGACTTGAATCGAAGCCTGTGGTTATTACTACCAGAAACAAGGATGAAAAAGGAGGCATGGAAGGAGGGTCGCTACTCATCATCGGGTTCCAAATTCTGGCAAACCCTTCACCTACAGGAAACCTAACAGCAGACAAGATAGATGCAGTGACAACCCTCATCTCATGCACACTGCATAACATTAAGAAAGCCATGCAGTGTGAAGATTGAAAAGTGAATGTTTGTTGATCCTAAACCATTGATATAGTGGATACAATTTATATAGTGGTAGAGAGAAGAGATGGAGGAAACAAACAAGTTCTTATCTGAAAAACTCTTTGTAATTCTCTATTATATTATCTCTCTTACATTGTCTTTCAAAGCAACAGATTACAACTCTATTTATAGAGTCAAAACATCAAAAGAAAACTCTAGAATTCGTAATAAATATAAAAACAGAAAACTAAGCAGCGCAGTCAAATCTGACCTATCTCTATTAAAACTGTCATAACTTTCTCTAGAAAACTCCAATCGACTTGAAACTTGAACCATTAAAAACTAGACTTAAAGAGCTTTAAATCCATAGCTTATATACCTAAAACAAGGTTCGGATGGTCTGTCAAAATTTCTAATGAATCAGCCTTAAATTATATTGACTGGACAACAAATTTCAAGAAAATATTAATTAAGTTTATATTTTCAACATCCCCTCTTAAACTTAATTATTTCTGGCTTGCATCCCGAGCAACTTCTTGAACTTGTTGAAGAGTTCTGCCGGTAGTGGTTTGGTGAATATGTCCGCCACTTGATCACGACTCGCCACATGAGTCATCTCCACATCGCCATTCTTCACATGTTCTCGTATGAAGTGAAAACGCACATCTATGTGCTTGCTCCTTTCATGATGCACCGGATTTTTCGCCAACTCAATTGCCGACTTGTTATCCACTTGAATATTCGTCGCCTTCTCTTGAGAAAAGTTCATCTCCTTTAGTAACTTGCGTAGCCAAAGAGAGTGACATACGCAAGAAGATGCGGCAACATACTCCGCTTCACATGTGGACAAAGTAACAATAAGTTGCTTCTTAGAGAGCCATGTAAATGCCGTGCTTCCCATGAAAAACACAAAACCCGAAGTGCTCTTCCGATCATCTAAATCTCCACTCCAATCACTATCGGAATATCCAACAAGATCAAACTCATTAGTATGAGAATAAAATAAGCCATGAGATAATGTACCTTTGACATAGCGAAGAATTCGCTTTATGGCTTTCCAATGCGTCATTTTCGGCTCCTCCATATATCGGCTCACCAAGCCAACTCCGTAAGCAATATCCGGCCTTGTGCACGTCAAATAACGCAAGCTTCCAACCAAGCTTCTATATAGTGTTGCGTCAACCGTCTTTCCTTCATCATATCGAGACAATTTCGTCCCACTCTCAACCGGAGTATTTACGGGATTACACTCATCCATCTTAAACTTCTTTAAAATCTCCTTTGCATATGCTTCTTGTGAGACAAAAATTCCAGAATTTTCTTGTCTCACTTCTAACCCCAAAAAATAAGACATGAGACCCAAATCGGTCATCTCAAACTCTTTTGTCATTTCCAACTTAAACTTCTCAATCATATCTCTATTATTTCCCATAAAAATCAAATCATCTACGTACAAGGCCACAAATAAAATATCATCTTTTTGTACCTTCAAATATAGCGCATGCTCATATGGACATTGCACAAACTCATGCTCCTTGAAGTATGCATCAATTCGAGTGTTTCATGCCCTTGGCGCTTCAACCCGTACAACGCCTTCTTTAACTTCAACACCATGTGCTCTTTGTCAACTTTCACATAACCGGAAGGTTGCTCGATGTAGACTTCTTCTTCAAGCACTCCATTTAGAAATGTCAATTTCACGTCCATTTGAAAAATGCTCCATTTGTTTTGAGCCGCCAACGAGATTAGTAGTCGGATTGTCTCCATTCTTGCTACCGGGGCAAACACCTCTTCATAATCAATCCCCGCCTTTTGCTTGTACCCTTTCGCCACTATTCTCGCCTTGTATCTTTCAACCTCACCTTGCGCATTCATCTTTTTCTTATAAACCCATTTAACATCAATCGGCTTGTGACCCTTGGGTAACGTCGCAAGTTCCCAAGTGTCGTTTTTCTCGATTGCTTTCATCTCCTCTTGCATAGCGGCTTGCCACTTCTCATCTTTTACGGCTTGCTCGAATGTGATGTCCTCCGCATCCGCCAAAAGACACACCAAATGCAATTCACTTGTCGCCTCGTATATTTCTCGCAAATTCCTTGTCTTTGGTGTCCTTGGCTCATCTTCATCATCGGATAAAGGTGAAGATGGTTCGGCTTGTGATGTTGTCGATGTAGTTGTGCTTGTCGGTGTAGAGATAATTGTTGATGTCGCTTCTTTTCCTTCTTCATGAGACATCTCCTCCATGGAACTCCAATTCCACATGCTTTCTTCATTGACCTGCACATCACAACTCACATGTACCTTTTTAGTAAGCGGATCATAAAGATTGTACGCCTTAGATTTCTCATCATAGCCAATAAAAATCAACTTCTTGCTCTTATCATCAAGTTTTGTGCGCTTTTGATCTGGAACGTGAGCATAAGCCACACTTCCGAACACCTTCAAATGAGCTACTGATGGCTTCACACCGCACCATGCTTCTTGTGGGGTAATATTCTCCAAACTCGTCGTAGGACATCAATTTTGTAAGTAAACCGCACACCTCACCGCTTCAGCCTAAAATTCCTTCGGCATATTTTTGCTCTTTAACATGCTTCGAACCATGTCGAGTATGGTCCGATTTTTTCTTTCCGCCACTCCATTTTGTTGAGGTGAATAAGGGGTTGTTAAGAACCTTCTAATACCTTTTTGTTCACAAAAATTCACAAACTCCTTTGATGTAAATTCACCGCCTCTATCGGATCTCAAAGTTTTTATGCATTCACCACTTAAGTTTTCAACAAGCACCTTAAACTTCTTAAAAATAAAAAATGCTTCAGATTTCTCCTTTAAAAAATATACCCAAGTTCTTCGAGAAAAGTCATCAATAAAGGTAATAAAGTATCGGTGTTTACCAAGTGAATTAGGGGTTATTGGGCCACAAATATCGGTATGAACCAATTCAAGCACCTTCTTTGCACGATAACTTGTTTCTTTTGGAAAAGAATTCCTTGGGTGCTTTCCTAACACGCAACCTGCACATAATTTGTCACTATGGTCTATGTGTGATATATTTTTCACCATTCTTTTATTTGATAATTTACCTCAAACCACCAAAATTAAGATGTCCAAACCGTAAATGCCACAACCAAATCATATCTTCTACACATGCCTTTAAACATCTTGCTTGAACATTCACCAAATTCAACTTAAACATACGATTTTTGGTCATTTCTACTTGGGCTAGCAACCGATTATCTTGGTCTCTCAAATAAAGTGTTCTTTCTTTCATAAAAACAGTATAACCACGTTCTAACAATTGTCCCAAACTCAAAATATTACTCTTCATATCCGGCACATAATAAACATTAGAGATAAACCTCTCATTTCCATCTTTACACTGAATAAGAATTTCACCTTGGCCTTTAATTTTCAGCTCTCATTTCTATCTTTAGACTCTTCTATGGCACACACAACATTCTCAAAATCATTGGTTAATGACCTTAATATTTTCTCTACTACTCTATTTTCACTTATCTCTTCATCATTTCTTTTGAGTTGGTTCAAGTCTTCATATAAAAACTTTCTCCAAAAGAATAACTTATGAATTGATTCTTATTAAATAATGCTTATTTGATGTTCCGTATCGTTTACAAAAGAATCAGCACCTAAATTATGGTAGATACAGAATAAAGGTGTGATTATCAAGTATAGTATAGATTGTTCTGAAGCATTAAATGGATCATTAAAGTTTGGAGCGCTGTACTTGTAGAAATAGTTTATATATATTATTAATATTAATATGCTCGGTACGGTATGAACACTTTCACTTAATAATTCAGATTTCAGAGTATTGAAAAAATTTTAACGGGTCAATTCATTTCTGAAAATCTATGGCCATGACCCGTTCCATCCCAGTTATAGGGGCGGATGTAGTAACGGTTGCTTTTAGGTTAATATTTTTTTAATCTGGCTCCCTCAAGATTTAAATTTTGATCCCCCTAAATTGTATGTTTCTTTTATTGAGAAAAAAATATTTAATATTATGGATAATAAAGTAATTATATAAATGTTCTAAAATTTAAATTCTATAGAGAAATTTTTTTGTAATTGACATTATTATATATTATTTTGAGTTTTATTTTTATTATTTTTAATATATAAAAAGATATTTTTTTGATATTTTTTATTAGGTAAGAATAAATATGAATTATAAATTTTTTTTAATTTAGTACCCAATTAGTTATTATAATTCAATTATTGACCCATCTAATTGAAATCTGCATCCGCTTCTAATAAGTTGAATGTATAAAAAGATTATCTGGTAGCTACTATTCCTAACTTTGACTTAAAATTGATATTCTCACCCATACGGCCATACCCCATTGTAAGTTTGTAACCCACGCAGCCGAATAGAGCCTAAATGGGCCATATATTCTAGGCTTCTCTTCTTATCTGTTGCATGCATGACCCTAAATAGATTGATGATTGATCACAAGAATAATCAAGTATCAACTTTATTTAATTTGGAGCTGATATACATCCCCGGTATAGGTATAGTACTATACCGGACAGATGTCACTCTTTTGATAGAAGTGTGTGACCTTTTTTTTAGTTGGTCAAGGGCCTCTATTTATAGACGGATCCTTTTAACTGGGGAGAGGCAGGTGAGGCAGGTGAGGTTGCCGGGCGATACTAGTATTGAGTTTAGAGCTGTAAACAAGTCGAGTTTGTGCGAGTTGAGTTTGATTCAATCTCGGCTCATGAAAATTCGAGTTAAGCTCGTGAAACATTTTAAATTGAAAATTTAGCTCAAGCTCGGTTCATTACTATTTAATTTAGCTCACAAACTGACTCACAACCAATATATATACGTTAATTAGGTTTGACATTTAGATTTAGTACATCTACAAACTATAAAGATGATACATTTACAATATCAATACATGAGCTAGTACAAAATTAATATATCAACAAACTATATTTTCAATGACATATTTGTTACTCTAATTTGAATAGATGAACTAACAAAAAAACTCTCATGTACAACTCTTGGATATATTATTTTTCTCAACAAAAAAAATATCTTGGATATATTGTTGCCATGTACAATCATGGGCGGATGCAGGATTTTAGTCGGGGGGGCAAATATCGGATTATAATAGTTTTTGGTTTAAATCCATTAACTAATCGGGTACTAAATAAAAAAAATAATAATTTAATATATATTCTTACCTAATAAAAAATTTATTAGAATAATAACATTTTATATATTAAAAATAACAATAAAATAAAGCTCAAAGTAATAGATAATCAAGTTGATGAAGAAAATTTTCGTCTATAAAATTTTATATTTTGATATCTTTGCATAATTATTTTATTATACATGATATTAAATATTTTTTCTCAATAAAATTAATCAGACAATCCAGGGGGGGCAAAAAAAATTTCCGGGGGAGCAAACTACCGAAAGTATTACCGAAAAATACTGTTTTTTAAAATCCAGAGGGGGGCCGCTGCCCCCCGAGCACTAGTGCATCCGCCCCGTGTACAATATCTGGTGCAAAAGCTCCGTACATTAACTGTTCAAAAAATTAAATTATATTTGTGTTACTGTAGATTTCCTACATCTGTTTTGACATTTGAATGAATGAGGGAAGTAGGGAACCGAATGGTCGGCATTTGAGTTGCTCTATCTGTCTTTATATACATGATCGATTGTAGCTGAAATGCCACTTTTGGAAATCGACCAAAAAAGGCTGAACTGGCAAATTAAAGCTGCGAGTTTTTTTTTCCAGTGAAGAGATTGATTGGAAATGACAAGGGTTTCCGAAGCATTAATTAGTTTTTTATCCAGCGTCAAATAATTAATGTTAATCCATACGTGTATCAATTTCATTTATTTCCGTTTGGTTTTGGTTTGGCTTTAATGCATCGATCTTTATGGATGCAAAACTTAATTTGGACTTGCTTCATAAAAGCAAAAGGAAAAATAAAAACAATCCCAAAATAACTAGCTAGTGGTACTGCCATATTCAATTAATATGGTGTGTGTATATATATATATATATTGAGGTTATGGTGCTTTGCGAAACATAAAATCTTCCGTGTTTCGCGTCCGTATCTCGAATTTGAAAGTTCAAACGGTTGATTCAAACCGTTGAACATCATCTTCATATTAAAATATCTTTGGAGATCAAATTTTATATATTTTTTATTTTTTTGCTATTTTTTAAATGGGTACAAAATTTACTGGTCTAACGATTTATGCACCATTCAAAACTAGCAATTTTGTACTCATTTAAAAAATAGAAAAAAAATTATAATATTTGACCTCCAAAGATATTTCAATGTGAAGATCATGTTCAATGGTTTGGATCGTCCATTTGAAAAGTAAAGAACCGATTTTTCTTTGGCAAGAGATTTCATATCCCGACGGCTTAAATGGTCTATCTAAGTTGCTCAAAAATTGATTTATGTTAACATCTTGTGGGATATTAAATTTCATAATTTTTTGAGGTTTCTAATTATTTTTAAAAACAGCCCTGAAATAAACCATTTTCTTACATTAAACAAACCTATTTTTAAAAATAATTTAAAAAATAGTTAGGAAGGATAAAAAAATCATGAAATTTAATATCCCATAAGATTTTAATATAAAAAATTATTGAGAAACTTAGATTGACCATTTGAGTCGTCGGGATATGAGATCTCATGCCAAAGTAAAAAGAGTTATTTACTTTGCAAAGCACCGTAACCTCACCCATATATATATATATATATATATATATATATATATCGTGCTTAACATAGAAGAACGTTTCTTCTTATTTTACAAGTGATGAATATTAATTCTTCCATGTACGCATAAAAGGTAGTAATTGTAATATCTTTTCATTATCTACGAATGAATTGAGCCATAAGTTTTCAATTAAAAAAAGGTAGTAATTGTAACATCTTTTCACTATCTACGAATAAATTGAGCCATAAGTTTTCAATTAAAAAAAGGTAGTAATTGTAATATCTTTAGACAAACGCTTTATGCTTAACAAGCTCGAAGTTCCTATATAATTCATGTTATACATTTGTTTTTTATCGAAGTGTGTTCCACAAACTAAATAATGAAAAATAAACAAGATAGGAAGTATCTAAGCTTTGTTTAGCTAGCTAGATAGTAGAACTTGTCAGAAACCAAATTAAAATAACTCGAGAAATGTGATCTTCCATCGAAAGAGTATAAAAATGTTACTGTAAACAATGTTTCAGGTTTTTGGTTTCCGCTGATCTGAACAAAATCTCAGATATATAATAATAAAAATATTACTGATACGTGTTGAGTTGCTTTATTTTCTAATAGTTTCTAAGCATGCAAGTACAATATATAATCCATAATCTTCTTTTACTGCTATATTGATAAAAATAAATAAATATATTTTTTTTATCATGATTAGCAGTACATGAACCGAAATATTAAAAAAAATACTGTTCCTCCAAAAGATTATGCTCGGAATACATGAATCGAAATTAAGATCAATTTCACTAAAATTATATATTCTAATTGACCCAAAATAAAAATGGAGAAAGCATTTCAAAAGGTACCTATTAGGCTAGCTATTACATTTGCCTAGCGCTACTTGGTAAAAATTTGTAACTGAAGAAACAAAACTCTTGGCGGGATATTGAAGCACAGATCAGAAAGAGAGCCAGTGGTAGATCATAGGAACTATATATATATGTAGTCAAATCAAGGAGACAAGGCCATGAAAACAAGTGCAAGCAAGCTAGTGAACAGTGAAAGTGCATTGACATATATAATAAGTATATTGAAAGATGCAAGCCCCCTCGTTGCTCATTTTCATTATTAATTTACCATATAACTGGAGGTAAAATTCACCAAAGTAAACAAATTGAAGGAAAACTAATGAAATTCAATTTAGAATTAATGCTGAGAAGGAAATTTAAATGACAACCATCCTAATCTATGTTTCACAATAACAAATTGATCTAACAGAAGTGTACAAATTTTGCAAATTTGTTTAGTTATTTACAGATAAAAAATAAACAAAGAAATCATACTTTCTTATATATATGTATGCATATATCCAGTTTTGGATTCAATTATTATAAGGGCTGCAGCGCACACTAATTAGAAGATCATCCTAATTTCAGTTTTTGTTACCAAAAGGATATCATGATATATAATTAAATATAGTCTAGTTTGTAACTTTTCAATTTTTGTAACAATTGTCTTAATCCAATTTTGTATTACTTTAGAAGGTTTGCATGATTTTTCAGAAATATAAATCGTTCTAATTAAGCTTCACTTAATTAGGAAGGAAATATAATAGTTCACAACATTACTAATTAATTGGTCCTTGGGTTCCTCAACAATTAATATTGTCGATATGCTTTCATTAAACACTAACATATATACAAAAGATCAGCGGAACATATAGGCTAATAAAAGACAAAACTTCTAATCTTCATGTAGCTTCTAAAATTATTTTGTCGTGCACTATAAGTGCCAAATATATATTTTTCTTAAAAAGGTAAAACCTAATAAGAAAAAAAAAGGCATATAACAGTGTATTCTTGACTTAACAATTAAAAAATCAGGATAAAAGTAAAAGAACAACTGAAGAACCATAAGATTAGACATTTAGTGTTAAATTAATAAAGGGGCACAAAGGAGATAATTCCCAAACCCACTAGTAACAGTACTGTTACCAACATAAAATAATACAGACACTAAAATAAGAACTTGAACTCACCACATCAAGGTTTATTTTACTAATTAAACGAAAAGAAATCCCAGTTCATAATTCACATCCACAGATCAAAAACAAAAACAAAACAAAACAAAAAAAACAAGAGAGAAAAGAGAGAGCGCGAGAGAGGACGAGAGAGAGAAACGACTTGTACAAGAACACTTCAAATGATAAAAATCCCTAACCTCTCTAGTTAAGCCTCATGAACATTGGATTGGATACAGTAGCTAGATCCCTCCATCCATTCATGCGCAATCTAGAAAGCCCTACCTGGCGGCCATGCGGAGCCTCCGTGACCATCCGATTGCATCTGCGGCATCATCCCTAATGGCATGTTGAAGAACGGCAAGCTCCCGGTCTCAAACGGCACATTGCTATTGGCACCGCCATTGTTCTCGTTGTTGTTTTCGGGATTCCGACCCATGCCAGGTGGAGGATGCACCTCCTCCTCAGCATCCTCAAGTGGCAGTCTCTCATAGGCCACGTTAGTGAATGAAGCAGCAACTATGACTACTGGACCGGCGGCGATCAGAGGTCCTGCTATGGCCCCACCGACCACCTGACCTCGTTCTCCTGCTAGGAACGCTGCCAAGCTAGTTGCACCTGGTGGGGCCGGTGGAGGCAGGAAAGATCCTGAAAGAGACAGTATCTCGAACCTTCCTTGAAGCGCTGCCACGGGAGCAGGCGAGGCAGCAGATGTAGGCTGCCTAATTGTGACATCAGTCACCGATCCAGAAGCTGATAAGACACATACGCCTTGCTGACGCCCCCTGGTGTATGCTGACAAGGCTGAAAACAGATCGCATCCGGCAGCTACCTCAAGGATGTGGGCCCGAAGAGCATTGGCGCTCTCACGTGTGATGATGACAGGCGGTTTTGGTTTGTTCTTAGATCCTGGTGGCCTGCCACGTGGCCGGCGCACGATGAGTTCATTCCCGGGGACTCCGCCGGAAGAGGGGTCAGGGTCGCCAGAGGAAGTGGGGTGATTGTTGGCATCTTGAGGAAGTTGGTGGTGGAACAAGTGAGAGGAGGGGCCAAGATCTAAGCCAGCCATATATTTTTCTATACGGAAATTAAAAAATAATATTGAACAAGAAGTAGTGGTGGTAATAAATTAAGGAAAATAATAATGATTAGCAAAATCATAATTAAAGGATGAGGATTGAATTGGCGGCGATGTGCTTCTTTATTTTTATTATTTTTATTATTTTTATTATTTTTTGGGACTGAATAAAGAAAGGATTGGAAGGTGGGATCGAGCTTGTAAGTTTGGGAAAGGAAAATGAAAAAATAAAGAAAAGGGCAGTGGTTACATTAAAAGAATTTGTGGTGGGATGAATAAGGAGACGAGGCGCAAGCAGGAAAGAGCACAAGGGAGGTGGATGTAGAGAGAAGGAAAGAGCACAAGAGAGGAAAGGGAGAGTTTGAGTGCTTCTTCACATCTAGAGAGAGAAACAGATCTAGAGAGAGTGCGTTGGTGATGCCTTGAAGGTGATAGAATGCATAAAATATTAGTGAGGAATAGGCGAATAGCGAAGGAGAGGAGAGGAGAGGAGAGGAGAGGAGAACAACTAGACGTTAGGGTTCACATTTGACCCCATATCCGCAGGAGAACAACTAGACGTTAGTTAGGATTCTAGTAGGAAACTAACTAGGTCTAAACTAACCCTTAAATATGGTAACCTTTGTTGACCTGATTGGTATTGTGTCATTTTTGTTGTTTCTTGGTCATAGACTAATGCCCGAATTAATCAAACAAGGAGAAACTTAACTAGGCCATTAATATATCTAACGGGTCCAGTACTGATCATATAATCAGATCCGACTCCGACCAACCGCATCAAGACCTACTTAATTAATTAGTAACAGCTAGCCTAAGTAACAAGCGCTGCAAAGTGCAAATAAACCCTACATCTTTAGGCTCACATGCACCCCACTTAATACCCTTAATTAACCCTTGTCTTAATTAGCACTTAACCCAACCCTCACCCCCTGGCCCCTGGTTCACTAACAATATATATATATATATATATATATATATATATATATATATTATAAAAAAATATCATGTTGCACAATTTTACTCAGAAAGAAAAATTATTATATTTTATACATTATCTTTTTATTAAATAATGAACTAATTTCTTTTAAAAATTAAATTATATCTAAGTAAAATATATCATTTATTTATAATAAAATTAATGCTAAATATAATTATTTTATAAAAAAATAAAAAAAAATAAATAACAACTATTAAGTTTTACTTTTAAAAAAAACTACGCATTGTACATCATACTCAGAATAGAATAATTATTATATTTTGTGCATCATCTTTTATTAAAAATGAATTATTTTATTGGAAATTTAAAGTTCTTTGTAATTGATTTAGATATAAATTATATTTAAGTAACATGTGTTATTTATTTATTTTAAAATTAGTGCTAGATATGAATATTATTCTATGATTTGTGAAAATATTAATACTTCAATATTTTTATATCATATAAAATAAATTATTTCCCGAATTATACCGGAACCCCAAACATTTGACGAAATATTTATTTGTTACTATGTTTTAGATAATATGTGAAATATTTTTTTACTCCACAAGAAAACATATAAGGCTTGAACGAAAATTAAGTTATAGTTAATCCATATCATATCTGCAAAGTAGTATGTTTTATGTACGTCTTGCATTATAAAAGAGCTCCTCAATTTTGTGGAGCAGGTACAAGAAACATAGATGTATACAAAAGAGCCGGTGCGATATAGCAGCAGCAGCACTACCAGAAAAAAATAAAACTTTAGTGCTAGCGACCATTTTTTTTTTCTTTTTCTTTTGCTCCATCCAATGACAATCCAATCAGCGTCTGTTTTTTAAACCTAGCATAGGCGCATAGTTAGTAGCATCCCTATTATCAGACTGGGGATGTACGTACATTAATTTTGTAGTATGCAACTGCTAGTAGCCACGTCTAGCAAATTATGTGCACCAGCATCTGTGCAAAGTATGTTATCGGCTGGGGCCTTGATTGTCAAAATCTCTTTCCAAGTCCATAAAATGTAGATTGTAGAACCAATGCCAGTTGTCATTTACTCAATTTTAAACTAGAGATAGTGATCACTATGAGAGATAAAAAGGAGAGGAAGGCCAAAGAACGTAACGGGATGATTATGCTAGAGAGAAGGAGAGTACGGCTAGAGACAGGGAAGAGAGAGAAGTTGCAGAAGGAAGCTCCAGAGGAGACAAAACAGGATGAATCTAGCTCTGGGTCTGAATTTGCAACATTACCTGCACCAGTTGCACTACCTGGCGTATCTCTACCAGTTACTCAGCCCAGTGTTTCTATACCTGCTGCCGTACCTGGTGCATCTGTACCAATTACCTGGCAGAGCACTTGATGCATTGCCAGAGCACTATGAAGCACAGTTGGAAATAAATGATTTCCCACAAAATGCAAGGTGGAGAATCACCCACGTACAAGGATACCTTGGGCCCAATATCAGACTGGACGGGTGCTGCTATTACTACAAGGGGTCAGTACTATCCACCTGGTAAGATAGTGGGTCCTGGTGAGACGAAGCTGTATTTGTTTATTGAGGGGCCCACTGAGTCGTCAGTGAAGAAGGCAAAGGCAGAGTTGAAAAAGGTGTTGGAGGATTGTACCAACATGGCCTTGATTTTACCTGGTTCAGCACAAATGGGGAAGTATTCTGTTCTTTAAAAGCTCTTAGTATTTGGGATATTTATGTAGAAAAGAGACGATAGTTTAAATTTTGAATTTTCTCTCTCCGGTAATTGGATAGAAGGTGTATGTATAAAATGTGCCTTCCAATTGTATATATATATTTTTTTTAGTTTTTCACATTTTAACTAATCAAATACAGTTTTGGGCATATGCACTGATTACTGTTGATATGGCATTCTGTTCAGTGACACTTGTATGTTTTCTTTGGTTTGACAGAACTTCAATTTCTGATATTTATGATAAATTTAGCTATAGACCATTAACACATTAATCACCATTGTTGCTATCAGCAGTGGCAGAGTCAAATTAAACTTGACAACTTTCAAAATAATAGTTCTAAAAATACAAAATAAAATGCATCCATACTTTTACAAGTTACAACATTTGTCTATGCGTTTTCATCTTTTTAATTTTGGCTTAAATTGAGTATATATTAAGCAATTTAAAAAACAAACAACTAAACTAAAATATACAATAAAAATTGCCTCTTTGCCTCTTTAAAATTATAAAATTATCAAAATGTTACTCCAAAAATCATTATTGCTCCAAACCCATTCACTCTCCCTCCCCTCTCCCTTCTCTCATGGCCATAACTGAAACAAGAATTATACGTGTTTCTCAAATGCAGATACAATCATTGAAGAAATTTGAAAAGGACTTCTACATGTGACAATTCTCAATGCAGATAAAGTCGGAGGAGCTGAGGAGACGCGAGGAGAGTCAGACAATCATTTTTTTTATTTTATTTTTATCTATTTTTACGTTTGAAGATACTAGACCATATAATCTCATACCAATATACTTAATAATTAAATAAAATAAAATTATAGTACTAATTAATACTTAGATGTTAGAAGTTGAAAATCTTATATATTATCAACTATTACATTCAAAAGATTACAAAGAATATAATGTGAGAAATGACTTAAGGTTCTCAAACACTAATAGGACCGAAAAAATTTATCATAGACATCTAAAACTGTCCAAAATTCAGCAATCTATTTTAACAAAGTTTAAAAATAAAAAAAAACAAGGATTTTAATGAATTTTAACGATTTTATCTTTGTTAAAAACGTTAAATCACAAATACTATTAAATTCATTTTCACAAATAATACTTAATGTCTGAGGGTCTCAAAACTATTTTAATGATTTAAGCGAAGTTTAAACTTCATTTTTTTAAAAAGCTTGTTTGTTTAATTTTTATATTGTTAGAGTTAAAATTGCATAAGTTTGAGATATTGTTGTATTTTGGTTGTATTAAAATCTCAGAAGAAAAGTAGAAGAACAAAACAAGATGGAACCAAACCGGAAGTCGATGGAATAAGAAGGAAAAATCTGCATGAAGAAGAAAGAAAATTCAGTATTCTTGATTCGGACCGAAATCTTGCATAATTTACATAGCCGAAAATCATGAGGACAAAATTCATACTGACATGCCAAATTTAGACCGAATTCTGATGTTGTCAGGGATTATTGTCAAAATTCAGTCCGACCTCCTTGAAGGCAGTCTGAATGTCTTCCGAATTGCTAAGTATTTGTACTATTAATCTTAATCTGTTTAGGATTAAAAATCCTAAGTAGTTTAGATTCGTAACCTGTGAATTACAAATAGGATGGCGTAAAATAGAGAGAATTGTTCAGATTTCTAACAAAAATTTAACGGTACTCGGACCCAAAAATGATATTTAATTTTAAGTCAAGTACTTAATCGTAAAATCTAAGTTAGATGAAATATCTTCTGAAATATTAGAAGTACTTAATCATAAATAGTCGATCTTTGATAGTTTAGATGTATCAGGACTTAAAGGGTTTGAATGATTAAGGCAAGATACTTTAATCGTGAAGTCTGAATCGATTTGAACACAATCCGGCAATTAACACTAAATTAGATGATAATCCTCATAAGATTAAGAATAAATATGTGAATTAAGCGAGATTAATGTGCTAGTTGACGTTAATGATGAAATCTAGGTTTCCTTTATCTTGATTAAATCCTAATTTTTGTCTAATTTTTCTTTAGTTTAAAATTAACCTAATTTAAATCAAATCCCTAAATTTATAGTCTAACTTAAAAAAATTATAAAACTTGATACTTTAAATCAATCTGGGTTTGACATATTTTTATTACACAATAGGCACTTACAGCTTTCTATTGTGTGCATTTAGATTTAACTTATTAGTTTGTAAAAGTCAGATCAAGAAGTGAAAAATAAACAATATTTTTTAGTGAATCTTGTCAGTTGGATAAGCATCGCATGCTTGATAATGCACTAAAAATAATATATTTTTATAGGGTTTAGTATATATATTTTTAATTTAGTTATAATGTTTTTAGGATTAAAATTGCACAAGATATTGTCGAGTTCTTTTTTGTATTTCAGAAAAAGGAAGGAAATCCAAGAGGAAAATAAGAGAAATATGTAAGATGGAACAAACTGAAAAATATTAGAGCAAGAAGGAAAAAAATTCAATTCAAAATTAATATGGAGTGACTAATATTATGTGTAAGGGTTGTAGAGTTTATTTTATATTTTTCAACGCACTTTGAATCACTTCAATCAGAGTTGGGATGAAAATATTATGATTATGTGAGCACTGCTAGCATACATCATAGCACAATTCAGATCGAATTTTGAAAATTCAGACTGCGCTTTCACACTGCCAAAATTCCAAATTTGAAATTTGGTCCAAACTAATTGTTCGAATTTATGATGCACCTAAGTAATTATGAGCAATTTCCATCCGTACTTTGATCATTTTTAGGGGATTTCTTTATATATAGGGTCTCAAAATTTATTTGAAATATTTTTGGCTAGGATTCCGTTTTAGAGAGAGAAACTATTATTGGAGAGAACGAAAGAGGAAGACAAAGAAATAAGATCGAAAACTGAGAGTAACTCTTTTTTATTCTTGATTGTTCTTACTTTCTTTATTTTCAATGTTTATCTATAAATTTTTCTCCATAATTAGGGTGTAATTCTTTGTCTATGGTTAGACATGTACACTTAAAATTTATTATAATTAATCATACTTCTTGTATGTTTATTTTAAATTTCTATGAACTACTTTTATGATTGAAATTTTATTGTGCTAGAATTGAATTACTTATGTTTATATTAGTAATAGACTTAAAATTAAAAAAATTCTAAGTAGTCTAGATTCATAACTTGCAAATGAATAATAGGATGACACATGTTTGAAAGAATTGTACATATTTCTAAGTATATATATATATATAGAGAGAGAGAGAATTTGGCTACGGTGCTACGCGTAGCACGGATGGCCCGTGTGCTACGGACCGTTTCTCCGTCTTCAAAGTTTAAATGGTCAATCCGACTGGACAAAATATTTTTCATATGAAAATCTAGTTGGAGACCAAATTTTATATTTTTAAAAAATTTTGTACTATTTTTTAAGATAACTAAAAAATAACTCATTTTGAATGACTCATAATAAATAAATCAAGTGATTTTCTAGCTATAGAAAAATTCTTAAAAATTAAATTAACGTTGGCATTTATCCTTTCACCTCCATATTTCTCATTGTCTACTGCTTCATCCCAGCTCTGTCCCTCTTTACGGGCCAATTTATTGTCCAAACCTTAAGTGTATCATTCATTGTTTACCTACTAATCATCACACTCACTCTATGCGTGCTGGCACTCCTTGAAATCAAGTGGTCAGGCATTACACTTGAAGAATGGTGATGTAATGAGCAATTCTGGATGATTGGTGGCACGAGTGCGCATTTAGTTGCTGTTTTTCAGGGAATACTAAAAGTGATTGCTGGTATAGAGATCTCATTCACCTTGACATCAAAAGCAGCTACTGAAGACGAGGAGGATGAGTTTTCTGATCTTTATGTCATAAAATGGACCTTCCTCATGATCCCACCAATCACCATCATGATGGTTAACATAATGATTGATGGGGAGGAAAGGAAGAACACCGACAATTGTTTTTATCTGGTCGGGACTTATCTCGATCACGATTGCTCTGCTTGTTGTTGGCATCAACCCGCCGTCAAACAACAAGTGGCAGATTGGCGGCTCATTCTCGTTCCCTTAAGGCGTTGTTGTTGATTTGTTAAGAAAAGCAGAGAATATAGTTTACTTCTTATCAATTGTGATTTGGGGTTAAAACAAGACAACAGGAGTGATAGAAAATTGTCATAGACTGTTTTAGTTTTCTTTTGTTCCATATATTTTGCCATTTTGTGATTCTTTATTACTACGGTTTATTTTTTTCAACCTAAACATGTAAGTTTACAAATAGCTGTTTCACTTTGTTCCATTTATTTATGTAGAATTCTTCTTGATTGTCCCTTTTTTAGTTCATCTGATTTTGAGAACTGTACATTTTATTGGAGAAGTCATGAAACGGGAATGGAAAAATTCAGGAGAAACACCAATATTAAAGAAAAAAAAAAGAGAATACAAAACAGAGCTCTATTTATTTTAGAAAAAGAGGCTCTATAAGCGGCCATTTCATTGAATGAAACTATAACATTACAATCAGAATTCAGAATAGTAAACTCGGCAAAGCTGTCAACTAACTTCAATTATCCTGAACCCAAAGAAACCCACAGGTATCTACTTAGCAAACTACCCTGGCTTCACACAGCGTCCTAAATTGAATTTAGTATTTTTTTTCCCACGTTAACTCTTTCAAGCGCAGTATATATCTTTTTAGTGGACAATTAGCAAATTCAATTTGATTGCTTGATGAAATTTGCTTCTCATCCTATCACAACATCATTGTCAAAACCCTGGTAAAATCTCAAAAACAAAACAAAAAATATACCAGTAGCCACAAGTACTATCCAGCCAAGCCTCTACTCCCCTTATTTCCGCCCCTCACGTCATCTGATAAGTATGATCATTTCTTTGTGAAATGATGAATGATGACCATGAAAAACATGAACTCTGATTCTGATTTTGCTGAAATTCACAACTTGCTAGTGTGGGGAATTCTGTACCATCATACCGTACACACTGTATAATAATTAACAGTATAAGTGATCCTAGTTCTGAAATTAGAAGTATAATTATTATACTCTTACTAGTTCTGAAATTAGAAGTATAATTAATATACTCTTTACTCTTAGAAGCACAAAGCTCATTCGTGCTCCTAACAAAAAAAATATCTAATCATTTTCGAATTTCGGTTCATATTTTTCAATAAATTCATTATATCAAAATCTTATGGAATGTAACTAGTTATATTAATGTTTAATGATCATATAGCATGCGACTTAAAGTTACATCATAGGAATATGATATATTTTGTTATTGAATTTTTTATTTAATGAAATTCTTTCGTAACTAGTTATATTACTTAATTACTAGAATAACTTAGCGTGTCTTAAATGATTCGATATGATACACAATACGATACTAAATACTACGATACATGATACATTATACGATTCGAAATCACTAGTTTTATGTAAATTTTCTGATACTTGTCAGATAGACTAATTGTACAATTATGAAAGTGTTAAGTTTAGTAATTAAAGAATAATCAGTAGGAAAATAATTTATAGAATATGCCTCAAAGCTTGTAGCAATTTCATCATTGCCTATTTTAGAAAAAAGAGGGAGCAATATGTAAATATCACTTCAACCCCATTTTTCTTTAAGTTGAATTACTGATAAAGATGCTACCGGTACCTATATATGTATCTCAATGTACCAACGGTACAAAATAAGAAAAATAATTTTTTCATCATTCACAAGCCCACAAGTATCTGTTCTTATTCTTTTCTTTCATCAGCAATTAAAATTCTTCATGGTATCAGAGCATGTTTAAAATCCTAGCTCAAATTTAAAATCACTGCAGATAACAAAGAACTGCAGTATCATCTCATCTCAAAATTCCCATAAGCAACAACTGGTACAGATAACAAAGAACTGTACCAGATAAATCCCACAAATTATAATTCAGCTCGGTAAATTACTGATTCAAGTGTCCAGACACAACTTGCCTATTGAGGAGACCAACCATAGAGTCGGCTTTCAACTCAAAAGGAACAAGAAGGCCTTGAAACAAAAAAACCAGCAAATATCAGAATCAACCCAGATCAAAAATATCAACTCAAACATCTGATAAATTTACCTCAATACTTTTCGATGGCAAAAATTATAACATTTGGGTCAGACATGCCACCTTTGGAATAATTGGCAGAGACAAACTTGAGTTTGTAAATGGAGAGGCTACCATACCAGTACCAGTCACCCCTGAAAAGCCCACTGAAGATGAGAAGAGGGCTATTAGAGAGTGGCGTAAGAATGATAACAGGGTGGCTGGGTGGCTGCTAGCAACCATGGAACCACACATAGCCAAAATCATGACCTATCAGAACACTACTCAACAGATGTGGAGTAAGGCCGAGAGGCTTTATGGGAAGAAAAAAAATTATTCCCACATCTTTCAAATTCAACAAGAACTCTAGTTTATCAAGCAACAGCCAAATCAATCAATTTTTGATCTTTTCTCCCTCTTGCAAGAAAAAACCTATGAATTGAAATTATACAGACCTCCAACTGCTGACTTAGAGGAACTTCAGCGAAGAGAGGAGCAAGATGAAGTGTTTCGGTTCCTGGCCAGCTTGGATTCAAGCTACGAGACAGTGAGGTCACAGATTCTCTTAGCACCTGAACTTCCCTCTCTCGATGATGCCATGGCCACAATCGAGGGTGAAGAGACAAGAAGAGTAGTAATGTGGTCTTAACCCAGCACCGACCAAGAAAACAAAGCCTTCTACTCCCGATACCAAAACCCTAGATCGGAGATGAAGGGAGCCCAAGCGATATGGTGTGAGCACTGCAAGAATAAGGGGCATAGGAGGGATGAATGCTGGTTCCTTTACCCCCATCTCCGGCCAAAGAGCACAAAGAGGCAAGGCACAGATCGAAAGGGGGAGAGGTTCTCTCGCGACGAGAGAAGGAATTTCTCAGTCGAAGGCAGAGAAGAAAAGGAAAGAGGGGAACAGGTGAACCGAGTCGAAGGGCACTCGGTTATTAAAGAATTCGCACCAATCTCCTCGGATCAGATGCGGCAGATGATAGAGCAACTCACCGTGCTGCTGAGTCAGAATGAAGAGAAAGGGAAAGCATTTGGTATAATTTTAAACTCATCTATTTATTCAAAAAATGACAAATGGATACTCGATTTGGGGGCAATCGATCACATGACTGGGAATAAAAATTTATTGTTCAATTTGAGAAAATATAATACAAAGCAATATGTGACGGTTGCAAACAATGAAAGAATGAAAATTATAGGTGATGGTTCAATTAAAATCCTTTCTAAAATAATTCCTAATGTCTTGCTTGTAAAAAATTGTGCATCTAATTTATTATCAATCCGAAAACTCACACTTGAATTAAATTGAAAACTTATTTTCTCATCAAAAAATATGATTTTTCAGGAATTGATACTCAAGAATGTGATTGGTGGAGGATTTATTAAAAATGGACTTTATTATTTGGATAAAAAAAAATCAATCTTACTATTAGAAGAGAATACCAATTGAGCACTATTTGGCATCGACGAATTGGGCATCCTTCGGATAAAATTCTAAAGTGTCTTTTTGATTTTCAAGATTTAGATAATAGTAGTTGTGAAATTTATAAGCTAGGAAAATTTACTAAATTGCCATTTAATTTGTCTACATGTAAAAGTGAAAAACCATTTGATTTAATCCATTCGGATGTATGGGGTCCGGCTCCTATTGTATCTTTTAATGGATATAAATATTTTATTATATTTATAGATATTTTTCGAAAACCGCATGGCTATACTTGCTAAAAAATAAAAGTGAAGTTTTTTCACAATTTCAAGATTTTTATAACTTTGTGGAAAATCAATTTAGTGCAAAAATCAAAATATTTAGATCGGATAATGAGACCGAATTTATAAATCAAAATTTTAGTAATTTCTTCAAAGAGAAAGGAATTTTGCACCAAACATCATGCGTTTATACCCCCGGAGCAAAATAGAGTTTCCGAAAGGAAAAATCGACATTTATTAGAAATGACAAGAGTTTTATTATACCAAAACAACGTTCCACGAATTTATTGATCGGATGCCGTTCTAACCTCTGCATATCTAATTAATTGATTGCCAAGTGCCAATTTAAACTATAAAAGTCCATTAGAGATTCTCTATCAAAAGAAAATTATTATTGATCATTTAAAAATATTTGGATGCACGTGCTTTATTTACAATGACAACAAGTAAGACAAATTGGATTTTAGAGCTATCAAGTGCATTTTCTTAGGTTATTCCACTCAAAAAAAGGGATACAAGTGTTATGATCCTATTAATAAAAAATTTTACATTTCTAGAAATGTAAAATTCCAAGAAAATGAACCCTTTTACAAAGAGAAATTAAAGGAAATTTATGATCAAGAACCATCAAATATGATTCCGTTCATTCAAGAACCCGAAAAATAGTGTAGAAATCTTGCAAGAAGAGCAAGAAGTTGAAAATGAACAACAACAAGGAAATTTTCAAGTTGAGGAACAAGTAGAAGAAAGTATTGAGGAAATACCCTTAAGACGATCAACCCGAGAAGTACAACCTTCTACAAGATTGAGAGATTTTGTCACATATAAGGTACTTTACCCTCTTTAAAATTTTATTTCTTATACCAATGTCTCAAGGCACCATAGAGCATTTTTAACGTCAATCTCAAAAGAGCAAGAGCCTACCCAATATTATGAGGCAATTAAAAATGAGAGATGGCGCAAGGCTATAAGAGAAGAATTAAATGCTTTGGGAAAAAATAAGACTTGGGTAATTACTCAATTACCAAAGGATAAAAACCGGTAGAATGTAAATGGGTATTTAAAATTAAATACAATAGTGATGGAATCATAGAAAGGTATAAAGCCAGATTGGTTGCAAAAGATTATACCCAAACTTACGGTATAGATTATCAAGAAACGTTTGCACCAGTTGCCAAGATGAATACTGTTAGGATCCTTTTCTCATTAGCGGTGAACCAAAATTGGACTTTATACCAATTAGATGTGAAAAATGCATTTCTTCAAGGAGTTCTAGAAGAAGAAGCATATATGCTCATACCACCCAGACATAAGGAAGAAAACAAATCAAATTTGGTGTGTAAGTTAAAAAAATCGATTTATGGTTTGAAACAATCTCCGAGAGCTTGGTATGGAAAATTAAGTTCTTATTTAATTTCTTGTGGATTCATAACTAGCAAAGTCGATTCTTCTTTATTTGTTAATTTAGATAAATATGATACAACTATAATTCTAGTTTATGTGGATGATATAATTATCACGGGAAATAATCTAGAAAAAATTAGACAAGTCAAAAAATAATTGAGGGGAAATTTTGATATCAAGGATTTAGGGTTGTTGAAATATTTTTTAGGAATTAAAATTGCACACTCACCAAAAGGGCTTTTCATCTCTCAAAGAAAATATATCATAGATTTATTGAAGGAAACGGGAAAATTAGGGTGTAAACCGGCATCAACCCCTATGGATAGCAAATGTAAATTAAACACCGAGGAGGAAAAACCATTAGAAGACATTAATCAATTTCAAAGATTAGTGGGCAAATTGATTTATCTTACCATAACAAGACTCGATATTTCATATTCAATTAGTCAAATTAGTAAATTCATGCACTCTCCTAGGATATCTCATTTATATGCTATTGATAGGATTTTAAGGTACCTAAAGAGTACACCCGGAATGGGAATTCATTTCAAAAATAATAATTCTAATGAAATATGTGGCTATTCCGATGCAGATTGGGCTGGAAATTTTGATCGGAAGTCAACTACCGGCTTTTGCACTTTTGTATGCGGAAATATAGTCACATGGATAAGCAAGAAACAAAATGTCATGGCTCGTTCAAGCGCCGAAGCCGAATACCGAGCCATCAACCACGAGTGAGTTGATTTGGATTAAACAACTACTCAAGGACTTGGGAATTGACCATCAAGCCCCAATGAAAATGCTATGTGATAATCAAGCCGCAAGACACATAGCATCAAATCCCGTGTTTCACGAAAGAATAAAACATATCGAGGTCGATTACCACTTTATACGAGAAAAAATCTAAGCCAAAGAAATCGAGACTCCATATGTCAAGAGTGAGGAACAACTAGCCGATATGTTTACGAAGGGATTGGACTCAAAAAAGTTTCAAGAAAATATCGTCAAATTAGGGTTGATAAATGTTTTCTCACCTCTAACTTGAGGGGAAGTATTAAGTTTAGTAATTAGAGAATAATCAGTAGGAAAATAATTTATAGAATAGACCTCAAAGCTTGTAGCAATTTCATCATTGGCCTATTTTAGAAAAAAGAGGGAGCAATATGTAAATATCACTTCAACCCCATTTTTCTTTAAGTTACCGTTACAGTACCGTTACCGGTACCTATATATGTATCCCAATGTACCAACGGTACAAAATAAAAAAAAATATTTCTTTCATCATTCACAAACCCACAAGTATCTGTTTTTATTCTTTCCTTTCATCAGCAATTAAAATTCTTCAGAAAGCTAATATAAAAAGTAAAAAAAAAAAACTTACTAGCTTGTTGGGTTGTACCCAGTCGATATGTGAAAGAAAGGATAAAAGAGTATATGGGCTGGAAATTAAAATAAGATCAATTGAACATGCAATTTGGATCTCTTTTGTACTTGGAATGAGAATTGGACTTGGAAATTGGTTCCCAATCAAGCTTGTACCCTGTGATACAGTTGGCGTGAAGAGTTGACACTTATTTCAAATAATTAAATCTGATTAGCCTTTTTCCTTGAATGGGATTTCATTGTGTAGGGTAATAACCTAAGCATGTATAAATTAGTTGGTCATTATGCAATCACAAGATCAAGCTCAAGACTAAAGGTAGGAAATAATAAATGCTCAAAAACACGGCTTATCATAATTACCATATGGCTAATTTCTTTTAGTTTTCCTTGTATCTTTTAAGTATCTTTTTGTCAAATATTCATTTTTTCTGCCTTATTGAAAATGCTAAAAGGAGAAATATAGTGAAAATAATAATAATAATAATAATGGTTTGAGTTCTTAGTAATTACCTTGAATTTGTATGTAAAGATCACCCATGAAAAATGCATTTTTACCACTAAATTGAGCAACTAAATTGTAATTTAATAAACTATTTTGCTGTTAAGATTTATTTCTCAGGTGTTGTGAAGTTTTCTTTTGCATGGCAATTGAGGTTCAGTTTCTAAAAGATCAGTGGAGACTTGTGATGAACTCGAGTATGATATGTGGGTTCTCATCTGATTTTGATTCTCAGCCGAGTTCAGTTTTCTCTGAGAAATCTGTGCAAATAAATGTTTTCTCTAATGAAATTGTTAGCCACAAAATTGCAAATGCAATCTTTTAATGAACTCACAATTTCAGTTGGTCATAGATAAAAGCAACCGAATGTGACACATGTTTCTTACAATGTTGTGCATTTTTTTTCATTTATTTCATATCCTGCTATGTTCTCAACTACTATTTCTAGAGGCTGTCAGTTCTTTCATCTTTTTCAAATAATTTCTATTTTCTCAAAATTTCATTGTTCAATTTATTGGAATTACCAACTTCAACTTCACTTTTAGAAAACCATGCTTTTGGTGCTGTTTTGTCCATCCTGTATATTTGACATACAAAGCTTTAGAAAGAAGAACATATTGCAAAAGAAAAATGGTTTGTTTATTACTCTGGATACTGTCGTATCTATCTCTTAATAAATTTTGTACTCATTTTTCTGTGTTGATTGAAACGGTTATACATGTAGTGTATGGATTTTGCTTTGTTGCTGAAGACTCTGACAAAACTCTTCTTTGAAACATCTTTCTTTATCATTTTGCATATTTAAATATGACAAATATAAAGGAAGTCCTTAAAATATTCATGTCATATATATTTGTCCTCAAAATATGTCAAATATAAAGGAAGTCCTTAAAACTCTTCTTTGAACATATAACAAATATAAAGGAAGTCCTTAAAATATTCATGTCATATATATTTGTCATGTTGCTATAGTTTTCTACTAGGTGGGTTTCCAAAAAATCAAAAATCAAGTTTTCTGGGTATCTTTTGAAGAAAGAATGATGCTTAAGTGCCAGTCTCATAATATTTAAAGAAACTATGTCCTTAAATCAAGTCTTTGATACTTAAATGTCGATCTCAATAATACTCTCATGATTTTTATGGCAAGAAAAGTAACAACAACAACAACAACAGCAACAGCAACAGTGCCACCAAAGGAGACGACGCTTGCAAGAGAAGGAAAGAGATTTGTGATGCTCTTGCCAAATCTGCTAAAAGATGAGTCAAGAAGCAACCCCCCTTGCTATTCTTGTATATATATAGCAACCAGGCTTTTACCTCAATGTTATGCACACAATTTCGCTGATGTGACCTACATTTATTTATGAAAAAAAAATGTTGCATGAACTTTCTTAAAAATCCATTTGAATTCATATATTTTTCGTATCAGGGTGATGATACAGTGCCCTTGATTTGCCATCCACTTTCCATTTCAAAATTTGAGTTAGCTGTCTGAGGAATCCCGTGTATTTCAATATTTATTATTTAGCGTGTTGATTTTTTCAGATCGAGATCCTAAATGAAAGGTTTAGGTTTAAATTAGGATATGATTTCATATACTTTTCCTGTTTAAAATATTTCATGTATAGTGTATCTATGCCTATGGTAGGTAAGATTGACCCCTATTCTATATTATTACCTGAACCTTCAGATTCTCATGAAGCTTGGTGTAAATGTGTAATCAAGCGGAGGCAAAAGTTGTCATATAATATAATATAGTATATAGAGCTTATGTAGAGCTTAGGATTATATTTTTAGATATGTTGTGAATTACATAGGATGAAGATAGCGTTTTATTTTTAGTTAGTATATTACTATATTTTTCCGCTAAAAAGACATGTATATATATAGTCATAAAAATAAAAAGCATTCATAATTAAAAAAAAAAGATTCTTTATAACCGCTTTAGAAAAGTTTCCGCTACATATAATCAGTTACCAAAAATCAATTCTCCAGTAAAAAACTGAGGAAAGAATAGATACAGAGACACAGAGGAATATAATTATATAATAAAGATATAAATATGACCCGTCAAATTATTATCAGAACAAAAAGAAGAGTCTTCTCAAATTATTATTAGAACAAAAAGAAGAAGTCTTCTTCACACTTTGCTGCTCTTCCTTCGCTATCATAATCATACTCGTTCCGAAAATCAAGAAAACCAAGGGGGAGATAGGAAAAAGGTTCCGATGGCAGGAATAGGAATAGGAATAGGAATAGGAATAGGATCATCGCACAGTAAACTCAACCCGAATCTCGAGGCGTTGGATCGGCGTGTGGATGAATTAGACTCCCAGACCGATGAGGTTCTCTTCCTCTTCCTCTTCTTCTGAGTCTTCTCTCTTGCTCAGTTGCTCCCACTCCCATGTATTTTTTCATTTCAGCACATATAACCTTCCAAAATTTTGGAATTATCTCGTTTCTTGCTTTTCTTCGTCGCTGATTTTGGGATCCTTGCAAATGCAGGATCGCCAATTCATGACTCTTTCTATTTTTCTTGTTAATTCCAAGCCATGACAATTTCTATTTTTTATTTTTGTGAAACCAAGCCATGACAATTTCTCTTTCAACTATTTTTGTGGAATTCCAAATTGTTACATAATTTTTCCAGCTATTTGCTTTGACACAAAATCGCTGAAAAAACATTCTAAAATTGGCCAGCACCTGTTTCTTGGTTTTCTTGATTTTGGCTGATCATTGCCATTTGTGCTTCTGTACCATTGAATTTCTGTGTATTTTCCTGCTACCAAGCCATAAACTTGTATACATAGTAAACTCTACACGTTGCACAGAGCATGGTGCTGTTGGGGAGCGAGATCTGCTACTCGTAAAAGAAATGAGCGGGACCCTACTCGTCAAGATCAGACGACTCAAATTAATTTGATCTCTTCGCGATTCATGCATGCGCTTTTTGAGATGTTCTTCATCGTCATATTTACGAGGAGGGTCCTGCTCATTTGAGAAATCAAAATCCTATTCCGATAAGCTATTACAATCCGATAATTTCTCTCCTGATCAAAATCCTGCATCCGCCCCTGGACATGACGGGACGTGAGAAAACACAATTTTTTTTTTTATCTTTACATTTTAAAGTGTTCGACTCTGTGGAAAAAAATGCAAATATGTCATATTTTTTAAGATGTGAAATAATACTTCAAAAAATAATTATATAGCTTCACATGACAATGTAATATGCCATCTTGTGATGTGCCGATTTTAGTTGAAAGAAGATCTGTCACATGAAAAGACAGTGTATTAATTTCTCTTTCTATATTGCACTGCAGTTGGAGAAAAGAGTGCAGGCAGTGGTGCAATACTATGAGAATAATGAAGAACTGAGAGATGGGGCCCCTGACGAAACAGTCCGGTCTCAGAGGATGCAAGATTTAATGCAGCAGTTTCGCAAAATTCTTCTCAAGGTAACGAGTCACCTCCTCTTCTCATTGTCTTTTCTATCAATTTTTCAATTATTATTTCCCCTTATTCTTTGTATTAATTCTAATAAAATACACACTTTAACAGTCAAATTATTTTGGTCAAAATAGATGTACTGTTTCAGTATTGGTAAACATATACTGTATATTATTCAATGGATTTTTCTAACTAATTGCTGGCAATTACCATTCTAGCATTAATGTCGCCTTGTATCTAAAAAAGTTTGTTCTATTCCTAATGCAAGAAATTAAATAGCTAACAGAACTTGAAAAATACCATTGTGTCATGAACATAATTGATGTTTGGCTTGTATTCCATGACTTGATCAATTATTTTCAGATTATGAGTCGCAAGTGGGCTTTCCCGTTTCTAAAACCGGTTGATGCTGAAGCATTAGAGCTATATGATTATCATGAGGTGATGCCATATTCCAAAATCTCTCTCCTTTTATCTCTACCATCTTCTCTCATTTTCATACAAACTACAATCTCTCTTACTCTCATTCTCTCTAGATTATAAAAAAACCGATGGACTTGGGCACGATACTGAAACGCATGGAGGCAAAGGATGAGAGCAGAAGATACAAGAACGTGAGTGAGATATGTGCTGATGTCAGATTGGTTTTCAACAATGCCATGGAATACAACGATCCTGGTTCTCATGTGCATACTATGGCCGAGGAATTGAGCTCTGAGTTTGAGAAAATGTGGTACCCGCTCAGCCTTCAAGTTGCCAAAGAGGTATCTAGCTAGCTAGACCTATTCTATTTCAAATCACTTGGCATCTTATTTGTACTTAAACCATGAGTTGCATAAATAGGAAAGGAGAGCAAAAGAGAATGAAATGCAGGAAGCAGCAATTGAGAAATTGGCCCGAGATACTGATGAGGAGGTAGGTAACCTCCACCATTTCACTTCAAGCCTTTTCTTTTACCCAATATATGTTTCCTTCTGTATATAAATGCTAATTTTATCATAAATTCAATTCAATCAATACGACCATTTTTTTCTGGTGTTCTGCAAATAATTAGGAACCATTTAGTCAAGCAAAAGTGACTAAACTGCCTGCAGTGCAAGTATTCTCATTTTTGAGTTGCAACTATTCTCATTTAGGTTAGCTACTATTCTACTAAACCAACCAATCTACTACTCAAAATCTTAGTTTAGTGACTATTTTCACTAGCTCACCCTTTCATCCGAACACACCCAAATATGTTTTGTTCATGATATGAGAAATATCGGTTATTAGTTAAAAAGAAAAAAGAAAAATGTTTGACGCCCTACAGTAAAATTACATGTCCGTCTTTGTGGGCCAAAACAATTATTCTTTGACAGAGAGAATTGTTGGTCAATTTAACCGTAGGCACTAATAATTGATATCATATTTGCACTTCTTTTATTAATTTGTTAAGCTTACGGAGCTGAGTATGCAACTCAAGGAGCTTCGGCAGTGTGTCATGAAGAACTTCAGGTAGATGATCTCTTATGATGTGAATATTTTATTTGATTATAGTGTACATGTGGATTTTAAGTGAAGTTGTTCAAAACAGAAAAATGAGCAAAGAGGAGAAATTAATGCTAACGGCTAACCTGGGGAAACTGTCAGTAGAAGATGTGAACAATGCCGTGGAGATAGGTGCAAAATATGACCCTAATTTGGATACATCATCTAGCGATGTTGATATTGATTTTGATTCCATGGTACTCGCTCTCTCCCTCTCCTGCTCTCCTTCATCAGGTTCATATTGATAGAGATGGAAAAATCTCAACTGAAATGGATCATCCAATTTCACCTAAACTGAATAACTACTCCTGATGCTTTTGTCAGATTATAACCTGAGATGTTGTAATAGAGACAAATGACCAACCTGAATTGACCTGAGGCACAGACCTTAATTACATGACCAAAACCATATTAGACCAGCCTTTACATGCTATTGTTTGTGCAGAATGTGATTGCTCAGTGGAGGGTATACGACTTCGTTCAAAATGCACTCAAGCGACAGGAAAGGGCGCGGCAGGTTAAACGGAAAGTCCTTCAAGTCAGAAAAATATGCAATGATTAAAAACTGCCACCCTGGTCCTATTATTTCGCCTCATTTTCTTTTCTCAGTATTAAACATGGCATGCTGGTTTATTAGGATTAAATGTTACTATTTTGCTTTTTATAAATGTAACCTTTGCGCATGGAATGTTTTCTAAGATTTTAGTGGTAACCTTAATGCTGTATTGTCTGTCATATTGTTGTGCTTTTTTTTTCCCTTTCTTTCTAAATTAATTTTCTCTTCTTTCGAACGTGGTGTCGAGAACAATTAGTGACAACATTACTACAGTTAAAGTCATGGGTTCAAATTCAAGCATAATTTTGGAAGGGAGACATAATTTTTGAATACAATTGATGTAATATTTGAAGTCAGAAATATTAAATATTTATCAGTACAATACCAATACCAATACCAATACCAATACCATACTCTTAAAATTGAATTCAACATCAAGTGAGCGGCCCGTTGTAAAGCCTCTATTTGATTTTTGGGCCGTATTTTATTTAACGCAGGCCTTGGCCTTTCTCTGTCTATTTGTCTCGACCTTCGACAAATCACAATTTTCTCTGTCTATTTGGCTCCTCCTAGTCGTAGGCTCGTAGCCTAAGCCATGGCGATGAGAAGGCTCCCGCAGCTCGTGAAAACCCTAAGTCTAGGCGCACCAGCGCGCACACCGCCAAATGGATGCAGGTCCGATCTCTTTCTTCTTGATTTACTGTCCATTGCAAGAATCGGTACCAGTAAGTGGCACCAATATGTA
This sequence comes from Schoenoplectus tabernaemontani, assembly GCA_037127355.1. Classification (NCBI taxonomy): domain Eukaryota; kingdom Viridiplantae; phylum Streptophyta; class Magnoliopsida; order Poales; family Cyperaceae; genus Schoenoplectus; species Schoenoplectus tabernaemontani. The sequence continues at coordinate 20,830,219 of CM073746.1, read as the reverse complement.
CAACATAACCAACAAGTAGAATATAACTTTTCTAACCTAGTCAAACCCCCAAATACCCCATACTCGATCAAAATATCTCAACTCCTATTCCTTGAATTGAATACCTACATGAACGCAAAGTGTATGTACCATTTATGACACACATTAGACAAGCATAGCAGACATCAGGAACCAGTTTAGGTGGATGAGAATACCAAAAGGTATCTGTGGGTCAATTTGCATTGCTCCAGTAAGAACATTAAGACTACCTTCTCCATATGGACCACTCCCAAATCTGGGCAAATCCTCCACCTCGACCTGTAAAGCATCCTCTACTTGTAATGACATTCTACCATTGTACCTGCTTAGGAAAAACTTCCACATATGCTGAAAAAGGCTTGCAATTTTCACATGGAAGCATGCTACACAAAATCCCAGTTTAGCACATATTGATCTGAAAAATATAGGAGAATAGTCTGCTTGTATCAAGGTCTGGTTGCTGGTACTGTAAATGCCTGAGATCTTAATCATATGTGTATCCTTGATTTGGAATATCTTTATCTAAATGCACTCTTTCTTTCTTATTTTTTCATTAAGCAAGAAATGATACTTTTTTCTTTTTAATATTTTTGGAGACCTGGTATACTGTAGTAAAGCACATAACAACTTCATGTTTCCAATTTGTTCCCACCAAGTTGAAGTTTAGATTAAGCAAAGAATGACTAGTCCACCCTCCCTCAGCTTGGCCTGATCTATCTGTATAATATTGGACCAAAGAATTCAATCCTTCTGCTTATTTTTTTTTCTGGAGAAAAACAGGCTCCTGTTATCAATTCCCAAAAAATATAAAAAAATATATAAAAATAGAAAAAAGTTTATAGATATGTTATTTTACTTGTAGATTGATAGCCTGTCAAATTTCATATAATTTCATTAACGTTTGATAGTTCATCAAAGACCGTTAATATGGAACCGTTACAAATATTAGTGAAAAACCGTTAAATTTGATTATCTTTGATGGACTATCAAACTTTATGAAATTATATGAAATTTGACAGGATATCAATCTATTTTAGTAAAAATTCTTTCTAAATTCAGGGCAGATTTCTCAATATTTAACATGCTATTTGTACTACCATACCACAAAGCTAATGATTGAATCCTTGTGCCAAAACATGGCGGGCATTATTTGCAAGTGGTGTTAAACACCTGGTTTTATTCAGCATCCTTTGTTTTCATTACAATAATTGGAAAACAGATTTCATAACACATACCGTTCTTTTTAAATGTTTATCTTATATATAGGACACAAGCAAAAAATCACCAATGGAACTGATAAATGAAGTTCCACCTATCAAAGTTGAAGGCCGCATTGTTGCTTGTGAAGGAGGTGTTTTATTCTCTGCTCTTCTTAGCCCTTTATGAATTATTAATTTTTGGGTTGACATTTCACTAAATACTGAGTTGTAAGTACTATATCTCCAGTGAAGTTACCTGTTTCATGACAATATCTGAACTTGTAGTTTATCTATTTGAATTTTGCAGATACAAATCCAGCTCTTGGTCATCCGATTGAGTTCATATGCCTTGATCAAGTTGAGCCAGCTGTGTGCAAATATTGTGGCCTTTGTTACTTTCAAGACCACCATCACTGAGAAATAATTTGTGGAAATTTCATATACTTGCAGACAAGAACATCTCATTTGATGTTTAATTTGGGTTATATGCTTATTCTGGTGTTGTGTTGTCCGTTTTCCTCTGCAATCAGTTGTACCAAACTTCTATAGTTGGTGTCTAATAATTTTTACTAATCTGGAATCTATGTATTGATGAAGTACTTCATAGAATTCTTTGTGTATTATTTGATGCGTAAGTTGGTAGATTTTATTTTTTATTTTAATTTTTTAAAAAGGAATGTATGAACACAGTAAGTAATTGAGGTTACAGTTGCTAAATATCTTCATGAAAAGAAACTAGTTATCTTCTCTAATATGTCAGCATTACTTTTACTCAGCAACTTTTTCTTTAGCTTCAAAAGTTATATTACAAAGATAGAGCTATTTTTTGGAAGTATCATTATAGTTTTTTGTGCTTCGAACTTGATTTAAACAGTTATTATTCAATGTCAGCTAATTCGAAATTGCATATCTTCGATAATTACGTAAATGTCTAATTCATAATCGATGTTTCTTAAGTTGCTATCATGTTTGATTTCCACAATTTAGCAAATTTTAGCTTATGCCTAAATTAAGATTAACGTCTGAAAAGTGCATATTCAAGAAAAGAAAAGAAAAGAAAAGAATTTGAGTTGTATAAATTAGTTAAAAATTCATTTTCAGGATTAGATTCTTTCAGCTAATTGGGTTCCCGGATCCTTGATAAATCCAATTTGCAATAGATCTAATCTAATACTTATCACTGTATAAAAATAAATAAAACCCACGCGAGTAACCAAACGAAAGAGATTTCATGTTGTCGGATTTTCAGTTCCAACCAACGATCCGATCGAACTCAAGTTCCGTCTCTTTTGCCTCCCTCTTTGCGACATAGAGAGAGAGAGAGAGATCTAAAACCTCACAAAATTACAATTCTGATGGAGTCCAACCCATTTGCAGATGAAGGCGTCAATCCTTTCGCTGTAATCCCTCACATTTCAATTCGTATTTGGTTTCGATTTTCTCTTTTCTAATGCAAATGCTGCGTTATTATCTCAGGTTTCTTGTTTACGTAATTGTAACAACAGAATTGTGTCTAATATTTGCACATCAAAGTATTATTAAAGGGCTAAAACTAATAGCGTGCTGATGTCCTTGTTGATTCTGACCAGAATTCTCAAAAGCGAGGAAAACAATGTGAATGTCAATTTGCTATTTTATTTATTTATTTAATTTCTGTGCTTCATATGATGTGAGAAAGAGCAAGTACAGTATACTTGTCATTATTGTTTATTATTATTTTTTATGAGCACATGTGTTGAATTGTAGACATGTAATTGTCTTTCTCAAGTTAACCAACTGGATAGAAAAAATAGCCAAAATGAGATGGAGCAAGCAAGCATGTGTTGAACTAACAAAAGGATTATGTTTATATACGTAACAGAGGCCGGACTCAAAGGTCCCTCCCGCAAACGGGCTTGCAGGAAAGAATTCTGCAACTGCTACAATACCTTTAGACACCATGGTTACTAACTTACTATTGTTCCATTATTATTGTATTTTATTGTATGATCATAGGTTTGAATAGCAGTCATACGTACATAATAGCTGTGTTTCACCGGATTGAATTGTATTTTGTAGGAGGTAGGCCACAAGCTAACTGGTTTGATTATTGAATTGATAAACACACTCTATTAAGGAGGATGCTTTTTTTTCTTTTTTTTGGGGGGAGGGGGGGTATCAGAAAGCTCATATATACATAAAAAGCTCTAACATCATCCTAATCAGCCTGTCACCATCGAGTTAGTTTTCATTTACCTGTAGTATTGTTCTTTGGTGCAATGCAGTTGTAAAATTGATAGTGTGATATGACTATATGTGTTTGAGATTCCTTTGTTTTCAATATTTATAGCCTTTAAGAATAAATATAATGGTCAATTACAAATTAAGACAAATGACCGACTATCAACTGTGAAAATTTCCAAGGGGAATCTGCGAATTAAACCTTGGTATATTATATTATTTTTAATCTCCTACACTTTCATGAGTTTAAAATATTTTTCATATTTTCTCAGGCAATTTTTGTTTTATGGGTTTATAGGATCCGAGGGAAAAGGAAAAAGAGCTTGCAAAATGGGAAGAAGAATTAAAGAAAAGGGAAAAGGTCTCTCTCTCTCTCTCTCAAAACCGTGACAGAGGCTAACAAGTACTCTCTCACACACAAAATATGATGTGTCATGTTGGTAAATTTCTTTTGATTCTGCATTTGTTTTGCAGGATATAAAGATAAGAGAAGATGCTTTGACAAGAGGTACTGCATCGCCTTTTTCTTATCTACATCACTTGCAAATTTTGTATTGGCCCAATGATAAACAAAATTGAGTACACTTGGAGCCATAATTGTAATTCATAGATGGTTGTGGAAATATATGCAGCTGGAGTAGTGGTAGAAGAGAAAAATTGGCCCCCATTTTTTCCAATAATTCATCATGACATCGCCAAGGAAATACCGCTTCATGCTCAGAAGCTGCAATACCTTGCTTTTGCAAGTTGGCTAGGTATCTCAATTTAAGTACTTGTTGGTACATATAGCTAGGTAGCTATTATTACAAAGAAGCAACTTTAACCTATTCTAAAATTTTCAGGGCTTGTTCTATGTCTTGGATTTAATATCATAGCGGTGCTTGTTTGCTTGGCTCAAGGTGGAGGTAGTGTCTTCTGTCCCATTTCTATCTATTTTTATATTCTTACTTTGTCTTGTGTATTTAAGAGTTTTAGATTCTTTATTTATTTTTAAGACTTCACAGAGAACCGTGAATTTGGATGTTGGATGGTAAACATATAGAGCAGGAAATTATATAAATAATTGTAAATTGCAAGTATTTTTCAATATTTGTGCAATAGCAATGTTACCAAGGCAGATCGAGAATATAATGCATCTCTGTTATACACATAAAATTCTTTCACTTTATCAATTTGCAGGAATAACAATATTTCTCTTGGCGATTATCTATGCGTTAAGTGGATGTCCTCTTTCTTACTTTCTATGGTACCGGCCTCTCTACCGTGCTATGAGGTGATAATGGTTATGAAGTTTATTCTGCTGTATTAAGAACCAGGTTAATCCACTTTATGTGATATTAGTTATGATTGCTTATATTTCTGTTGTTTTTTATTTGGCAGGACGGACAGTGCACTCAAGTTTGGTTGGTTTTTTCTTTTCTACATGGTAATTTTCTTGCTTGCAAATGCGTATAGGTCAATGGTTTTACTTATTTACTATAGATCTCTCCCTTCACTCGAATCTTTTCATTTTTAATATGCATGTAGGTTCATATTGGTTTTTGTGTTCTTGCGGCAATTGCTCCTCCTATTGTTTTCAAAGGGAAATCACTAACGTAAGTAGCCTCTGTCTGTCTCATACACTCAAGAATGCACACACAAGAAACAACAAACAAAAGCACATTTTTCTTTATATCTTATTTGTTTTTCTTTGTACTGTTATGTGGGATAAAACAGGGGAATACTTGCAGCAATTGATACATTATCTGATAGCGCACTTGTGGGAGTAAGTTGCTTGCTTCCTACCTTAGCCAAAAACTAGCCAATCAATCTTTATTATTCTGTTACTTTTAACTTCCATTTTTTTTTTCATCTTGCAGGTCTTTTACATATTAGGATTTGCATTATTTGCTCTGGAATCTCTTTTAAGCATATGGGTTCTTCAGGTATGTCTCATATATTATCTTTTTTTTTCTCATATTACTTTACATTTCTTATGATGATGATGTTTTTTTCCCTTCTTTCCAGAGGATCTACATGTACTTCCGAGGACATGAATAAATTATAGTGCTCTTATTGATGGTTCTGTATGTAAAAGGTGTCTAAAGCACACAAAAAATGCAAAGTGAAAGAATAACACGAAAAATAACACAGCGTGCAGCTTCTGATTTGCTTCTTACAATGCAATACCTTTTTCTTCCTTTTTTTTATTTATTCATGAACATCTGTACTAGGATGGCTCCAATTTGTACTAATATTTTATATTACATTAGTTTTATTGCTACTTCCTATTTTAGTCACAGTGTTTAAGATCATTTTTCTTATGAAGCCTTTCAATAGATCAATAGATATGTACTTTTGGAAATGAAGATCTTTTGTGTAATATGATGATTATTTATTGAATTTTAAGTGAGACTATAGAGCATACTTCATTGAAAATTATATAAATCTTCATGTCATTGTAGTTATACAGCAGGAAACGAAATATTGTGCTTTCTTATGGAGAAATGATGTCGAACAAAACATTATCTTATTTACCAGTTTCACTTGATACTTAGTTCTATGAAATGAAATGGATTGAGATTACCAAATCAATGCGCCGCGCACACATAAGATGATACTTGCGACATCTGACAAAGAAAGATTGTAATTTTTTGAAATGTACAGTCTTGACAATGACAAGAGTTAGCAACACTTGCTTTTACGCTACTCACAATATGTTATCAGTTATCAACTTACAATAAGCATCCACTCTGACACAACAATCAAAAGAGAAACAGAAAAGAAAAAATTATTACAAGAACATCAAAAACCTAACAAGACCACCAAGAATTGATGATATAACATAATATAATAAAGTTTATGAATGGGATCCACCAAGCACCCGCCTTATACTAGCCCTCTGCTCAGAATTAAGCCTAGAGGGGAAGTTCACATCAAACTTGATCCTTAAGTTACCTCTCTTACCATGATCCTTCACAATAGGCATGCCCTCCTTTGCAACAACCAATTCATACCCAGGAGTGACCACATCTGTCAATTTAATTACCAAATCACGTCCGTCAAGTGTTTTCAGGTTGACAGTGGTTCCTGTCAGTGCATCAACCAATGGTATTGTTTGGTGGATTATTAAATCATTGCCCTCGCGGGTATATATGTCATGGGGCTTTTCATCGATTACAAAGACAAGATCAGCGGGGAGTTGTTGAGGCTGTTCATTGCCCTTGTCAGGGAAGGTTATCTTTGTCCCCTTCTTCCATCCAGGTTTGACATCTATTGTTAGGATCTCTGATTCAGTTGCTAGTTGCCTAGTTTGATATGAACCAAAGATGTGTATAAATAATTAAAATTACTATAATCTTCAAGAAAAAAAATTCCATGCATTGACACATAAAACCTTATCCATAAGTCATAATCTGTCATCCATCAAGACACGTGATAAGAATGGGAATTGGATGATAGAGATGAAATTATAATCGTTGATTCACTTGAGAGCAAGTACTCATATGAAAAAAAAAATTGTACAAAATGTCAAAACACCAATAAACCATGCCCCACAAATAATTAAGTCTTATCTGTATATATGCTTAGATATTGGTAATGCTCATCTGCATATTTGGTTCTGAAATCCTAACAACTTGAATAAAAAAAAAATGCACCGGGGAAACAGTAAACAGCACATTTTGCCCAATGGCGGTAAACATGTAAATAAATTATAAATTAATGCCTGCATGACATATGGTTAAGCTTTAGAAAGAAAGGAGGGGGTTGGGGGGTGGGTATAGGGGGGAGAGAACGGGAGGGTACCCGTTAGGTCTAACAACACTCCTAGAGATCTTCATCTTCCTCTGGGACCCAGAACACAACTCCTCGAGACTGCAGGGTAATTTTGTCTCGACAGCTGGTGGTTTCTTCAAGTGTGCAGTGGCCCCACCTCCACCACTACTAGTCCCCTCACTATATGGCCTAAATTTTCCCTCTCCAAACCCACCAAAAGTACCAGCTCCCTCGGTTTGGAACCGCATTGACTTGGCACGGCCCATCGACTCAAATCCAAATGGCTTGTTGCTATTGAAGAACTCAGTGTACACGTCCTCAGCATTCCGAGGGTTGTATCGATAATTTGATCCATTAGAATTGGAGGAGGTCTCTGAGTGAGATTCAGGGGGGGCCATTCCTTTTAGTCCCTCTTCACCATATTGGTCATATATGGCCCTCTTTTGAGGGTCACTCAACACCTAAATATGAAAAGTAACTTTTGAGGGTTATTAATTTAACTAGTATGAATTTGGCAGTGCATTCGTTAAAATCGGTTCCTCTTGCAAATTAAACTATTATTATAGTGGAATAAGCATTGCTGTCACATATTTTAGAAAATAACCAGGCATTTAAATTTCTCCAAAGCATAACAGGTTCATAAGTAAAAAAATAAAATAAAAATTAGGGGATATTCTGCATTCAAGCTTGCACCATTGATCGGCCATAAAATTTAGACAGTAATACTGAACCTTCAAATATGGACTGAAATGAAAACTTTTACCTCATAAGCCTCTGAAATCCGCTTGAATTTGGCCTCAGCTATTTTAATATCCTCTTTAGGGTTCTTGTCTGGATGCCATTTCATAGCTAATCGCCTATAAGCCTTTTTCAGATCCTCCTCTGTCGCAGTTCGATTAACTTTCAAGACATTGTAGTAATCCACCCCCATCAGATCTAAAACTCACGAAATACTTTCGATTCCTCCGCAAAAAAAACCCCAAAGTATTCGTCAAAAAGAGAACAAATTCATCGATTTGGCGAAATGCGGGTCAGCAGATGGGGGTTTTTCCTTTACGACTACGTGAGCGAAATTGAGATTGGTTTAGATTGGAGTTGGAATAGATTTCAGATAGAAAAAGAAAGAAAAGAAGAGAAATTGGGAAAGAAATGATTAGTTATGATCGTTAATCAGATTTCATATTAGTTAGTTAGTTAGTTAGTTAGTTAGTTAATTAATTAAGAAATAAGAACAAAAAAATTCAGGAAGTTGAGGGAACCACGACATACGCACCCGCGCTTTATTCCTCTCGACTCTCGACTAACTTTTCTTTTCTATGCGTACCCGACATGTACCCTTTTCTTTTCTTTTCTTTTCTTTTCTTTTCTTTTCTTTTCTTTTCTATTCACTCTAAACTTAGATAGTTTTAATTTTGCCACTTCAATCATAAACATTTTTATAATATCCAAAATATCCTTGAACAAAAATTGCTCTCTGAGAACTCTCGTCAATGGCGATTTGGAGGGTCCTACTCCTACAACAAAGTGTCATGCCATGCGACCAATAGTGCTTCTATAACTACTGTGGCTCATTCTTTTCGTAACCCTTCGAACCGAAAAATTGATTCAAAGGGTTCAGAAACTGTTAATTTTGCATCGGGATTCGTAATAATTATTAAAAGTGCAAATCTCAGACCTCGGAATCTGTTAAAAATATGAATCCTAATGCAAAATTAACAGTTCCCGAATCCTTCAAACTAATTTTTCGATTAAAAAAACTACGGATCTACCCGCTCCCATTCTCTTCTCCCCACTAATACTAGAGTAACCAGGCGCAAGGTTCTATTGAATCCGTCTGCCAAGATGTATTTCTCTTATCATACCAATTCTTCTTTACTTTCAATTAATTTTTAATTTGCTATTTTTGTTTGTCATGTTGAGGAATCTCATTTTGCTTTTTGAAATTTATGTTAATTTCAATTTTCTGAAGCTCTGTTAAAATCCAATTCCTCATTGGATCAAACTATGCATCATTCATTAGAAAGTGATTCAGCTCTTTTAATGACGGTTTCCTATCTTACAGCTCATGTTTGTTCCATAAAGAAGATTGTGGTTTAGGGTAATTTGGTATTATAAAATTTATTATGGTTGGAGTGATAAAATTAAAAATTATTTAAGTTTGGAGTGGTATTTTTTTAAACTCAAACTTTGGAGTGATATTTTTCACATTTTAGAATTTTGAAGTTGCATATAACTAATTATCTCTAAATTTTATTATTTTTAAGCTTTCTTTTTTTCCCGATTTTTAAAAGATAACTATATTTGAGTTACACATAATATTATTTAGAGAGATTTTGTTATGAATCCAAATAATTTTAGACCATTCAATTTGAAGTATCATATGGCTAAGATTATTTTTTGGTGTAACTAGACAAATGTAATTGATCAATAAAAAATATTATCGCCAATTAATAAATTAAAGCTACTCCAAAGTTTTGTCTATTATTGTATTATTAGTTTGAGGTCATACTTTCCAAAATTAAAAAAAATAGTAAAAAGCTCCAAAATTAATAAAATTTCAATATATAGATTGTGTTGAGTGTTTTGAACATGTTGTTAAGATTTCAATTTTTTAGATGTTGAGTTCAAAGCAACGACCTCCGATGTGATCAGTACTTTGATTATTTTTCTAACCATACATTGAAAGATCAAAATCATTACTCCACATTATACTATTTTGACAAAAGGATTAGAGATATCCATATTTAATTATCATCTTTATTGGAAAAAATTTTATGTACTCTTTTATTTTTATTTTTTTTTGCCTCGATGATGACATTGTTTGACGATCTTGCATCAAATCATAAAAACTTTAGAAAATCTGACATTGATTTTATGGATGTAACTAGAGATGTCAATGGATCGGGTCGGATCATATTATTTTATTATATTTCTTGACCCGGTCTGATTAAATTCGGATCAAAAAATCTTGATCCATATCCGACCCAACGGGTCACGGGTCAACCCAACCCAACCCGTATAAAATAATTAATTATTTATTAATTATTTTATATAATTTTAAGCAATAAAATATTAATTAATTTATAATTAATCTTAATTAGTGTATATTTAAGCTTTAATTAGTACTAAATCACAAAATTATTTCAACCTCGACCCGAGCCTGATTCGGGTAAAAAAAAATTAAATTCATATCCAACACATTTATCTTCGGGTTAACCCATCGAGTTGGGTTAAGAATTGACACCCCTAGATGTAACGTTACATTGGGTCAGTTAGATAACTGTTGAGAAATAAAATAGAATAATAGATTAATTAGGGGATTATGGGCCTCAAAACCGTATGGCAAAATCATCATCAACCCATTAGTTTTAGGGGAGCAATACTGATATCACTTCTACCCAGAAGACAATTTTTTTGTTTTTTTACCGTTAACTGTACTGTTGGTATTGGATGTATATATTGAGCCACTGTACAAATCAATAGATCAGAAAGCATAATAAACTTTCTTCATATCAACCAATCTCAGCATTTTATGTTCTTTTATATTCATCATGGTATCAGAGCGGGCCTAGTAATCTGTTCAAACTCAAAATCCCACAATCTGTCTGTAGATAACAAAGAAATACAGCGTAAATCAAACTGAGTCACAAGAATCAAGAATCAAGAATCAAGAATCAAAGCATCAGAAATTTCACAAGAGCAACAAAGTCAACATAGCTCAACACTGAAGTCGGCTCTACTGGAAAAAGTACAAGGAGCTTCTACCAGTGATTAAAAGTACAACAAACAATGCCACATCACACAACAGAAAGCCAGCCAGAGCTCAACACTGAAGCCAACCCTACTGGCAAGAGTACCAGGAGCTGCTAGCAGTGATCAAAGGTACAACAAATAAGGCTACTCCACACAACAAAATTCCCATATCAGAAAAAGAAAAAAAGGGAGGTTGTGTTAGAACCCATATCAGAATTCATACCAGAAGCTCCAAAATCACAAGATGGCACAGGCAAGTGAAAAACTTACAGGGGTGATGCTGAATGGTAAGAATTATCATTCATAGGCCAGACAAATTACTTTTGCTCTAACTGATAGAGACAAACTTGAGTATGTGACTGGAAAAATGCCACCACCAGTCCCTACAACAGCAGGGGCTCCTACAGCCGAAGAAATAAAGAAACTGAGAGAGTGGAGAAAGGATGACCATCTAGTCGCAAATTGGCTATTAAACACCATGAAACCTCACATAGCAGACATCATGTCCCGTCAGCATACCGCACAAGAAATTTGGGAGAAAGCTGAGAGTTTATATAGTAAGAAGAGCAAATATGCTCATATATATCAATTGCGACTAGAACTCCAGTTAATTAAACAGCAAGGCCAATCAATTGCATAAATCAACAACCAGATTCAGAGGAAATGAGATAAGCTCAAAATTTATAGACCTCTTACAATAGATCTCCAAGAGATTCACAGAAGGCAACAACAGGACGAGGTATTTCAGTCCTAAATTTTACTTATGACCGAACTGCCCTCATACGATGAGGTAGTGGCCATAGTGGAGGAAGAAGAGACAAGGCGTGCAGTCATGGGCTCACAGCCACCTGAGAACCCCGAAGCCAAAATTTTCTTAGCTAAAAACCCTAGCTCCTACCCCAGAACTGAGATGAGAGAAGACCTAGCACCCAAATGTAACTATTGCAAAAAGGAAGGTCATCAAAGGGAGGGTTGTTGAGAGAGAAGAGGCTACGCGACAATGAACGATGAAGAGCGGGTAATCCCTAACCCGGTTATTAAAGAAGCTGCTTCCCTCTCTGATCCAATGCAGCAACTAGCCATGCAACTTTTTATGTTGCCTCTGCAAAACAACCCTAGTATCTCAAAAAAATCAGGTATAATTGCTAATCTCTCTAAATATTTTTTAAAAACTCAATGGATATTAGACTCTAGTGCAACGGATCACATTATGGGAAATAAATAATTATTACAAAATAGAGTTCCAATCAATATGTGACCATTGCAAATGGAGAAAAATAAAAATTATTGGAAACGAGTCTATTAATCTTTTTTCCAAAAAAATATTGAATGTTTTGCATGTGGAAAATTGTTTATCAAATTTGTTGTCCATAAATAAAATTACACAAGAGCTAAATTATGAAATTATATTTTTCTCAAAAAAAAATTTAGGAAAGGACATCGAAGAATGTCATCGTTAAAGGATTTTTAGAAAATGGGCTCTCCATTTTGGAGGAACGAAAATTCAATCTCAATGCTAGGCACTATTTGGCATCGTAGAATTGGACATCCATCGGATAAAATATTAAAATATATTTTTGATTTTAAAAATTTAGATAATAGTAATTGTTAAGTGTGCAAGCTAAGAAAGCACACAAGATTGGCTTTTGGATTATCAAATTGTAAAAGCAAAAAATATTTTGAATTGATTCATTCGAATGTTTGGGGTCCTGCTCAAATTGATTTTTGTAATGAATATAGACATTTTGTTAGTTTTATAGATGATTTCTCTAAAACTACTTGGTTATATTTATTAAAAAATAAAAGTGTAGTATTTTCATATTTTCAAGAATTTTGTAATTTTATAGAAAATTAATTTGATGCAAAAATTAAAAAAATTCGAAGTGACGATGAAACCGAATTTCTAAATCAAAATTTTACTAATTTATTTAAGCAAAAAGGAATTTTACATCAAACCTCTTGCATCTACACACCTTAAAAAAATGGTGTGTCGGAAAAAAAATTAACATTTACTAGAAATAACACAAGTACTTTTATTTCAAAGTAATGTTCCAAAAATCTCTTGATCCGATGCTGTCCTAACCGCCGCATACTTGATCAATGGATTGCCAAGTGTCACTCTAAACTTCAAGAGCCCGCTAAAAATCCTTTACCAAGAGAAAATTAATATTAGTCACTTGAGAGTGTTTTGATGTACATATTTTGTTCACAATAATAAATCAAATAAACTTGATCATGCTTCAATTAAGGCCATATTCTTAGGTTATTGATCTAAAAAAAAAAGGTTATAAGTGTTATGATCTAGTGAATAAAAAGTTTTATATTTCAAGAGATGTTACTTTCCAAGAAAATGAGTCTTATTACAATAACTTGGAAAAAAAGATTAATACCAAAAATCAACCAAATAAGTTCACATTACCACATTTCTATGATCCCGAAAGGGATGAGTCCTCTATGGAATATGAAATGGAAAATGAAGAAGAAACCCAAGGGGATGAAGAAGAAAATGAAGTCGAACCTGAGACAATGCCTCCTAGAAGATCAACTCGAGCACCACAACCCTCAACAAGGTTACATGACTTTGTCACATATGAGGTACAATATTCTATTCAAAACTTCATTAATTATGATAGCATTACACCCGAATATAAGGCCTTCTTGTCCTCAATTTCTAAGAAAACGGAACCAAATAGTTACCAAGATGCCATAAGCAATCTGGTGTGGTATAAGGCAATGAACGAAGAACTCAAAGACTTAGAAAAAAAATGAGACTTAGGAAATTATACAATTACCCAAAGGAAAGAGAACCGTAGGATGCAAATGGGTTTATAGGATTAAGTACAATAGTGATGGCTCCATAGAACGGTATAAAACATGATTAGTAGCTAAAGGTTATACCTAAACGTACGGTGTTGATTATTATGAAATATTTGTACCCATGGCTAAGATGAATACGGTTAGAATTTTATTTTCCGTTGCGGTAAATCAACGATGGATTCTATACCAGATGGATGTAAAAAAAAATATTCCTTCAAGGAACACTCAAAGAAGAGGTATATATGACCCTTCCACCCAATCATGAAAAAAATTATTTCTAACTTGGTTTGTAGGTTAAAAAAATTAATTTATGGATTAAAACAATCTCTAAGTGCATGATATAGAAAATTAAACTCTTATTTAAATTCTTACAATTTTATGGTTAGTCGTACCGATCACTCTTTATTTGTTAAAAAAATTGGTGATTCAATAACTATTATCCTAATTTATATAGACGATATAATTATTACTAGAAATGACCAAGAAGAAATTAAAAAGGTCAGGTCTCAATTGAAAGAAAAATTTGACATTAAAGACTTAGGGTTGTTGAAATATTTTTTAGAAATTGAAATAGCACACTCATTGAAAGGACTTTTATTTCACAAAGAAAATACACCCTTGACCTACTAAAAAAAACTGATAAAATAGGATGTAAGCCGGCCTTAACCCCAATTGATAGCAAAATTAAATTAAATATTGAAGATGGTAAGCTCTTAGAAGATATAAATCAATTTCAACGACTTATAGGAAAATTAATCTACTTAACGGTAACTCGTCCGGATATTTCTTTTTCGGTAAGTCAAATAAGTAAGTTTATTCTTGCACCTAAAACACCACATCTAGAGGCAATAAATAGAATTTTAAAGTACTTAAAAGGTACACCCGGGAAAGACATTTGGATGAAAAATAATAAATCTAATGAGATATGTGGCTATTTCGATACAGATTGGGCCGGAAGTTTTGATCGAAAATCAATAACCAATTTTTGCACATTTGTAGACGGAAATTTAGTCACATGGAAGAGCAAGAAATAAAATATTGTGGCTCGATCTAGTGCCGAAGCGGGATACCGAGACATAACATCAACCGCTAGTAAATAAAATATTGACGGATATTTTCACAAAAGGATTAGAGCCAAGAAAATTTGAAGAAAACACTAGCAAATTAGGATTATTCGATATTTATAACTCTAATTTGAATGGAAGTGTTGAGAAATAAAATAAAATAATAGGTTAATTAAGGGATTATGGGCCTCAAAGCTGTATGGAAAAATCATCATCGGCCTATTAGTCTTAGGGGAGCAATATCGATGCCGCTTCTACCCAGAAGACATTTTTTTTTCTTTTTTACCGTTAACTGTACCGTTGGTACCGGATATATATATTGAGCCACTGTAAAAATTTAAAACATCAGAAAGCATAATAAACTTTCTTTATATCAACCAATCTCATTTTCTGTTCTTTAAATTCATCAATAACATATTTAATAAATTTCGTGCGATTATAGTATCGTATACAGTGTACCATTGACATTAAAATTTGTTAATGAAATTCTCAAATATTTCCATAAATAACAAATTGTATCAAATACCAGTACATGCATGGATATGCCGCAACCAATTTTCATGATTTTTTAAAAATTTAAATTCAAACACTAAAGATTGCATGACGTAATTTTTTAAGTTAATTTATACAAATTATAAATTTTAGCAATAAATGCACATATATACAGCAGTTTTGCAGCTACCTTGTTTCCTTCATTATACAACATGTATGAAACAAACTTAAAAATAATGGAAGTTTCTCTGGACACATCGTCATGAAAAAGAAATAATTTGAATGTAACATTTGAATGCTCAATTTCGAACATAAATGTGAAAAATACCTCGGATGCTATAATATATGACATTTTAAAACTGTAGGAAGTCGGAATTTTTGTTTTTTCCAGAAATATTGGCATATCTATTGGATAACGCAATATATTAGATGTTTGCTTTCCATTTTATATTTGACTTTTATAAGAAACCATTAGAATTAACATAACTAGTTTGTTTTATACTTGAAAAATAGCAAACAATATGAAATAAGATACAATAACTTTAAATTGAGAATATTGTAAATTATAAATAATATATTTATGAAGGCTATCATGGTCATGTGATATCCAAGATTAAGTATTTGTTCAATGTGGTCGATTGAAAGGGTAATTGTAAAGGATCCGCAAGATTCGAAGTAAAATTGTATGCGATTATTAGGCACTGGACCAGACCAGTCAAAATGCAAAAGAAACTAAAAATATCATTGCACTCGTTGTCGTTGGATTGCATGCATGCATGCATGCTGATGCAGCAGTCGTCAGAGCAAGGAAACTAACTTTAATTTCTTTGCATTCAAGAGACTAATTAAGGCTAGCTGCAGAGAGAAAAAGGGATAAAATGATAAAAACTAGTTCGATGAACTCAATATTTATAAGTCATTAAAGTTGATCGATGTACCCCCAAGAAATTGAATAAGCTTAATTATATAAGATTTCTAACTTAATTAAATTGAATAAATAGCCAGACATGGCAGTGCAGTGCAGTGCAGCAAAATAGCTAAGGAATTAGTACGCGTAGGAAAATTGTTGGTCTCTGAAATGTGAATGGGCTGGGCTGGGCTGGGCTGGGCTGGGCTGGGCTGGGCTGGGCTGGGCTGGATGCATGTCATATGGTCCAGTCCAATCTCTTATTTCCTTGTCTCAAAATTTATGACCATTCCTTCGGAACCTACATGAAAATCAAATCTTAAGCGTACAATCGAAATCACACGGTCCAAAACTCTCGCCTATTCGTACTGGTTTATATATGGTATGGGAATTGGATGCATCATGCATGTCAACACTAAAATATCCTTTACTTGTATGTATGATATGTTATCTCTGTATCCAGTTCCAGCCCCTATCTCTCTCAAATTCGTTGCATCATGGTTAGGTGATGACAAAGCATTCTTGAAAATGCAATTAGGTATTGTAATATAATTAATTTTAAAAAAAAAAACACATAACGAAGCATTTAATTTTTGTGTAACAAAGTCAAACCTTCATAAGTAACTAATATTTAAGATCAATCAATCTGTTGGCTAGCTCACATGGGACCCCTCTATAGAATATACAACTCTCCTCAAATATTATTTTTGAAGCCTCCATCCCCAAGCAAGTCAAGTCCTGATAACTAATTTTAATTATTTTTGTTTTAAAGAAGAAAGGTACTTGGCTTTATCATTTAGTTGAGATTCACGAGCAAACCTTGAACTGTCTTTCTTTCTTTCTTTCTTTCTCTCTTTCTTTCTTTTCCTATCATATTCCAACTTACACTTTAGACCCCCAGTTACAACCTGAACAGGAAGAGAAAGAAGGATGCGAACAAATACATTTGTGCTCCAGACGGCCGATTCGGTGACTTTTCCAGATTCCTTCTATGCACCCGTCAATGATTTTGGTGACCCGTTTGTAAACCCGGGTGATGATAAACCAAAGGCTTCTATAAACCAGCTGTTCCACGGTGACAAGCCTTCCCCTGCTCCACGGGTCAAAAGAAGGTAGATATAGATTGATCAGCAATGCATCTACCATTTATATTTTGAGATCTGAACATGTCAGATCCTATTTTCTTTTTCTTGTGATGAAAAACTGATTTGGTTGGTATGGATAAATGACAAATGCAGGAAAATGGAAGAAAGGAAGATCGTAAGAGTACCGGTGCCGGAAGAGGCATCAAACACCGAGTTTGTAGTGCCATCAGATGCTTGGTCTTGGAGAAAATATGGCCAGAAACCTATCAAAGGCTCCCCTTATCCAAGGTACCTTTTCAATATGTTATTTTAATTAGACCTTTTTCAATTAGAAATCCATAAAAAAAGAGTCTCCAAACATAAACCTAAGAAAGCATCTGATTACTGCACAGAAACTGCAATAAAAATCAAATAGAATAGAAAAATAATTGCCAGTATGGAACTTGAATGGTCCAAGTAAATACTGTTAAATTTAATTACAAGGCTCTATCACTTTTTCCTCATAATAGATCTGAGTCTGTATTTACATAGCAGGAGCTTATCATCTCAACAGAATAACAATACATAATAAATCCATATATCTTCACTGAAGCACTGTTTTGTGTTTCCACTTTCCATAATGATATAAAAGCTCTTGGGTTTTTCAGGGGATATTACAAATGCAGTGGCTCGAAAAATTGCACAGCACAAAAGCAAGTTGAACGCAGCCAGGCTGATCCCAACATCATCGTCGTCACCTACATATCAGAGCACAACCATCCTTGCCCTGCTCAAAAACATTCCAATCTTTCAAAGAAGAAACCAGCATCCAATCCAGTATCTTCCCCTGAAGAAATCCTAAATACCACTGGTACTCCTACTGAAGCTGGTACTGCTGATGCGGTGAAAATTGTTGCTCCTGCTACTACTATTACTACTGCTGCTTCTGGTACAATTGATTTTGTGCATGATCAACAAAGAAGAGCTGACATGGAGAAGGTTATATCGTGTCCCAAAAATGATGGTGATGATCTAGAACAAGTATTTGGAAACATTAGCGTCGATCCAATAATAGGTGAAATTGATGAATGGGATGATATATTCCCTTGTTTTAGAGAGTTGGAGGGAGATCCAATTGGCCTTTTCATGTCAACAGGTCTGTTTGGTGAGAAATAAAGAAGGTGATCAGGAATATCAGAAAGGCAGCCTCTTTTCAATTTTGCTCATTTTCTCAATTATTTTGTTGGTTTGTTGATACCTTTAATTTCTATGATTTCAAATAAGTTTATATATTGAAATGTAACATAAAATTCACTGAGATTTAGATTAAAATTTTGTCGTGTTTAACATCTGTGCTTCAGGAATTGACTCAGTCTTGTTTTGGAAAGTAGGAATTGACTCAATTTTAGGTGATGTTGCAGCAATTAATCTAATTTGAGGATTTAGGCTCGAAGTGTTTGCAGAGAACACGAAAATGTCTTTCATTTGTAAGGAGGTGTTGGGATGAACGGTCATTCTCTAAGTTCAACTTACGATCACTAATTAAATTTTAATAAATTAAGAACGATCCGAAAGTGTGTGCTAGACTCTATCAAAGGTAATAGCTGGGAACTATAAAATTCACCTCAGGGTTTTTCTTTCTTTTTTTTTTGCCTAATTTGTCTTTCAATGATCAAATATCAAATCTCTGTTCTCCAGTGAGGAGCTCTGGAGTTCAATTAGTAAAAAAAATGGTAAATTTGGGGTTAGGAATAAATGTGGTGTTGCTATAAAGACTTCAATTGAGTTAAATGTATTAAGGATAAGATTGATAGAATTTTGATAAAAGACGATGAGATTAAAAATAGATGAAGAGAATATTTCGATAAATTGTTCAATGAAGGAAGTGAGAGCACCACGATCGAATTAGACGATTTATTTGATGACATCAACAAATGATTTACTCAGAGAATTCAAAAGTCTTAAGTGAAAAAAAAAATAAATGGTAAAAACAGATAAGAGACATTGGGACTTGATGACTTTCCGATTGAGATTTGAAGATATCTTTAGAGACGTAGCAATAATGTGGTTAATTAAACTATTTAATAATATTTTTTTATCCAACAAAATATTTCACAGGTGGAGAAATATATTAGTACTAATTTTTAAGAATAAATGAGTTATTCAAAGTGGTACTAATTAACTACAAAGGGATTAAGCTAATGAGTCATACCATGAAGTTTTAAGAGAGTGTGATCGAGTATTGTTTAAGAAAATTAACAGCTGTCTCCATAAATTAGTTTGGTTTCATACATCAAAGGTCCATCACAAAAGTGATCTTCTTTATACGACACCTCATGGAGATATATCGAGAATAAAAGGACTTATGTATTACATTTATTGATTTGGTCCAACTCCGTTTGTAATGGTTTGGTTATATCCAATGAAAGCCTCCTGAGACACCCGTACATAGTGGTATTCTAAAATATCCTAAAAATACAAGAAGGGGGTAAAAGTCAACCAAATTTGACATGAGATGAAATGATAAAAAGAGATTTGAATGAATGAAATATACCAAAAAACTTGTTTTGGATAAGAGTGTCCGGAAAATAGTGATTCACGTACCATAATCATATTTTAGGGGTTCGAGTCTAGTAGTAAACTTCAGACTATTCTATTTTTAGGTTGAGAATTTAAAATTTTAGGATTTAGAAATGATTTATAATGTAGGATTATTATGATTTTCTTATTAAGACTATTATTATTACTATTAGCATTGTTATTTATTATTATTATTATGGATGTCATTATTATTTTTAGTGCTATTATTATTATATTATTACTACTATTATTGGTATTAGTATTATTATTATTGTTATTATTATTATCATTGATATACTAAGATAATTAGTTATGGTATTTATCGAAAATACAAGTTCATATTATTCTAAATAATTTAGAGAAAGACTGGTTTGGTGAGTAGCAAGTATATTATAAATTCATACAATAATCGACTTAAGAAAATCAAAAGAGATTTACAAACTAAGATGAATACTAGATGCAGGTAAAGATGTGCTATGAGAATTCAATCAAATATAAATTATCAAAAGAGCAATTGATATAAAACAATCAACTATAATTTTTGATAAGATATGTAACTTGTAGAGAAATATGAAATGTGAAGTACAAAAGATGAAAGTGCAAAATTTAAAGAAGACATGATATGATAATGGAGTTCAGTTATGAAACCTACATCTCTGGGTCTCGTTTCACAAACGAGATGCCGCTTTATTGATAAAAATATTTTATAATTAGAAGTTTTAGGTCCTTCAAAAAATAAGTGAAAGAAGGCTAAAAATAACCTAACAAAATAACGAATAATGAAGAGCACTCAAGGCTTAGAAAAGTCAGCTAGAAGCTGAAAAGAAAAATTGAGCCAAAGCTCAAATATTAGAGTTAAACAACTCTCAAAAAGATTACAAGAAATCATTAATATGGTTAAATTTAAGATCTTAATTTTTTGTGTTTGTAAGGGAGGATTGTAAGGGCTCTTTGAGTGCTCAGATTGCTAGAGATTGTAAGAGAATTATTAATTTGAGTAATACCAAAACATCACCTTAAAATAGAGCTCATAATAGAAAGCAATTGATATTTTTATGCAGAAAACTGTTATAACGTTTTTTGGTCTTGAATTTTGAGTTTACAAGAATATCCTTTGCCAGAACTTCTTTGTTATCATTATAATGACTCAGAATTCTATAGCATGAAATGTTATACGATAAAAGAAAATGTTGAACGTTTTATAAAACATTGACAACGATTTAACTAGTTTGACCAGAGTCTGACAAGATCTACCGCACTTCAGAGACGTTATAATGATTCATTGAATCGTTCAACGTTCTGAAGTGCTAACGGTTCACATATAATGTTACACAATGTTACGTTCGTGTAGAATTATAAAATGTTATAACGGTTGGGTAATCATTATAATAATTTACTGCGGTAGAGATTTTTTTTCCCTTGTAAAGCTATGAAAAAATATAAGATTTTGAATTATATCTTTACGTGATTATGATCTTATATCTTCATTGAAACTACTTCAACAGTCTTAATCATCAGTACTTGTATTCCTTGAAGTTTTCATAGAGTCCTACAAATATCTCAAAAAAATTTATTAAATTCAAATATATTTTGCAAAACAACAAAATCAATGAAATTAAGCACAACAATCATATCATCATTGTCATTATCATTATTATCATCATCATTGCTGAATTTTTATCATCACTCTTACCGTCATTGTTTTTTATCTTTAAGATCTATAATTTGTGTGATTTTGAATTAAATTTTATTTCTAGTGTATCCCAATTCATTTAGGATTTTATCGAGACGCAGCTAAAATAGATTTTCTATGTACATATGATTAGTGACATATTTATATCTACATATGTCGTGCTGTGCAATTTCAAATATTACAAATCTTCATTCAAATTATACAATTTGAAAATAGTGTTACATTAGGCCTATCAAATGTTTGATTAGCAGTAGTTGAAAATGCGGTTGCATGAACTGTATACGTGGTTCAATAATATATTTTACTTATGCGATAGATGGCTTTATAATATTATACTATTATGTAATTGTATTTTTACTTTTTATTAAAATTCTCACAAAGAAAACTATATTTAATTTGTGTTATGGATAGGTTAGAACATTAATTAGTAGAATGTCCAACATATTTTGGAAGGAAAAATATATATCTAACTTGCGTCCAAATATAAATTAACAACATTTAATTTCACAAAACACTGTATCACCCTCCCTAATTTTCAATTATTCATGGAATTAATCTAAATAAATATAGAAATAAATGAAATTCAAAATTTACATAACAGAAGATTAAAAAAATGGAACAAGGATTATTACTTATTAATTATTATCCAAATTTAAAGTTTACAACTTTACATTCATGCATAAATGGCCAGCTCACAAGTCACAACTGCAATAATTTAAAGAAAATCCACGGGAAAAAAAACAGCATGAGTCCGTGTCCTGATTAACTAGACAAAATAATTTTGATATTCCTAACATTAAAATGTTTTATTAAATTATAAATGTTAAATAAGATCAATATAAACCGTCCAAATCTTAATATATTTCCTAAAAGAAGAAAAGTTTGACATGAACTCTGCATGTCGGTTGCGTAGAATGTATTGTAGGCTGCAGCTATCTAAAATTTGAGAAATTGGGCCGACCATGAATTTGGGCTTTATAGACTACAATCAAGTTCAGGTACCAGCATATGAACTAATGCAGGACCGTGTGCGTTAATTAACTATTAATTGCAAACAAATCTTGGATTATCGATCCTTCAAATTGGACAAAAGAAGTCAAGAGAAGCCCTAAATTTAATGTGAATTAAATTCATATCTCATTCAATGAAAAATAAATGTATGTAAAAGGAAAAAAATCAGCTACTTTTGAATAAAACTCGGTCCCTGATTGAATTATTTTTTTTTACGTATAACTCATAAACCAGCTACTTTTGAACCGAGTTTGAAACTCAATTATAGATATTATATTATTTTTATATACAACCCAAAATCAGCTGCCTTCTTCTTCTTCTTCTTCTTCTTTCTTCTGACACAATTTCTTCAAAATCGTCATTGTTAGGTTTGTTAGAGTTTCCAACTCAAAGTCCATATTTCAAAAATATGTGTTTAGCAATCATCTTTTATCCATATTTTAAGTATTTTTTCTATTTTGTGGTGTTATTTTTTTCTTTAAAATTAAAATACAATAATAGTAGGTTTATACTTATTTTTTTACAGAAATTCGACCATGTTGCTGAACCATGTGTACCACGAAAGCAAAATCTTGAACACTTCAACCGGTGTGGGTTACGATATTTGTGTTAAGTGCACATTTTCTGCCAACAACACAATCAATCTTCATGACTTCAGGAGAGATTCATACTGATTTGGAGTCACTCCCTACCCAATTCAACATAACCATTAGTGCACAAATCAGCAATGCCTAACTAGAGTCGGGTGGTTTTTTATAGTTTATTTAATGTAGTTTCTGAAAAAAATTGGGGAATGATAAAAGCAACAACCCCATACCAATTGTCCGGGTACAAAATACTAGAGCTAGTAGTTAATTCTAAACTAATCTCCAATTATGATCGCTATGAGTCGTGTCCGACAAATATTCTCGAAAGCAGCAACCCAGTCCTGGCTGAGGAAATAACTCACTCCAAAACCTAAGAGCATCCAGTTAGAACAAATGAGGAAAAACCCACTCCTGAGTCCAAGAGCAGTCACCAACTCGTGTCCTGATACATGATGAGAATGAGGAAGAAGAAGAGTGACATATGGATGTCGAGGATGATCACATGGATGTGTGAGGATAATAAAATCAATGATGTAGTAGATTTAATTATGGATGAAATTGATGATGTGATAGATATTAAAGAAATGATTAAAGAGTGACAAATATTTGTCTCATTCATTAATCAGGGAATGAAGTACCCGTATGCATAGTTCAGTGACAACCAGTCGATGTCATATGTAGATAACTCTTATTTTCGTAAATCATCCAGAATCGACAATATATTTGATGTCAGTCAGCAATTCAATGTCTAATCTGCATTGAAAACCAAAATTGCAGATTTTCATATTCAACGGAATATAAAGTTCGAGGTAGCAAATAGTAGAAAAACAAAGTTGATTATGAAATGCAAAGATCCCAACTATCCCTGGAGATTATTTGCCACACCGCACATAACATGTGTTTGGGAGATCATAACAAATATATTCGAGCACTCTTATTATGAAAGTACTACTAGAGCGGACCACAATCAGATGACTTCAAGAATAATAGCAGATATTATTAACAATCGGTTGATGAAGAACTTGAAAATGGCTGTCAAAGAAGTGAGGGGTTTAATTAGATAAAAGTTTTTCACGGTAGAACTAAATTATAATAAGATATGGAGAGGAAGAAAAATGATAATTGTGGATCTTTTTGATAGTTGGGAAAAGTCCTACAAATTATTTTTATCTCTATTAGCAGATATACAAACTTTAACCATTGGCAATAAATATCTCATAGAGATGACATCCTCAATAAAAGTTGGTATTGAAATTTTTAATCATGTTGTATGGGCATTTGGTCTGTGCGTTACAGTATGGCCTTATCTACGACCCGATTCGACCATCGATCTTTGGTTTTTTACGGTAGTCGTGCATTTGGTAAACTATATATGACGTGTGCTTATAATACTGAATAAGAGCTCCGACCGCTTGCATTTGTCGTGATAGTAGGCGAGGAGTGAGTAGATAACTGGAGTCGGTCCTAAAAAAATTACCATCATCTCATATCAACATTGGGTATAAGGGTAGTTTTTAAGAGGATAGATTTCGAATAGCAATAATCAGCAGACGGGGTTGTTCATCATTTTTATACTCGACACATTGCACGAAATGTGTACAATGATTGTAATGTGAAAAATAAATAAAGAATATTTTCAAAGAAGCTGTAAGACATAAGAAGTCGTGTATGTACAAGGAATATTTTAAAAAAATCAATAATATCAGGTCAACATCTTATAAGTACGTAAGGATGGCAGAAATCATTCAAGAGAACCTTCCAATGAATATAGCAGCAGCAGGACTCAAAATAGCAGAAATCATAATAATCAAGACGTTGCAACGACACTAACAAAACAAATGTCAGCAAAAGAATTTTGTTATGAGGCGTTAATCCCACAATAAATGACTGCATTACATCAAAAAAGATAGGCATAACATCTAGACGGAGACATCTATCGACGGGGTATAATAACAATTAATGGTTCATAATCACTGAATAACGTATTTAGGATTGCTAGACAATTTCCGGTATGTGCTATCATGGAGAACTCATGGCACAAATGTGTTGAGTGGTTCTATAAGCATCAACAAATTGCAGCAGCATGGGAAATTTAAGGTTTGGTTTTCTCCCAAAAGATCATAGAACTGATAAAACATCACGGTGACAAAGGTAGAACTTATAATGTCATACCGCTAGATTGAGGCATAAACAACTATGATGTTTATAATAAAAATGGACTTATTGAAATAGTATATTTCTGAAATTATGTAGTTTTAATTAATTTTATATTTATAAAATAATGTATGAGTTTTGTTTTAAATTATAGGGATATAGAGGTGAAATAAAATATGAGGTTCAACTAGTTACATCAGGAATTGGTAATTGTTAATATCAGAAATCGCAATTTACTGACATTTCATGTGATCACTTGTGATTTGCTCATTCAGAAGACTGGATCACATTCAGTATGTTAGTCCATACGATAGCATTCAAAATTACGTCAACACATAGTCTGATCATTAGTGTAGTTATGACAATAGATGAGATTAACCGATGTACAATGATTCAGTCATCAAACTAGATCCAGCAAAAATCAACAGAGGCAAAAGGAGAAAGATATGTATTCCAATGGTTATAGATGAAATTGAGGGTCATATCAGCAGACTTCCATCCCGAGGTCGAGAATGAAGACATTCAAGCAAAACATAATTTGCATCTTTAATGTACTAGTGTTAATATTTTATTAGTATAATTATGAGAATAATTTATTTTTTATTGTTATTATAATATTATAAGTATTGTTTGACATTATGTTTTAATTATTCTAGAATTATATTTTCTATAATGTTTTATAGTATGTTGTTCATTTATTTGTAATACTTTATTTTTTATTATTTTAAATCTTATTTTTATCACATAAACAAACAAAATAAAACATTTTAAACAAATCAAAATAGAAAGAAAAACCGAGACTGAGTTTGAAACTCGGTTTAAGGGCTTGGAACCGAGTTTCAAACTCGATCCAAACTAGTACATCTAATTTACAAAATAATCTTATTAAATCTCTATTTTTTATTATTTTAATTACAAAAAAATGTGGTTCTAGCTAGTGATATATCAGAGCATAATATGTACTAGCTAGCGATAGTCATGTTGTTCCACTAGCCCTTTTTCTTGCGTATATGAAAAATATTGCTTGTTGGTTGAATAAAAACTCAGAGATCTGAGCGCGCGTGACTGGAGTTCTCACAATCACAATCTTGGATTTTTTACTTAAAAGGTCCAAAAATAGATCTTAACTACAGAGACGGCCTAATCAGTGGTGGATCTAGGATTTTAATTAGGGGGGGCAATTATCGAATTGTAATGGCTTATCGGGTTCAAACCCATTAACTAATCGGGTACTAAATAAAAAAATTAATAATTTAATATATATACTTAACTAATAATTTGTTTATTAAATAATAACATTTTATATATTAAAATAATAATAAAATAAAGCTCAAAGTAATAGATAATCAAGTTGATGAAGAAAGTTTTCATCTAAGAAACTTTATATTTTGATATTTTTGCATAATTATTTCATTATGCACTGTATTAAATATGTTTTTTCTCAATAAAAATAATCAGACAATTCAGGGGGGGGCAAAAAAAATTTCCAAGGGGGGGACAAATTACCGAAAAGCACTATTTTTCAAAATCCAGGGGGGCACGTGCCCCCCCTGGATAACCCTGGGTCCGCCACTGGGCCTATTAGCAAATTTATTTTCACAAACGGCCTAACAAAGGGCGTGAGTTCAACTCATGCCCTTAAAACGCTATTTTCTCTGTCCGCCCGATGCCTAAACAAAAGAGAGCAAAATGACCCAAATGACGTGAGTTGAATTCACGCCCTTTAAATCCACATATCGCATTTATATTATTTTTTTTCACTTTCGGTGTTCTTGAAAGGTAACAACTAGAGCACATCAACGTCTAAAGGGCGTGAGTTGAACTCACGCCCTTTGTATTTTTGGGCAGTGTTTGAGCAGGCAAAATAGAGATTTAAAGGCGTGAGTTGAACTCACGCCCTTATTTAGGCCGTTTGTGAAAATAATTTTGCTTTAATATCGGTTCTGTAGATAACATTAATTATTAGACTCTTTAAGTAAAAAGTCCACATTCTTCTCTTGTCCCTCTCCACTTCTCCATTTCAAAAACTAATGGAGTTTTGAGGCACATCTGAGCAATATCAATTTAGACTTTCATCTCTTGCTCAATCTGAGGAAATATATATATATATATATATAAATTTATTTCTCCCTCAATTGTCCATTTAGCAAATCCCCCACCCCCAATTTAACTGATTATACTATGTTTTCCTTTCTGTAAATTAATAACTCATATGATTTGGTTTAGTATGATAATTTGTTGATAATGAGTCTCACCTCTCTACTGAACAACTCAGATTTAACTTCCGAAGAGGATGTGTCGAAAAATACATATTGGTATTAATGAAAGGTTTATTTTTTATGTACGCGGTTTGGAAGAATATTCTCAATCTTTTTCCCATCTGAGTCGAATTATTTTTTCCAAATTATTTAGGCTAAATATGCTAGGAGCTATATAAGCACATGAATCGCATAAATCAACATTTAAATTTCTAAATAAAAATGTTTCACATTTGCATCAACGTATTAAGTGTGGTCAATATATATATATATATAGAGAGAGAGAGAGTAAAGATACCGTGAGCTTAAACTCACGAATGTGTTCCGTGAACTTAACTCAAAAAATATATCAAATTATCTTCATATTTTAATTTATCACGCTCATTAAATTTTTTATATTAAAATCTTATAGGATGCAAAAATTTGGAGTGTTTTGACCTTTTTAAGACATAATTTTTAATTTTTGAAAATCAGCCCTAAAACTAATAATAAAATAATTAATGTTTGAACATCATTTTTAAAAATTAAAAAGCGGTGACTTAAAAAGCTCAAAACACTCCAAATTTTTGCATCCCATAAGATTTTCATATAAAAATTTAATGAGTATGATAAATTAAAATTTGAAGATGATTTCTATATTTTTTGAGTTAAACTCACGGTATGTTACTATATATATATATATATTAAAAAAGAAAAAAAATACTCTGATCGGTCAATTGGATATCTTGATAATGATAATGATATTGATATTGGGATGGAAATTTCTTGAACGACAAGAAGATGGAGATGAAGTAGCCAGGAGCGGACCTAGTTGTTGCAGGGGGACAGCTGCCCCCCTGGATTTTGAAAAAT
This sequence comes from Schoenoplectus tabernaemontani, assembly GCA_037127355.1. Classification (NCBI taxonomy): domain Eukaryota; kingdom Viridiplantae; phylum Streptophyta; class Magnoliopsida; order Poales; family Cyperaceae; genus Schoenoplectus; species Schoenoplectus tabernaemontani. Next base: position 20,801,794 of record CM073746.1, on the reverse strand, counting down.
AGTGATTTTAGGTAATGCTTTCGGTAATATTCCCCCCGAAATTTTTTTTGCTCCCCCCTGAATTGTGTGATTATTTTTATTGAGAAAAAAATATTTAATATCATGCATAATGAAATAATTATGCAAAAATATCAAAATATAAAGTTCCGTAGAAGAAAACTTTATTCATCAACTTGATTATTTATTACTTTGAGTTTTATTTTATTATTATTTTTAATATATAATTTGTTTTTTTTATAGTTTTTTATTAGATAAGAATATATATTAAATTATTATTATTATTTAATATTCAATTAGTTAATGAGTTTGAAACCAATAAACTATTACAATCCAATAATTATTCCTCCTTGATTAAAATAGAAAGTAACACTGTCAATCTGATTAAAATACCACCTGATCCTGATGGCTCATGCCTTGCAAAGCGTGCATGGCCACTCCACAATCCACACTCAACACATCCATATCGTATCGTGATGTTATGCAGATTATATCGTATCGTGATGCGATATTTATCTAAATCGCGTGATATATCAAAAGATAGTGCAGTATTTTCTTTTCACGCAAAGGACGTCGGCCCTTGTTCAACGGATCTTACCTTTTTGCCCCTACGGCACTTTCCAAATACACACATAATCAGACAGGGGTGTTTTCGTCTTTCTCTCAAAAGCCTAGGCTACAATACACCACTCCTGTCCAGTATAATATTAATTGTCCCTATCTTTGACTATATTTACAATTTAGGATAGTTGTTTCTTTCTTCGACATTTCCAACTCCAATTATTATTGTACTGCCTTTTGCTCTTTTCTGTGATGTGGTCCATGTGGAGATTGGACCTCAAATGCTGCCCCATTTGTTACTCAGGAATCAGGATAGAATGCCTATCAATATCATTATTTAATAATTTAGACAAAGTTTATTTAAAATAACTAAATATATACTATATTATAATAAAGAGTTACGAGACATAAGCCTAACTAAACCCAGTTAAAGTCTAAATTTATCTTGACCAATTCAACCCAGTTAAAGTCTAACTAAACCTAAGCCTAATGCAGTCTTAATTTAGCTTTTATGTCCCATCATTAGTCTTGGTTCTTGTTCACTAATCCATTTATATGTTAATTCCTGCACAAAACTTAAACAAGGCAAACTGTAAAATTCAAGATTATTTTGCAAATCGACAAATCAAATAAGATGTTAAGTGTAACATGTGCATATAACCCTAGAAAATGTGTTATTATCATAAAAGATCATTTTGACCCTTAAGCTTTGTAATTTTCATAATTTGGTCCCTGGAAATGAATATTCCATACTAAATCGCAAGTCAAGTAACCAACAAGCAGCAAATGATGATGCTGGTACACATTAGGAAGCAGATACAACAAGTAGAATTCATGCCAACACATAAGTACAACCCTAAACAAGAATCAAGGGACAGCCACAACACAAGTTGCGCAAAGGAGACCCCTGCCAACTAAAGCAACAAAAACAGCTAGGCACATAGAGATAACAGATCAGCAAGAGTGACATAAGAGGGCACCATAACCCGAAATCGAGCCAGGAGGAACGATAAAGTACCAACTGGTACAAAAGCACTGGTCAGGCTCAGATACAAAGGCACCCAGTGCCATCCATGAACCATAGAAATACCCCGCATAAATCAGAACTGGTACAACCAACAACATTAAACAGGACCAGCGAAACAAGACCGAACTAACGACTAGAAAAAATAACCATCAGCAGGAATAAGCAAAAATCAGCACAAGGGCTCAGCCCTCGACGCACGGCCCACACAGCCGGAGATATAAAGAAAGATAGTACCAGATTTAAGCTTCAGGAAGCGGCCTAGAGAAGGGGTAAGCCGAGGAGGAGAGCAGCGGCTGGGATGGTGGCTCAGCGACCATTGTTGGTCGAGTGGCGAGCAGTCACCAGAGCTAGGTCATGGTGCTGCGACGCTTGGCGATGTACGAGTGGAGAGAGCTTCAGTGGGATAGGTGCGGCAACATCGGGCCTTGACTTTAGGTGGCAACCGAGAGAGAGAGAGTGTGTGGAGCCGCCGACACTATAGAGGAGAGGAATTTACGAGTGAGGGAGAGAAATACTGGCAAAAGGGATAAGCGAAGAGAGTTTTTTAGGATTCGCCGGGGAGAATAAAAAGACGGGCTTTGCGGAAGAGAAAAGGAAAAAGGGGATTTCTGTGTCGCCAGAGAAAGAAAGGGAAGGGACAGGGCAACCGGGGAGGGGAAAGAAAAAGAGAGAGAGAGAGGAAAAGACAGAAAAGAAAGAAAGGAAAGGGAGAGAGAGAAAAACTGACTTTGGAATCAATTAGATTTTTCGTGATCGAATACGTATAGTCATTCGTGTGACCATCTAATTCTCAAACTTTATTAATTGATAATCATTGATTCTCAAATTTAAATTAATAGAAGTAATACGTCAAATTAACCAACGTCGAATAGACAATTGCGTGTCTAATCAGTTTTTGAATTTAATCGATCAGTCCGTTTATATTTCTTAATTATAATTTTAAGTTTGATAAACCGAGTTTTCTTAGCTAGCTAATTAACTAATTATTTATTATTATTATTATTATTTATTAAATAATTTATAATTTAATTTATTCCTTAAAATTTAAAACTTTATGGGTTGCCTTAAATAAATTTTAATTTATCAAGAATTCATGTTTTGTCTATTTGCTTTGAAATTAAATTAATTATATTTTCATAAATTTTAAATCTGATCTTTGAGTTTTGTTTTCCGATATCTAATCTCCTTTAGCTTTATTTATATTCCAACTTTGATTGATTTATTATTCATTTCAAATTTAATTTTTTTATCTTTATTTGATCTTTAATTGAATTCTTATAATTTACTTGAAAAGTTGACTATGCATTTTCTTATCTACGTAAGTCATTGATCAAATAATAATTTAATTATTATTTTACTATATATATATATATTTCTAAACTCTATTTATCCATTTATATAATTATTTTTATATATTCCCTTAATTGTTGGTTTAAATTATTTATTATTAATTTATTTTAAATCATTTTAATTATATTTATTACTTAATTAAATTTCATGGTTTAACAAGATTTCTCCTAGAGCTTGGTATGCAACGGGAAGAGGCAGTTATTTTATGTGATAGTCAGAGTGCCATGGATTTGAGCAAGAATGCTACATATCATTTCAGAACTAAGCACATTGATGTGAGATTTCACTGTTTGAAAGATGTAATAGAGAATCAACAGATGAAACTGAAGAAGATCCACACAAATAAGAACCCGTCAGACATGCTGATGAAGATAGTTCCGAAGGACAAGCTTGAGTTTTATTGCCGGCTTATCGGTATGGATACCAAGTGATGACTTGAAGACCGGTGTGCCTCTCTCCGTGGGGTGGGGGGATTGTTGGTGTTGGGCCCGTGATGGGTCCAGCCCAAGTTCGACAAAAAAGAAAAAAAGAAAAAGTGTTGCTTTGTGCTCAACAGAGAAGAAGGCGAAGATAGAGAAAGAGAGAGAAGTATAAGGAGAGAGAGAAAGAAGGCGGTGAAAAAGAAGAAGATGAAGAGTAAGTCAGACTCTTTGATTTAATTACCTCTGATCGTGTTCTCCCTGTTCGTAAAAAGAGATTTTCTTATTTTCTCAAATCTAGAATTTTCTTGGGTTTGAATGTGTCACACCCTAGAAATATAAAATTGGGTTAGGGGTGATTAATCCCGCCACGTACGCACGACGAGACGTGCGTATGAAAGGCTAAATGAATAGAATAAATCAAACACTGAATAAACAAAACAATAATAATAATACAAAATAATATACAGTCCAGAATACACAGTAGGATACAACGCCCGACACCGGCGGGGCTAACTCCATCGGAATGGGTAGTAAAAATCTCTCAAATAAAACCCAAAGAAAGAAATAAAAACCCGATACCCGATAAGTCCTAATCATCTACCCGCCTCACTGTGCTGATGCGGTGAAGCACCTCTGATATCACGCAGGACTGCACCTAGCACTATCATCAACACTAGATCCCGCACCTGTAAACCTCGATCTCATAACCACCGTGGAAACGTGAGTAATTTAAAATTACTCAGTACGAATTTAGTTCCAGCCTTAAGATTTGATCTTCTTTCCTAGACTGGACCCAAATACCGATACTATATTTTAAATGCATTATAATTGAATTAATATATATTAATGTAATGTTATTTTATGCACGTTTGAGAAAACACCTACATGAATGACATGAAATGACAAATAAACCTGAAATAGAAAATAAATATCCCGATTGTAAATCACCAGATCTATCCCAATCGGGCGCCACCAGCGTCCCAACTTATGAACTTGGGCCTTGTCTAAGCGGGCGCCACCAGCGACCTAACTTACGAACTTAGGACTTTATGTTTATGCGGCGCCAATACCGCATAAACGGAAATTCGAGCTCCCGAGGCGATAACGTCCTAGGAGAGTGAGCGTGCATAGACACGTACTCTGGTCTGCTAAATCCGGTAATTCACCTTACAAAATAAAAGAAAGCGGATAAGTATGCCTTTAGTTGCCATATCGCCAAAAGGAGATAACTACCCGTGAATTAACAAATCGAAATCAAATGAGAGCCTACACTGTACCAACCAAAGGCCAGAGGACCGCATCCCGTAAAAATATCAAAATGAAATATAAGCAAATGAGACCCTACACTGTACCCACTAAGGCCAGCGGACAGCATCCCGACTTTCTCTGTACCAACTATGGGCCAAAGGAAAAAGCCTTTCGGACAATATCAGGATCCTAAATAAGCCGGATAAATATAATAATATAGTATCATGAAGTAGATTCCAATCTCGAATATGGCCGCCCACACTAAACACTGAAGTACATGGTATCCTAATCGCTCAAATTTGGATTAAAAATTTAATCATATCAAGAATAATAAAAATATAATATTGATCAAAGGAAAACACTCTGACACTGCCAAACCCGCCAAATGACGGGATCGGTGGATAATCCGACAGGCAAAGATGCGCAGTACATATACAGACCGGTGGGTCCCACGGGCCTATGGGTCACTGTATGTAACCACAACGGTTTGGTTATGCAAGACAACTCAGACTGAGAATTTCCCGGTCCGCCTCTCAGCACTCCCATGCATTTAATACATGATTAACTACCTGACTTAATTAATGATTGGTAATAGTAATAATATTTTCCTAATAAATATAATTTATAACTTGGATTATTTAATTCTATCTGATCTTATCTCGAGACTATTTCCCGAATCCTACTTCTATCCTATCTACATGCAATATGACATGATATGACATGCGAATGCGGGTATGTCTCGAATATGCTGGTCAATTTACCGGATGTATATGACAGGTCAGATTAAGTCTCTAAATATGTTTGGTCAGAAAACACCGCAATTCAGATTTATTTTAAAAACATTTTATTTTCGGTTTGGGTTCCTATTTCTGAAGAAAGAAAATCAAATCCCAGGAAACCGTACCTGAGAGTGCTGGTGAGGATCGCGGAGTCGCTCTACTCCGGGGATAGAACACCGGCCTCGGGGTCGGCGTCCGCGTACGTCGGGTCAGGAGTGACCTCGTACTCCGCGAGTGGATCTGAGTCGACTATATCACCTATTTTAATTTAAATTAGATGTTTATTAGCTTTAATGTGATTTATTTCATAATTAATCAATTAAATTAGATTGATAATTTAATTAAGTGTTTGTTCGGATTTCATCATCTTTTCTTGAAAATTCGGCAGCATTTCTGCTGCATTTATGCGATGTCGAAAATTTTCGTTGTTCACATATTGATCCGTTAAATTGTGTTTATCGTTCTTGATCATTTTTATATGTTCATTCTTTATTTTAGTTTATAGTTTGTGGATTTAATTACTGAATCAATTAATTTAAAATAGGAAAATTGATTAATATATATTATATATTATATATAATATTATATTCTATATTCTTTTATTTATTATTTAAAAATAGAGAAATTGATTAATATATATTCTAATATATATTAATATATATTTTACTTTATTATATCTATAAATATTTTTATTAGATTTTTATAAGTTAGAGAAAATAATTTTAAAAATAAAATAAAATAAAATAAAAGAAATAAATAAAATAAAACAAACGAAAAATAAAATAAAAGTAAAATAAAAGAAAGAGTTATTATGCTATTAATGTGTTGGTGTTTTAATGTTTGGGATCATACGCTGACTACCAAATCGTTGGTGCCAATGTACCGATATCCCGAAATCGGGGGCAGTCAGGGAATCTAATCATTTCCCGATCTTTAAGTTTACATGATTAGTCCATGGATACCATCAATCCTTTCGGGGCGGCCTCCAATTAATTATGCACATTTTAGTTTAAGAATTTTTAATTATGTTGAGACTTTTAAGTCATTAGGCCTTAATTATTTTAGATCTAATCCTAATTTAATTAATTATCAGTTAAGTCATCGGCCAATTCTTTAAGTATATATTTTTCACTCCTTAGTTATTTACTCGTCCCAAGGTCCATTTTAGTTTGGCATAACTCTTCTCTTGTCACTTGAGTTCTTCTTCACTTAATTACTTGGCCTATTATTCCTAACCCAACAACTATGTTTTCATAGCACAAATCAACAGGGGCAACAAGGGCAAGCAACGAGCCTCAAAGGCAACAGGCAATAGGCCAAAGCACACAAGGTAACAAAACAATTGGCAATGGAACATATAAGCACATCAGGGGCAATATTTATCGAATCTGGTCAAGTGTAGTACCAAGCCTATAACAGAAAAATCGGATCCCCAACTAAACAGGACAACACAGTGCCCAATTCCACAACCAACAATCAATTATCAGTTTGGGTCAAGGCAACGATCCAGTCCCAAAAATCAATGCAAAACCAATATTCAAGCAAGCATTTGTATCACCAATTAGGGGAGCTTATCCTACCAGTATCACTACAAAGTAACCAAATCAACTAACACAGAGGACCCATACCAGTATAACAATAGAAGTCCAACAGGAATAAACCGGTATATCCGAGCACAACTCATATATTAGGCACATACCACAACAAACTCGGTGCAGACCCGGCTTGGAACCGCACCAATGAGGTGGTGGATCACACAAGCCGAGCGGCACCACACAGGAAAAAACAACAAGTCAAACTAGCAATTCATTTGCCAGTAAAAGAATAAATCAATCAGCACATAATAATCCGTTACCAGACAAAATAGGAGGGAAAATGAGCAGAAAGGGTGATCCCGGAAGGCCTAACTGAACTCTTCTTTCACAAGAGCTCTGTCGCCTCCCAATCTCTCTTCAGAAACTGATCAGAAAGGTTTTTGCTTAACGAATTGCTCTTTATCAGGACTTTGAATTTAGCCTCAACACCTAAAAAACAAACCCTAACGGAAGGAAAAACGGAGATTCACGGGGCCCCGACCTCTTTTAAAGGAGCGAGGCTAGCTATTTTCGAGGCTACTGGTCAAGGGTCGGCCAGATAATAGGGCTATAGGGCGTGTTCATCATAAGAGAGAGAGAGAGGGGTATGGTACATGTCAGGGGAGAGAGAACCCAATTGGGTGAGTTCGGCTGCCTGAGATGACGACTAGAGAGAGGGTCAAGCGACCCGATGCAATGAAGGTGAGAGATAGGATCGGGGAAGGAGATCCTGGCGAGAGAGGGAGAGATGTGTGACAGATTTGATGGCTCTCGGCAAGTACAGGAGAAAAAGGCAACAACAAGAGAGAAGAGAGAGATTAGAGCGGCGAGGGGGAGTGAGTGTGCCCTTCGCTGAAGGGACATATCGAGAGCAAGTGGGGGGGGGGGATGAGGGTGGAGGTGACGGGTTTGGGGGAAACAAAAAAAAAATCAGGGACGGAGAGAGGGGAAAGAACAGGGGGCTGTCGCCCCATTAATTCTTACTCAGAGCAAGAGAGAGAGAGGGGGGACCGGAGGGGTGAGAAGTATAGTGGGGTATTAAATGAGGGGGAGAGAGGTATTTAAGATTTTCTATGACGGGAACTTTGGGGCCAAGCGTGCGGGAAATTTTTGTTAGTTTTAAGTAATTTCTTCAGTTATTCTCTTCTGAGTAATATTTCGGTCTTACTGAGCTATTGGAAATTTTAGAATCTTTTTGCTGATTTATTTATAAATATCCGATGGTGAATCTCCTACTGTGAATTATTAGCTTTAATCATTCATTTGTATACACACATATATGTATATATATATATATATATATATAAATATAAATATATAAATATATATATATATATATCCCTTTAACTCATTTGGGTTGTATTGCTTGTTAAATTCGGGTTAAGTTAATTTAATTATCCTTTTAAATATTATTATTTCCTAATTAAAATTCATGGTTTCACATTTCACCCCCCTTAAAAATTTCGTTTCGTCCCGAAACGAAACTCACGTCGCGAACAGCTCGCGGTGGCTCTCGCGCATCTCGCTCTCGAGCTCCCAAGTAGCCTCCCGTGGCGAATGATGCTCCCACTGCACAAGAACTCGAGAAATAAATCGTCTCCATAGCTAGGTCACTTGTGTGTCTATTATGCGTAACGGTCGCTCTCTGTAAGATAAGTCCGGCTCCACATGAAGAGGCTCGACCTCCAAGATGTGAGAAGGGTCAGGTACGTAACGTCTCAACTGCGACACGCGGAAGACATTATGCACTCCAGCGAGTGAGGGCGGTAGTGCAAGCCGGTAAGCCGAAGGTCCGACTCGCTCGAGGATAAAAAAACGGCCCGATGTAACGTGACGCTAGCTTTCCCTTGACTCCAAACCTCATGACGCCCTTGGTGGGCGAAACCCTCAATAAGGCGTGCTCACCGACTGTAAGCTGGAAGTCGCATCTCTTGGGGTCTGCGTAGCGTCTCTGTCGGTCCTGTGCTGCGCGTAAACGCTCGTGGATCAACTTGACGGTAGCATGGCTCTCGTTGATCATCTCAGATGTCTTAGGCTCGTACGTGCCGGCGGGTCCCTAGCATAAGGGTGTACGTACTGGCTGTCCGTAGAGCGCCTTGAAATGGGACATGCCGATCGAAGCGTGATAGCTGCTGTTAAACGCGAACTCTGACAAGCTGAGGTGCAGCTCCCAACCTCCACTCATCGTGAGTGCGCAGGCGCGTAGCATATCCTCGAGAGTCTGGATCGTACGCTCGGACTGTCCGTCGATCTGTGGATGGAAAGCGGTGCTGAAGCTGAGCGTCGTCCCAAGGGCCTCATGGAATCTCCCCCAAAATCGAGACGTGAAGCGCGGGTCACGGTCGGAGATGATCTGTGTAGGTACCCCATGATGTCGATACTGCCAGGCCAGGTATAACCTCCTCATGTCCTCGGCCGATGTCCCCAATCGAAAGGGAATGAAGTGTGCGACCTTGGTAAGCGTGTCCACAATGACCCAAACTGCGTTGTGCCCCAGTCGCGTCCTGGGCAACCCGGTCATGAAGTCCATCGTAATGATGTTGAACTTGCGTTGGGACTTCGGTAGGGGCTGTATCAGTCCAGCCGGCCTCTTACGGTCGGCCTTAACCTTCTGACATACGAGACACCTAGCCACGTACTGGGCTATCTCCATGTGCATCTTCTTCCACCAGAAGTGTCTCTTGAGGGTCTGATACATCTTGGTATCGCCTGGATGGATAGCGTATCCTAAATCGTGGGCCTCGGTCAAGATCTTGCTCTTGAGATCTGGGTCCTTAGGTGCGCACAGGAGATCGTCAAACAGAAGAGCTCCATCGTCAGCGATGTGAAAACGCGGTGCGGTGCCCTGGGGTACACTAGCGATGTACTTCGCCAACAGGGGATCGGAGGGCTGTGCGAGTCGTATCTCGTCTCGTAACGTGGGCCGAATGGCCAAAGGTGCTGCCGTGGCGATATGGATCGAGGTGGAGGTGGATGGCGCGTCCGCAACGGTCATGACGAGATCCAGTCGTCGCATGTCCTCAATCAACTGGTGCTGCTCGGTGATCAGAGTCGCAAGGTTCGCGCTACTCTTGCGACTCAAAGCGTCAGCCACTACATTGGCTTTGTCGGGGTGATAAAGGATCTCAAGCTCGTAATCCTTCATCAACTCCAGCCACCGCCTCTGCCTCAGGTTGAGCTCCTTCTGCGTAAAAACATACTTGAGGCTCTTATGATCGGTGAAGATCTTGCACTTCGCTCCATAGAGGTAATGTCGCCAGATCTTCAATGTGAAGATCACGGCGGCCAACTCCAAATCGTGAGTCGGATAGTTCCTCTCATGGGTCTTAAGCTGTCGTGATGTGTAGGCAATGACGTGCCCCTTCTGCATCAGGACGCACCCGAGTCCAAGCCGGGATGCATCGGTATAAACCGAGTACTCCGTATCGAGCACCGACATGGCTAGAATGGGCGCAGAGACGAGACGTCTCTTGAGCTCCTCGAAGCTCTGATGTCGCTCGGGAGTCCACTCAAACCTGACTCTCTTCTTCAACAGTTGGGTCAATGGTGCGACGAGTACGGAGAACCCCTCTACGAATCGCCGGTAAGAGTACTAGATTATCCGCATGATGCAGAAATAATTTTTAAGTTTGTGTTAAGTGTTATTGAGGAATTTCAATGTCGAGATAAGATTTTTGTAATTAGTTTTGATAATGCTAGTAATTGTAATGCCGCAATGCATCTTCTAACTAATACCCTTAAATCCATAATGAATGTTATATTTTTTCACTCAAAATGTGCATTTCATATTCTAAACTTAATTATCAAAGCGGGTATGGAAGCAGACCCAGTTCAGGAATTGATTGGCAAGTACAAGTATGCTCTAAAGTATGTTGATTGAGCATTCTAAAAAAATAAGTTTTTGCAGAGTTGTGCAAGAATATGGGAGTTGAAGTAGTGATGATCCCTTGGGATGTCGACACTCGCTAGAACAACGCATACTCAGACCGACCTTGGATCATACACTGAGTAGAAGTCAGCAGGGTCGACAGTTACTTCCACAACAAAGCGAGTGAAAAACATTAGAGCTGATGGTTTTATTCTTAGAAATTTTTATTCCGTAACAGTAAGACTTTCTGCATCTTATACACCAACAACAATCGCACTATTGGAGGAGCTTGCTCTAATTTCTGATCGGTACGACACCCAAAATAAAGAACTGACTGAAGAAGATATTTTATGACATTCATTGGAACCCATGAAAGCGAAGTTCCTTAAGTATTGGAGCGAAATACCCCCATCACCATCATTGCATGTTTCCTTGACCCAAGGTAAATGGTAAATTTGAAATTTCATAACAAAATACATATGTGGTTTTTTTGTACTAATTAAATTTTATCAATTATAGGCGGAAGGTAAAAAAATACCGCAAACTTTCTTACTACAATTGAAGTAGGGAATGCATATGAAGAAGTGAATATTCTCTTTGAAAGTGTATTCAGAATATATGAGCAGTAACATAATGAGGTATATTATATTTGTCTGGATACTTTTTATTTAAATTATAATTACTTATCCATAATAACTAAATTATTTTTTCTTTAATCAGAATAGGGTGATTTCGAGTGTGCCAGCACCAACAAATCCATCAATAAGAGGTAGCAGGTCTACTATGTCTCGTATTCAGTCCATCCTTCGTAAAAACTCCGGCTCATCTTCAACATCTATCCCACGTGCAACCAGCTCAGAGATATAAATCTTTGGAAACTCCACGTCTGAGTATGACAATATAAGGCTCGACGATGAAATTTTTAGCATTTTGCAATATTGGCATCAAGTGAAGGGCGTGATCCCCATTTTAGCATCTATGCCTTATGATATTTTTACCGTTACTATCTCCACAGTAGCTTTAGAATCTTATTTTAGCGTAGCTAACAGAGATTCTGACTGATAAAAAACAAGATTGGGCGAGAATATATTTGATGCTCTGGTTTTACTAAAGGATTGATACAATGCAGAAAACAGACTTCAAGACAAGTCTTGGATGCACTCACTTGATCCAGAAGATACTACAGTCGCATCGAGTCCTAATCCAGGTGAATGGATGCCACAGTCAGAGGTGAACCAAAACCAGTGTCGTGATGAAGGAGATCCATTTGCAATATACTCAAATCCATATATGTATAACTATGAAGAATATGGTTATATGTACCACCACCCGCCGTCAGAATCTTTTTAGGGAGTAAGTTCTTTAATTTTAATTTAAATATTTTAATTTTAATTTTTAAATTACACTAACATATTTTTAAGTTATTAACTCCGCCTATGTTTCTAACACAGTCGGTCCCAAGCCCAAAAAAATGAGGAGGAAAAATTTGACAAACATAATATTTTATGAATTACTATAAAAATATTTTAACACATGCCCATGTTTTTTTGACATTTTTTCCATTTTTTATGTTTTATGGAATTTTTTTTTTGAATTTTTCAAAACACAATAATACACTATATAACATATTTTTAAATTACAAAAATCATTTTTTAATATTTAGTTTCAATTTTTGATATTTTTTATTTTTAATATTTTATTTTCATTAAATAATTTAAAATACGTACATAATTTCAAAATTTTAAAACTTTTGTTTACAATTTTGACATTTTTTTTTATTTTCTGGATTTTTAAAATCTTTGACATGTTAAGACACACCGTGTTCAAAACACGAATAATCACGACACGTTTGGACACAGGACGATTTGACACAACACAGATGAGCACGACACGTTTAACACGACGTGCCTTAACCGTGACGTGCCGCTCCTCTCTATTTTTAACACGGCACGACACAACACGAAAAAAATAAAAAATAATAATATAGTACGACACAATACGAAATTACGACGTACTTTGCACGACACGGCACGACACTACACGGCACAATTTTAAAACACTATCCATACCGAGGTTTCTTGACTTTCCTAAGTCCTAACTAAACTAGACTAAATGACGATCTAACCCCTGTTTAAAGTACTTATTATTATTATTAGTACCTCGACAGCGACAGCGACAGCCACAGCGACAGCAGCTCCCGCTGCCTTTCCCTTTCTACCCTTCGACGTGACCCCCTGTTTTACTTTTATAAAAATACACCGTTGAGACTCCACAGTGGCGTTATTGTAGTATATCTAAAGAGCGAGGGCTATTGTCTTATCGGGAGGCGCAAGCGCCAGGCCCAGGCGGTCTAATCTCCCAGGCTTTGTTTCTTTCTCTTTCATGAGAGAGAATATGAGATGACAAAGTGTCATGTCAGCCTCCAGTTTCATTCACCCCACACATTTCCATTGTCCTGCTGATAACTCCAAACGAAATATATATTATATTATTTGCTTACGGGTGTCTCTCTATGCTGACATAACTGGAGAGGAATGAATCGAAATACGAGGCTATCTATAAAAGTGCTGTGAGAGAGAATTACTCTATTTATTTTTTTATATTATATCGGAAAAAAATAAGAAGAAGAAAGAGCGAGAAGGAAAGGTTGGGTGGATTATTATCGTGCGATGAGGCTACTATAAAAGTCGTGAGAGAGAGAGAGAGACTGGGTCTGGGAAAAAGGAAGGAGAGAGAAGAAACTAACGCGGCGGCTGAGGCTGAGAGAGAGAGAGAGAGAGAGAGAGAGAGAGTTTTCCTCAAAACTGAAACCCTAGAGCTAGAGAAGAGGAAGAAGAGAGCTTTAACTGCGATTTCTTTTTGCTGTTTCCGGGTATTTTCTTTTTCGAGATCTCAAGTGAAGAATCTGCTTGTTTGCGAGATTTGCTGAAACAAAGGTCTATTTTTTTAACCAATGAACACGTAGGTGCCTCGAGATTCGCTCGCTAGGAGAGAGGAGAGAGGAGAGAGGAGAGAGGAGAGAGAGAGAGAGAGAGAGAGAGAGAGAGAGAGAGAGAGCTGTAAGCCTGTAACTGCGATTCCGCTCTCTTGCCAGATTTCTAGGGCTTTCTGAACATTTCTAAAGCAAGGAGCTGCCTCCGTCCAGGCGTCCACGCCCACAAAAATAGAGAAAATATTTAAAGGAGATTGGTGTTGCTTTCTTTTTCCTAGTTTTTTGATTTGAAAAAACAAATTTGTTTGGTCGGAGAAGAGAAGAGAAGAGCTGCGCTGGAGCAAATAGGAGGCATGTCTTCGCTGAGCAGGGAACTTGTTTTCCTGATACTCCAGTTCCTGGATGAAGAGAAGTTCAAGGACACCGTACATAGGTACAACGCTTTCATTCAAAGAGAATTCAATTCATAACCTTCTATTTGTGAACTACTCCCGGAATGTCAGCTTAATTTAGTGGGAAATACTCGACCAAAAATGAAAATCTTCTTTTCTCAATGGAATTGTTCCCATGGTTTGTGCGGATGTATTTGGCGTTTATGGTGTTGTTGCAATTATGGAGGTTTCTGGCAGCTGCATTTAGTTCCAGAAGGTTTTTTTGGTCAAAATTAATTTTGGGAAAGTTATTACATAATGGGATTAATTGCGTCCCTTTCAACTCTTTTTCTGCTGTTGGGGTATATTTAGGTGGTTGTTTAAAAAAGACTTGCATCCATGTGCATTAGTGTTATTACTAATTATTGAATAAGTTACCATTTTTAGATATTTACACAATAATAATATGTACATTTATGTCTTTGGATGTGTGTCAAGTCTACCATTCATTTACACTGATTAGCATTTTACCTAATGAACCATGCACTTACATAGTTAATAAAATAAAATAGGCTTTATGTTTTGAATTTTTTTTATCATTATTCTTCTGAGACATTGAACATTTATTTTGTTTGAAATGTCTCATTGCAGACTGGAACAGGAGTCAGGATTTTATTTCAACACGAAGCACTTTGAAGACCTTGTTCAAGGAGGTGAATGGGATGAGGTTGAGAAATATCTTGGTGGGTTCACTAAGGTTGAAGACAACAGATATTCCATGAAAATATTCTTCGAGATAAGAAAGCAAAAGTATCTCGAGGCGCTTGATAGGTGTGTAAAGGATTTTTATAGCTTGACCAATTTTCTTGATTTTTTTTCTTTTTATAAATACTGGATTTAAAAATAATTTTTTTAGGCATGATCGGGCAAAGGCAGTAGAAATACTAGTGAAGGATTTGAAGGTGTTCGCTTCATTCAATGAGGAGCTCTTCAAGGAAATCACTCAATTGCTCACTCTCGATAACTTCAGGCACTGTTTCCTCTATATACTTATTTTCTCTCTGTTGTCAATTTTGATAGTTCTAAAGGAAGCGTGCTCATCTTTACTGGTCAACTTGGAACAGGCAAAATGAGCAGCTGTCAAAATATGGGGACACAAAGTCGGCACGTAATATAATGCTTTTGGAACTAAAGAAGCTAATAGAGGCTAACCCGTTGTTCCGGGACAAGCTTAATTTCCCTCCTTTTAAAGCCTCCCGGTTGCGCACCTTGATCAATCAGAGGTACTAAACCTATCATTTCTTTAACTCCATAAGAGTTGGATTGATGCACGTAGCATGAATGCTTCTGATTTTGCTTTTCTTAATAATTCTGCAGTCTGAATTGGCAGCATCAGCTGTGCAAGAACCCACGGTCTAATCCAGACATAAAGACTCTGTTTACTGATCACTCATGTGCCGCCCCTCCCACCAATGGGGCCCGTCCAGCTCCGCCTCCAACCAATGGCCCTCTTGTGGGTCCCATCCCTAAATCCGGGGCTTTCCCTCCTATGGGTGTCCATAGTGTATGTCGTCTTGCTCTTTTATCTTATCTATAACGGGGATTGTTCTTCACTAGGTAATAATTGTTTTCATGTGGTAAATCATTTCAGCCATTCCAGCCAGTGGTTTCACCTTCACCTAGTGCTATAGCAGGGTGGATGACGAATGCCAACCTGTCCTTACCACATGCTTCTGTCCCCCCAGGCCCACCACCTGGTCTCGTTCAATCTCCAAACACCGGTACAACATTTTGCATTTCCATGAGGTTTATTTCAATTTAATTAATTGACTTCTTATTTTTAATCTCACAAGTGTTTTTTTTTTCTTCTGAGTTTTTCAGCTGCCTTTCTAAAGCATCCAAGGACACCAAGTGTTCCCCCTGGGATGGATTACCAGAGTGCAGATTCTGAGCACCTCATGAAGAGAATGCGTGGCGGCCAGCCTGATGAGGTACAAAGACTTAAAAACTTCATTTGAAAAACATTTTCACATGCGGGGGACTGTCGTTAATGATATTTGGTGTCAAATGGTGCTTATTCTTTTGTTGGTGCTTGAAATAACTAATTTTATATGATTAGATGTATTGTATTACACTCCAATACTTGCATGGAAAATAAAATTGTAGTAAGAAAAAAAAAATGTAGTATCTTGATTCTATTTCTATAGGCACCATGTGATGGAAATATTGACAGATATTGGTTGCATATTTTGTCAGCTGGTAATATACACCAAAACAAAGTTGATATGATGCAACGCATTGTGCACATGTTCTATATGTCGTGATGTATCAAACCAATTTGTTCTGTATTCAAAAGTTCAAAAAGTCATTATGTGAGATTTAGTTCTGTTGGCACTGTATTTGGACCATGACCGATCACAGTGATCTCCTTTTTTTGTACAGTTTCCAATTTCTCACTCTATCGTACAAGACTAATAAATATGATGTCCACAAATAATGTAGGTATCTTTCTCTGGTGCGAGTCATCCACCGACAAGCATGTACTCACAAGATGATTTGCCGAAGAATGTGGTTCGCACTCTTAATCAGGGATCTAATGTCATGACCCTAGACTTTCACCCTGTTCAACAAACTATTCTTCTAGGTTTGTCTCTTTCAACTGCCTATTGTGCTATTGCCTTTTTTTCTCCTGGTCAGATTTTTAACAGTTTTACTTTTCTTGCAGTGGGAACAAATGTGGGTGACATAGGGATTTGGGAGGTCGGATCTAGAGAAAGGATAGCTCACAAGACATTCAAAGTCTGGGATGTTAGCGCGTGTAGTCTGCCTTTGCAGGTTCTTTTATTTAAATTCGTTGTGAACTTGTGATGCAATTTTTTAACCTTTTGTGTTTTCCACTTCACTTTGGTACACTTAATACATCTTATCATCAGGCCACATTGATGAAAGATGCAACCATATCTGTCAACCGATGCCTGTGGAGTCCTGATGGTTCAGTACTAGGTATACTTAAAATATAAAAGGAATTGCATGCATCTTATTTGAGTACTTTTTTGTAGTACCATATGTGTTTATGATATCCATCATCCTGCTTAATGCAATCTTTTGACATTTATTCTTTTCATAGGTGTTGCTTTCTCAAAGCACATTGTCCAGATCTATGCTTTCCTTCCAAATGGAGAACTAAGACAGCAAGTGGAGGTATAGGTGTACACTTTTCCATTAACTGGTTTACTTTCCTCATTGCTTGTATTTCTAAGCTCTGTTAGTTTATGTAGATTGATGCCCATATGGGAGGTGTGAATGACATTGCATTCTCTCATCCCAACAAGACTCTTTCCATCATTACATGTGGCGATGACAAGCTTATTAAGGTATAGTGCCAAGACACTTGGGCAATCATTTGTTTTAAGTTTCATGCATTGCGTTAAAGAGGACACAAATCTTTAAGTAGAAAGTGGTTGTCAGTAATTATAATTGGAGGAATTATCATTCATTGCATAAAGTAATTGAAAGCAAAAGAGACTTCTAAATTACAAAATAGGGGTTGAGGTTCAAATTACCTAGAGGGAATTTAATGCCTGGAGAGGATGGTTGCTTCAGACTTGCTTGTAATTAAGAAGAAGATGGATGGGTATGATCTGTTGAATGTTGTAAACTTTGTGATCCGGATTTGCTTGGAATGATGTCTGAGTTTCAAAGGGTTGCATCTTTAAAAAGAACAAGGTTTGTATTGAATTATAATGGCAATACATGATTTGATTTGTAGGTTTGGGATGCGACAAAAGGGCATAAGCAGTACACATTTGAGGGTCATGAAGCTCCAGTTTATTCTGTTTGCCCCCACTATAAGGAATCCATTCAGGTAACGCAAAGTGGTTTGCAAGTGATGCACAATGCAAACTGTGCTTGTATGTTGTATCATAATACTTATGAATTATAATATTTTGCAGTTTATCTTTTCTACTGCTATTGATGGGAAAATTAAGGCATGGCTTTTTGATTGCCTTGGATCGAGGGTTGACTATGATGCACCGGGCCATTGGTGTACCACTATGGCATACAGTGCAGATGGATCAAGGTACTGAATGTAAAATTGATGCATTTCTGGTTGCTAATCATTATCCTTCTATTTTTGTATTGAAGCATGTTTTTATTTTTGTCAGGCTGTTTTCTTGTGGGACAAGCAAAGAGGGCGAATCACATTTAGTGGAGTGGAACGAGTCAGAAGGTGCCATCAAAAGGACTTACTCTGGCTTCAGAAAAAGGTCACTTGGTGTAGTACAATTTGACACTACTAGAAACCGATATCTAGCAGCTGGAGATGAATTCATGGTCAAGTTCTGGGATATGGATAACACTAACATTCTTACAACCACCGATGCTGACGGTGGTTTGCCGGTTAGTTCTCATCAAAAAAATTGTTGTTCATGTGTAATTTGCATTTCGCTCGCTTAAAATTCTTTCGTATTTTAAACATGAGAATTCAGGCAAGCCCAAGGTTGAGATTCAACAGGGAAGGATCATTACTTGCAGTCACAACAAACGATAATGGTATCAAGATTCTTGTGAATGCTGATGGCCAAAGATTGCTACGCATGCTTGAAAGCCGTGCATTTGAGGGGTCACGTGGACCACCGCCGCAGCAAATCAATACCAAGGTGGGAAAATAAATAAGTGTTTAGTCTTCCATTTGAAAATGTTTGAGCAAAATATTCTAAATGGGTTAACCTTTTTTTTGTTTTGTTTAATGCAGCCACAGATAGTTAATGCTCTTGGAGGTCCTTCAAATGTGTCGAGTCCTGTAGCTGCCAATGCAGAACGGTCTGAACGTATTTTGCCATCTGTCTCTATGAGCAACCTTGTAAGTAGATTAGTGACATTAGTCAAAAATCCATATTCTTTTCTTTGTTCTGATTCAAAACTATAGCTCTAACATGTGCACCGAAAAATAATCAGGCATCAATGGACAGTAGAACACCAGATGTGAAGCCAAGGATAAATGCCACTGACGAATCTGACAAGGCCAAAACCTGGAAAATGGCTGACATCAGTGATTCCTCTAATCTCAAGGCTCTTCGCCTTCCTGATACAGCTGCTGCTCCAAGCAAGGTATTTTATTATTTCTGTACTTCCCTTGATCTGACTCTCATCTCCTTCCTACTCTTGTGACACGTCATACTTAATTTTTTTTTTTCATTTGTTAGGTTGTGCGGCTGCTCTATACTAACTCTGGAGTAGCACTGTTGGCCCTTGGCTCAAATGCTGTTCACAAGCTATGGAAATGGCAGCGTAATGAACGCAACCCATCTGGCAAGGTTTGGCTAAATTTATATGAATTTATCTTCTCCACTTGTTTCTTTTTGTTGTCCTCTCCTTCATTGCTGTTTGTATATTGACATGCAATTGGTTGTCACAGTCTACGGCAACAGTGGCCCCCCAGCTCTGGCAACCATCAAATGGTATCCTTATGACCAATGATACCACGGACAGCAATCCTGAAGAAGCAACAGCCTGCATAGCTCTATCAAAGAACGATTCGTATGTTATGTCTGCTTCTGGTGGAAAGGTTTCTCTATTTAACATGATGACCTTCAAGGTATGTCCATATAAACATAGCATACAGCAAAACATGGCTCTTTAATTGAACTGCCTGTCATAGATGACTAACTTAAAAAATGCGTATTGTGCAGGTGATGACAACATTCATGTTGCCACCACCGGCAGCTACGTTCCTAGCCTTCCACCCACAGGATAATAACATAATTGCCATTGGGATGGATGACTCCACAATTCAGATCTATAATGTTCGTGTTGATGAGGTCAAAACAAAGCTGAAAGGTCACCAGAAAAAGATTACTGGACTAGCTTTCTCTCAATCATTGAATGTACTAGTCTCGTCTGGTGCTGATGCCCAGGTAATTATCTGAACACAAGTTCAACCTTAAAAGTTGGTTACTATTCATGTCATATTAATAATATAAAACGGTAATGGGATGCAGTTGTGTGTATGGAGCATTGATGGTTGGGAGAAGAAGAAGGCGAGGTTCATCCAGGCACCTCCCAACCGTGCAGCAGGTCCGCTTGTTGGTGACACCCGGGTGCAATTTCACAATGATCAGGCACATCTTTTGGTGGTGCATGAGTCTCAGATCTCCATCTATGACTCCAAACTGGATTGCCTTCGCTCTGTTAGTTCTGCCTCAATTCTCTCCCCTTACAAAACAAACAGTTTCCAACTAGTGTTATTCATCGATGAAATTTATTGCAGTGGTCCCCACGAGATGCTCTCCCAGCTCCAGTATCGAGTGCCATATATTCATGTGATAGTCTTTTGGTGTATGCAAGCTTCTGTGATGGTGCAATTGGTGTCTTTGAAGCTGACACCCTCAGGCTCCGGTGCCGCATTGCCCCTACCTCTTATATGCCCTCTTCAATGTCAAGGTAAATTTTGAATGTCTAACATCAAATCACAAATTATGTTTGCGCTTGTCCCTTGTTATTCTCAAAGTAATGATATTTTCTGCTCTTTTTGTAGCTCTGGAAATATTTATCCGATGGTGGTGGCTTCTCACCCATCAGAACCCAACCAGATTGCTCTTGGAATGAGTGATGGATCAGTTCATGTTATGGAGCCACTTGAATCAGATACAAAGTGGGGCCCTTCGGCAGCTCAAGATAATGGGTCTCATCCAGCCAGGACTTCCTCCCCTGCAATGACTAACCCTCAATCATCTGAGCCACCTACTAGGTGACTTCATCCCAAATTAAAGATAATACAAAAAGGGGATCTGGATTTAGGAATTAGGGTGTAGTTAAAGAATCTTATCATTGCTTTCTTTTTTATGTTTCAATGTTGGATTTGGGTTGATGCATCTGTTGTTGCATGGTGGGTGGGGCGGCCCCCCTATGTAAAGGTTTATTTTGCTGATATCTTAGCTTGTTAGATTCTCTTATTTTTAGTTCATGATAGCAGATCTAACGCGCAAAATACAACCCCCCCAGCTTGGGACGTTATTGTTTGTAAATTTTGGGGTTGCGTTTGGCCGTTTGAAGCACTGTTCCTGTCAGGCTGGTTTCCTTTCTCATGTTATGATATTGGTCCTTTTGGCTTCTCATTTAGAAGGAATTGTTTCCACAGCTTGCACGAAAGAACCTTTTGCTATCTAATTTGAGCACATGATTGTGCAATAGTGGTGCCAGAGTCATCAATGCTTGACCTCTTTTGTTCCAATTATTTACCTACTCTCATCGTAATGTAAATGCTAAATAAGCTTTCGCGGAATTCATTGAACATTTAAACTATTAATGTAATGATTATTACTTAATTTTTATAATAAACAATTAAATCTGAGACGCAAATTTCACTCTAAAAATGATTAAAAAAATGAAAGCTTTACAAGGACCCATTTCTGTCTTTTTTTCATCCCATAATTTGTAAATCATGATGTTTTAGTCAGTGAAATCTGGTATAAGGTAAGGGGTTCACCATTACAAGAGGATATGATACATTATACATTACAGGTTCGTGCTTGGATGCTACGTAGCAATTGAAGAAGAAACAACATGATGGCAAAAACATCAGATTTTACATTAAGCCCCGATCAGATTATGTATAATTATTCATATAATCATATTCTCCATATTATATGTATATAGCATATGTCTAGGTTGTGGCAGTATTCGATATGCGCATTATGTAGATTCATAAGGCGAGCTGCCCCCTCCATTCAACTGACCTTTTATCGATGTCTTTAAGTTGGAACCAGAGTGCTCCTCATTGTATCTGGACCCTGTTACCAGATCATGCTTGGGCTCTTCTAAACAAGATCAAACAAGATCAAACGATCACTTTCTGCATCCCACTTTCTGTTTATGATTGACAATAGGAGTTTATGTCAATTTCTCTCAGTATCGGAAGTACCAGCATGCTGCATGCATTTACTGTTTCTATTATTTTCCCATGTAACATTTACCCATATAGCATAGAACTAAAGAAGTCCGTATATTAAATTTCTGTGTGTAATTAAGTGATATTCTTACAATATCCAGTTGTCACATTGAAAGAGTAATCTCTCTTCCTGTCTCAGTCAAGTATCAAGAATTGATAAGGGAAAACTTAATCCATAATTAACACTAACATGTTGGGTTGCTTAAATTTTATAATCATAGCGGCCTACATACAAATTTAACAAGCATAAGAACATAACAGAGTTCTGTTGAACTTTAGTTACTGGGCACACAGCTTTGACAAGCCACAAACTTTTTATAACGGTCACAAGTAACAAACACAGCTGCTGTTTACCATCCAGAGTGCAGCATAGTATTTCGATCAACACATTTCAGTCTCAGTTCAGAATGGTCAGATCAGATCAAAATCTAAACGTATATTAGTTAAGGTTAGTCGATTCAGATAGTCTGACCGAGGGTTCATTGTAGAATAGCACAATCCTGCTACTTCAGCACTGTGCAAATTCACAGCAATTTTACAGAACACAAGAAAACAAAGACATTAGCATTATCAAATTTAATCAACATTTGGTACCTGCAGAACAAAATGCTAGCGATCAAGAGGATAATTGCTCCAGACAATTCTTCTGAGGAGACTTCTATGATGCTTTTTTTATTTTAAAAAAAAGCCTAATGCTTTATAAAGAAAATTATGTCAAAATAAAAGCACTATGGAAACCATTATTGGATTTTCAACATCCACCTCCAGCCACATATCCACTGCTTGTTCACAACTTCAATTTGACCAAACCACTTCACCCAATGCGGAATAAGGAAAGTAAAGGGGGCATTTCTACCTATATCTTCTCCTCCTACGCACATGCATCTCTCCAGCTGTTGATGGCCCCGCCTCACTCTCCGGTCCATCTCCTTCTCTCTGAACTTCCCCTCTGCCGCCTCCTACCAGCAGATCCTCTCCATCAAAGATAGGGCGAAACACATCAGTCCCCATAGTGAAACCCCCAGGAAAGACCTCACTGGCAGCATCAGTGATAGTAGCACGATTTGACCGAGGCACCTGTCTCAGCCTTGCAAGCACAGCTTCCAGATCCATCCTCACTCTCTCAACATCTTGGGGTCCATATCCACGACCCCTAACTTCTCTTTCCCGCCTCAACAGCTGTCTAGTGCTATCGTTTCTGCGTCCACTCGGCCTCGGTGGTATCTTCTCCACCACCTCTCCAGGAACAGAAACAGGATCAGGTGCTGAACTAGACCCCCCACGCCCATATATTGGGGTCAAATTACTCTCAGTTACCTCCCCCTTACAAACAGGACACTCAGTAGTAGTAAGCAATTGTGTGCTGCTGATCCATTTGTACAAGCACCTCCAACAAAACAGATGGCCACATGCTGTCACCACTGGCTCAACTGAGTTCTCAAAACAAATATTGCATTCAAAATTAGCACAACATTGACACCCTTCATCATTCTTTTTTTCTGCACTGGTTGTACCATTCTCTCTTCCATTCTTTAACCTCTCCCTTCTAGAGGCTTGTAATGCCAGAATGTTGCTCATTAGAATTTCAGGATTTGTGTCAGGATGATGCAGATCAGTACTTGCACCCATGCCAGAAGACATATTGGACCTGTTAGCTTCCATTATTCTCAGGAAACGGAGTTGTGGGGTCTCATGCAATCGGGCTCTAGAGACCCGGCCGGCCCGAGACCCATTAAGAACCAAGTCTTCCACCGGAACTAGCATGGTTGGTGCAGGTAGGAGTCCTGGTAGATTATCTCTGTGACAGTTTAGGCGAAGGTCCGGGCCCAACACAGTGTCTCTGTGGTGGTTACGCAAAACAGGTGTGGATACCATGTCATCTGGTTCCAAGATCATACCCACAGCTGAGGATGATGAGGCGATGGAAGGGTTTGAATTCAGGGTATCAGATGCTGAATTAGAGTTGGAGAGATTGTTGAAATTGGGTTGCGGCAGTAGTACAGGATCAGTGCTGGTAACTGAATTGGGGTGTGACAGAAGTAGATGGTCTGGAGAATCTTCTACCATGAAAGTGGGCTGAGTTTGGGATAATGGGTAGCTTGGATGATTGGGATTGTAGTGCCAACCATTTGGGGCCAACGGACCGAGATCCAAGTACAGATTTTGGTCAATCTCTTCTCCGTTGAGTTCTACAGCCATTGTTGTTTCTGCATCAGAAAAAAAAAATGTGTTTAAATCCTTTTTGTCTTCCTTTTGTTCTATTTTAAGGTTAAAACCACAATCTTTGCTAAGAAGGGATAGTATAGAGCTTAACCTACTATCAACATAATCAATCATTAATCAAATCAAAGGAACCGAACACAAAATTACAGATTTTATTTTTTCTGTTAAAAAAAAATTCATCTCAAATGAATGAAATATATGGCTGCACAAAGAAAACTAGCTAGAATTCAGATCGAATTTTCACTTTAGACCCCTACGAAAAAATCAAGAACGACATGGTCGAGAGATCACCAACAGCTATCGCACGATCAAAATGGAAAAAAGTTATAACTTGAGAAACGATTAATTCGGATTTTCTGGGGATCAGGTGGAAGAAAGAATCGAGCTGACGATCCTTACTAAAATTATTGGTTTAGTTCCACGATCGGGAAAAAACCAAAAAAAAAGGCACCGATTTCCTTATGAAATGTAGATAGAAGTAGGAAAAAAAAAAGAAAAGAAAAGGTGGGCGGGCATAGGAACTTACAATTCCTCCACACCTAAAATGGGGATTTCAGAAATCAGCTCGAACCTCTTCCAGGCTCTTCTCTCTGACTCTGAGGGAAGCTCACTGAAAACGATAGAGATTCGCTGGTAATTTTGTTTGAAATCAGTGTTTCAGAGAATCGGGTTTTGGGTCTATTGGAATGAAAGATCAAAGATGGATATTTCATCATGCACAATATATTTTTAAGGACAATTGAGATTACTAGAGATATTTTAACAAAGACAAAATTAGATATTTCACCTCTTTACCGCTTCCTTCTTCGCTTTGTCATAAGTAGGTATACTTAATATATTTCAATTTGAATATTTACTCTCCAAATTTGAAAATTAAATATTTATTCTTCAAAAATATCAAAATCTTATATATTTACCTCAAATTACTATTATTCTCATAAAAATCAAATTAACAATTAATTAAATTTATAAAATGACAAAATATCCCTCAATCAATCAACATTTCGCTAAGAGCTAGCAAATTAAGAATCATTAATTTATCTTTACTATCTGATCAAGTGAATAGTACGAATTTCAAATTTTAATTTCATCCAACTCTCAAATCTGAAACTCTTAACAAACACATATATTTTTCTTCACAATCAAGATTTAGAATATCCAGTCACATGTGTCTTCGGAAGGTTGTTGGAGCTCGATGAGTCTTTCAAGAAGGCTAATGATTGTGTCGAAAGTTGTCCATTTTCAAGCTCGTGGAATTCATGAGAAAATAAAGAACAAGACTATTTAAAGAGATTGTTGTAGATTTAAGTAAATAGCGGAAATACAATGAAGGGTATTTTTATCCTATTATAATTTTAATTAATTATAATTTAATTTCTATGAAAACAGTAATAGTTATGGGTAAATATCTAAGATTTTAATATTTTAAGGGATAAATATCCAATTTTCAAGTTTGAAGGGGTAAATATCCAAATTGAAATATATTGAGGGTATATACCCAATTCTGCCTTTAACAAAATAGGGTATGTTTGGATGAGCCAGGAATAACAGAATAACTACTGTTTTTGGAATAGAAATAACAGTTGTGTATCCAAATGTAAATCTACTGTTTCGGAACAGTAATAATAGTTACTATTCTGCTATTCTATGATGATGATGAATTAGCTTATGTTATTCTCAACTCTTCATTACTATTCTCAACAAACAATCCAAATAATATTTCTACCATCCGAAATAGTATCAACTTTTTACTATTCTCGCGCTAACCGAAAAATCACTATTTTTTCACTATTCTCATTTGCTATTCTCAATTCCTCTATTCTTAAACTTTTCTTTGCACGATCCAAACACACCCGTAATGAAGGTAGACCCGTTACCAATAACATCATAAAAAAATCTTGGACCAGGATGATCCGATGTTGTCTTTTTGAAAATTATCCCAAGTTGAAAAAAAAAATATCAGAGGGATAAGAACAGAGTCAAAATTGAAATTTTAGTAATAAAAATGAAAAAAAAACTTGGTGCATGACCCCAACAATAATCATTTATTGCAAAAAGAAAAAAAATTCAAATTTAAAATTCGAACGTTTTTAAATATGATCTATAAATATAATTAATGATATACTATATATAATTAGATTTAGTCCATCTTCTTCGTTTAATAATTCAATGAACGAACAATTACAACTATCCATCTCCATCCCCTTTCGATAAAATGAAATCATTTTAAAAAATTACCTATGCAGATCGGAATGTGACCAATTCGTCAAAACACAGATCAAACAAGCTGAAATGCTATTGACAACCTCTTATAACCAGGGAATATATTGCTCCTATATATTTTTATATTAGAAAAAAAGAACCAGACAATGTGAGTGTCAAATTGTGACACTGTAAATAAATTATGTCAATAGAATTACAAGAAATTAAGGGTTGAATACTAATGAACAGCATGAATACAAAACTCTGTACGGTCAGGCGGGGGTGCTCAAACTACTCAGTCCTCTTTCCAGATGCGGCCAGTCACACGCAACTTGAGTTCTTTACTGGTACTGGTACTGGTACTGGTACTGGTACTGGTACCACCTGAGAAGGAAAGTGCCGCATTCCTGTATATTATGAGCCCACCATTACTCAGCCACTTTTTCAAGGGCAAGGCACCATATGCTTCCTAGTTCTCTCCGGCATGTGGGGGCACTCATCTTCCACCCTTAGCTTGCAGCTTGAGCACAGGACATGTCCACTTGGGCACCGCAAAGGAGAGAAGATCAATCTAGGATGTTAATTGGATAACAAAATGGGTTTCTGGCAGACAATATCAAACAGATATTGCAAATTAATGCTTTTACATCATTTCAACAGATATGTTTCTTATTCTATTCCTTAACATCTTGTTGATGCTCATGCTGTATATAGAATAAGAAACATATCTGTTGAAATGATGCACATTCGAGTGAAGCGTGGGGAGGTGAAAAATTCATAAGAGAAATTAAGGTTAATTACAGAAATACCCGCACCTGGATTTGAACTGAAAGCTGAGGCAGTTTGATTGAACAAGGAAGAGAGAGTGAAGCGTGGGGAGGTGTATGAATGAATGAATGAATGCATGAATTGGCTGGAAGTATATATTGGCATCATGTACCTACTAGTAATTTTGAAAATTTAAGTTCCAACTTCGGCGGAAATTTCCTGTTTATTTTTTGGGATAAGATAATTGTCCCAAAATAAATCCTAGTTCACTCTCCCAAGATAAAAAAAATTAGTTTTGAAAGTAGAAAATCACTTTTGACAGTTGATCACAGCATATGTGAACTTCAAAACACAATTTTTAAATTTTCAACTGAGTTCAAATACTTAGTACAACTAGTACAAAAAATTATTAAAAACGAAAATAATAATAATAGTTGCTTTAAAAAGTACAAAAAAATTGATTCGAAAGATAAAAAAATAAACATATTTTAAATTCAAAATCAATATTGTCAGTATTAATACTAAGGAAACTTCATAATATTTCAGATTTCATCTAAAATATAAAATATTACAACTCGTAAATTCTTACTATTATTACTTTCTAATTATGTTATTAACACTAAAGTACTATAGCTATTATTTTTTTTATAATAAATCAAGATAATAATAAATATTAATATAATTTTATTATTACTATTATTACTATTAATACTCTGATATTCAACTATTACCACTGATATATTTCATAAATATTAACATTGATTACTTGAACTATTTATATTATTATATAATAAATATTAACACTAATATATTCTAACAATTATTAACATGCAACTAAGAGAACTAACATTATCATATTTTAACTAGCAACACTTGAAAAACAAATAAAAGAACAAATAATATCATATTCTAACTAGCAGCACTTGCAAAACAAATAAAAATTTTCACACAACACTTGATATTTATTACAACAAAATAGGTCGAAAATATTTAGCTTCACCCAATTGTGAAGTCACTTGGGAGAATGCAGTCATCTAAAACATTAGACGATTGCATTTCTAACAACAATACTACATTTCTAACAATAGTAATGTAACACACTAAACTAACATCGGTCATTCATAATCATCTCTGTATCACACAAAATAATTGAGCAATGAAAAAAGAATAAAGAGGAGAGAATGTTAGAGCGAGCAAGTATGACTAGTGAAAAAAGAGAAATCGAGAAAAATGATGAAACTTTAAGAAAAAGAGATGGAAAGAGTGATCTTAAAAAAAAAAAAAAATTATCATAATTAAGTATTAATAGTCATACCAATTAGTATCAATAGTAATTGCTTGAGCTAATGAAAGATAGTAGTTACAGAGGAGAAAGAAAAGATGAGTAGAGAGATATTAATAAAAAGCGAAAATTATGGACATAGAAAAAGAACCGACTGTTGAGGCTGTGGACTGAATGGGGGATTTGATAGTAGGGGGTATAATCTTTTCTCTTATTTTTTTTTACTAATTGGACTATTTATTATACATATTTTCTTCCATTTGAGTTTTGAATCTAGGATAAAGAGAATATTTTGTTTTTTTGCTACTATATTAAAATCTAGTTCTCTTGAATTTATTACAGTATTTCCATGTTTGTATCTTTTACTAAAAAAACTTTTAAAAGAGTATTTTTTTTGGAGGAGGAGGTTCAAGACTAATTAATATTCGAGAAATCATATTCCAGGATATGTTAAATTTGAAATCTAAACATTTTTACAAGTCAATCGATAACCAGTTTAGACAAATACGAGATATTTGCTGAATGTGAATTTTTTTTTTGTGAGAAGCTGCAATGTGAATTTATGACTAACAATTAGTTTATAAGAGCATCCGCATTCTGTTGTTAAATTAATTGTCAAATCTTATTTGACAATTGTCATTTGAATTTCAGGGATGCAGAGTCTAAATAAAATTAGATAATTATCTAAACTTAATAGTCCATTTAACAAATCACATTAATGGAGAAGTAGAAAATTAATTATAATAATGTTATTTTGATAATTACAATCTATTTAGGAATGTCATTTTAAAAAAAATTATTAATTTTAAAATGTGACATAAAATTTTATTTTTGACAATCATCATCAATGTGGATGCTCTAAGCTAATATTTTTTAAAAAAAAATACTTTAGTTTATAGTTCAAGGTAACTTTAGTCTAAGATAATCATTGTGATATAACTTGCATATAAATTAAAATACAGAGACAATTAATTAAATACATGTTGAATGGTCTACAAGACTACAACAGCTGAAGAGTAATACTGAGTGAATAGATCAAAATTTAAAATATAAATTGGCCCAAAGTCCCAAAGGCCCAAAAGGCCCAAAAGGCCTGGAATGATATCACAACCCAAATCACACGTCTGGGATTAGAATTAGATCCTAATTCCTCTATCATTTCATTTCATTTCATTTCATTTCATTACCAATTTCTATAGATTGATAGTACTGTTACTACTGTACCACCTCGTCTCCTCTCTCAGCGCAGCGCTTCTTTCCAAGCTCCAACAATGGCGTCTCGTCTCATCGCTGGTGGTCGATCAAAAACCCTGGCTCAAGCGCTGAACAATACATTAGCCCCTCGTTTCATCCACTCCTCGATCCCCTTCTCCGCATCGAGAGCTGCCTCTTCTTGCTGTGATCGCTCTCTCTCCGACCCCCGTTCCAATCCCTTCGCCCTTGATTCTCACATCAAGGTATGCCTTACCAAATTCATCTACCGAATTGACACTCCAGTAAATTCTACTGCCAATAGCGTTTCTTTTGTTCTTCCTATTGTTCTTTGTAACGTGCATGAGATGAAAGCATGCTAATTTGTTCCTGTGCCTCCATTTTGGGGTTAATCCGTTAAGAATTCAAATTGTACGCTCATATATGATCAGACCCTGCTTGTTCGCTCTACTTGTTTTATTTTTTTCATCTGTTTTGCCACTGAATTGGGGCTTCAATCCTGAGATAAAATGGTGATATCAGAAGATACTGGATAGTACTTAACTATTTGTCCCTATTTGGAGAGCTCCTCTTTCTACAACCCATCTATATTTGTCTTTCATGTATTTTACAACAGAGAAACAAGATACACAATTCACACATGAGAAACAACCACAGTATGTCGCTTTCGTTGTTTCATTATGTATATATATATATATATATATATTACATTTGTTATGTTTGGACAGAACAATCGGCATGAACAGACCTTTCGCCTGACTTCATTGAAACCCTTTTATGCTACATCACAAGTCACTATTCCCCGCTGGTTTTCTTCTAAGATCAACATTGACTCCCAGGTCAGTAATTTAGTTCCCACTTCACACTGCTGGTTTATTAACATGGTACATAATATGGCTAAAGTCAGGTTCCAGATCTAACTTTTTGCCAAAATTAATCAGATGCCATTAGTTGCTTATAAGTACAGTAATTTATATTTCTTATTAGCCCAAGCTTTACTGGTATTTCCCAAACAGTGTTGAAAATATTTCTTAGCTTTGGGGAATAATTTACATAGTTTTTCAAAAGCACCAAGTATAGCTCATAGTTTCACATAGTTTCACATAGTTTCTCAAAAGCACCAAGTATAGCTCATATGATCCCAAAATAAGAAACATCTTATGTTGCACCAACTCTAATGTATATGATTGTGAAACAAGAAACATACCGTATTGAACTGCGAAGAGATGGATGTGAAGTAAATTATATAGGTATGCACTGTGGTCGTCATGTTTACTATTGGTCGCATGGGATTAACCTGAAAGCCTAAATGGCTGCTTCTAAAATTGCCTTTGTGTGTGAGAATGCAATAATGGTTATGGTTCTGAACGATTTTGAGTTGGATTTCTGTTATTTTTTTTTCAAACATGACTATCATGTCTTGTTGCCATGGTCAACCTGTTGACCTATTGGTCAGGTCAGATCAGGTTGACTTATATGTTAACATAGTTACCAATTTTAAATTTCAATTTTGGATAAGCATTACAATTCGTTCTCAAATCAAATACAGTCCAAGTGAATAAGGTTGCTAGTTATTGAGGAGCTGATTTTAAAGAGGTACATGAAATGATGTAGGGACTGGGTAGAGTAGAAAGTACAGGTTTATTTAATTGGTTCATGTGCTGATTGCACCTGGCCTATCCTACCAATGGCTTCCCTGGGTCTGGTTAGGCATTGGATTTGATTAGGTTGAGCTGGGTTGCCACCTTATTTTTGTAGCCCATATAGAAAGGCACAAATAATCATCAGAACTCATCCTTTTAGTGTAATTTTATTTTATTTTATTTCTGAATGAAAATAAATTGTAACCAGGACAGATCTGTTGGAGGATTTGGTATGTGTTTGGCAGATCACCAGGTCTTACCTGGATTGACTTATCAACCTGTTGGGTAATTTTTATACAGGTCTTATTGGGTCAGGTCAAGAAATGCAACCTCTACCAGGATCTTATCCATTAGTACGATAGATTAGAGAGGTTTGGGTTGGATCAACAATTAGCAGCCCTCTTTAAAAACTACCTGAATTTTAAACCCCTTGCATGATTCATTCTTTATTTTGTTGTCCAGATAAATAAGGCATCTGGTGTAGCAAAAGAACCAGAGAAGGTGACAGCATTCAGCCCATTGGAAGGAGCTATCCCCAGAAAAAGCCTCTTGTCAAATGAAAGCACAAAAGTGAAGAGGTATGAACAGTCAATCTGGTTGACCTACTCCCTAATCCCGGTGCTTCTTGCCACCTCCAAATGGAACTTCACCACGGGTCTCGCTGTACTCTTCACTTATCACCAGGTCTATGGTTTCTTCAAGGAGATAATTCTTGACTATGTGCACCATGAGGTGACCCGGGAATGGGTTCTCATCTATTTCTCTCTGCTGCTCATATTCCTTGCAAAGGAAACCATTTTCCAGTTCAATCTGGTCTAAGCATTGCATGCTGGTGTGGTTGGGGAATAAAAAGGGTACTTTTCTGTTTTCTCAGTGCAACTTTTGCGGATTTTATTTCCTGCTTTTGTATTTATGGTGTCAGGTTTAACAAGCTTTCAGTTAAATAAAAGCATTGGATGTTTGTTTGTTTGTTTGTCCAACTAATTGTTTGAATACTTTTCTTTTTCTGTCAGTGAAAAGGCTGATTGTTTTCTCATAATTAATCTTTTGATATTTTTGAACTAGACTTTTATTAGAAACTTTTATAGTTGTGTAATATGGATTCTTATGTTCTATTTTCCCCTTAAAATAATCTTAAAGTTCGTTAGTGCAATATAATTCCTACACCATCGATTTTGGGAGTGGGCTATGATTCTCTCTTGCACCCATAATATTATGCTTGAAGTTCAAGGGATCTGCCATTAATTAACTCAGTAAGCACCAAGGAAAAGGGAATTTGTATGGATGATTTACTTAAGTTTGATTCGAGTAGGATTTGATTAATAATGGTAAATCTGAGATATAGCTGAACTCGAGTTAGCTTAACCCAACCAATTCCAGCTTTTGCCTCTTCGAGTCGAGACGAGCTAGTTCACTGGTTAAAGCAAAATTCTAAAATCCAAACGCTCCAAGTATGATTTTTAATATTCACATATCATGTCTAGACGGTATTATGTCATTTGTTGTTGTGTGTTTCATGTGTTTGATGTTTAATTTATTTATTGTACATCAAATGATTTGAAAGTTTACTCGTTTGGAATTAATGGTTCTTGATGTATCGTTAAGTAAACATAATTAGATTAATTAAATGAAAATCTATTTTTATACTATGTGTATGTCCAATAACTATTTTAAATGCACAATTTTAATTTTTAATTGTGTCTGATATAAAAAATATCAATATTGGAACAATAATGATTTTCATGTGCTTCATCTATCTACTAGTCTTAGTAAAATTTACATAATTTTTATTGCTGAAAATGTAACTTTTTTTCCTTTTTTAATATAAATAGTAATTTGGGTTAACTGGTCAAAACTAAAATTTCCTCTTGAGTCGACACAAGTTCGTTGGTCAAAACTAAATTTTAAATCCAACGTGCAGTATTTTTTTTTTGTTATGTGCATATATAATACATGATTTTTTTTAATATTCAAATGCCATATGTTTGTTGTGCGTTTCATAGATGTGTTTGATGTATAATTTATGGGCAATTTTATATTTTTCCTTTCTTTCAAAAAGTTTCAACGAAGTATCATTTTTAAAAATATATAATTAAAGAATATAAAAATGCACTATTCAAATTGAATATCTCTTAGTCCAATAATCAAATGCTCAAGAGACATGAAATATATCACATCTTATCGAGGATACATTATAGGTTAGAGATATAATTATTTTACCAATAAAATTTAATATATTAAATGATGAAACTATATATATTGCTGAATTTATAAATACTAGGTATAAATATTGGAAGCAAGAGTAATGACCTACATATTATATCATAAGTTGAAAGTTTTATGTTGAAAACAAATTTTTTTTCTTTCACGAAATATCATATTAAATTAGGTTCGAATGACAAATTGAGAACGACTGTAAAAATTTGAGTGTATAAATGAAGTAAAGTAAATAAAAAAAATAAAAACATTAATTATTTAGGATGAACAATTTAGAGGAGAGGGCATTTTATTTCAAACTTTTTGAAAGAAGGCTCCCAATAGTATTTTGTTGAACAATTTAGAGGAAAGTGCATTTTGTTTAAACTTTCGAAAAAAATGGCAAAATGTAAAATTTCCCTATAATTTATTGTATATCAAATCACTTAAAAATAAAACTTAATCGTTTGAAATTGCTGGTTCTTGATGTGTCATCAAGTAATTAATGCTTAGATTGAATGAAAAATCTATTTTTAAGTTGTGTGTATGTCCAGTAAAAAATCTTCCAACGTGTAATTTAATTTAATTTTTTAATTCTGTTTTATTAAAAATTATCAATATCGGAACAATATTTTTTTTTGTCAAGTATTCCCTTTTTAATCCATTAGATTTAGTAAATTTTACATTTTTTTTTGTTGGAAATCTAACTTTTTTAAGGGATGCGCTATCTACAAAAAAGTTTTTCTTCACACACCAAACAATTTTTTTTTAAATACTGCAACTTTTTAATACTCATTGAAACATTAATTTCTATATAGTAATTATTTCATATTTCTTGGAAACTTATTTTTAGAAGGGATATAATATTATAAAAAAAAATCGTTTGGTGTGTGGAGCAAAACATTTGATGTAGATAGAGCCTCCATTTTTTTAAATGTATGTAAGTATCTAGTTTAGCATGATGTATATACTATATACACATCTATAATTTTTATTATCGTGTACATATATAGAAAGCTGCGGCCAAATATTTTAAGTATATGAAAAAAACAAATAAAATTTGGCGATCTTTCCTGTACGTACGTACCTGTCCTAAATTATCTCTACTCCTCATTATTATCTACTCTTTATTTAGGTAGGTATTCTGATATGATTGATTCCAAAAATTACATCAATGGTTAATATCAAAATAATCAGATCAGACTTTATATTTTTAGCATTTTTCCCCTTAAAATGAGATTTTATGTGGCACCTTCTATGTGACGAATATGTTGAAGTTTTTAGTTATTTTATTTTATGTTTGTTACACAAGCATCAGAATCCACTGAAGAAAATAAAAAAAGAAGAAAGAAAGAAATGAAATATCCTACTCTGGCATTTTTGAATGTCTGATTTGCAATTAGTTGCTTAAGATTTACATCAATTGCAATAATTTCATGTCTTTTGTCTGTTTAATTTCTCGTTATTTTCGGTATGCACCCCTTAATTTTCATCTTCGTCTGATATACGATAATATAACAAATAACTATTCATTGAAGTAGAGGAAGACTAACGTACCATGAAGTAGATGAAAAGTTCACGAGAAAAACATTAAATATCTTCATTTCTTGTTGTCTTAAATTTTCTCACTTTTAATTTCCACAACATAATATAATGACAAATTATTACATGTTTATAATTTTTTTCATGTTTGTATGGAAATACAATAGAGAACTTCTTAAAGTAGATTTACGTACTCTAATTTTGCAAAAATACAATGCAACTATGTGTACATTAGTCAATGTATAATTAAAATTAAAAAATATTTATTTAAAAAAATCATCTGTATATACTTGACTAGAATAATATATGGATATTGTAGGTGTACGATTGCCAGGACGAAAGCTAAATTATATCGCGTAGCCCTGAGCCTTTACCTATTAATATATGTGGCTATATATATATAAATTTTAGGGAAAATTGTCCAAATAATAAATATAGAGAATTTCCTCCAAAAATAGCGCTGATGTCCGTGATTAGACATATATGTGTTCCAATCAACTACTTATATTCTGGCTAATTTTGCTTCTTCACGACAAGAACCAGCAATTTGCAGTAATCAATATACAAGGTTCTTATTCCTAACTAAGTTAAAATTTGTTTTTCAATGTTAGAAAAGCTTTCTTACTTAATGGCGTTAACAGGAGCCATGAGCCAAGAGGAATTCAGGAAAGGTCGAATTGCATACATCAGAGAAATTAGGGATAAATTAGCAAAAAGCCAAGGAACATTGATTCCAACCGCTACCGAAGAGAGAGCCTTCGAAGAAGTATTGAGGCGCGTTGTTCATGTTATTTCGAGCAAAGAATATGCTCCTGCTGAAGGTATACTGGTATAGTATATATATTTCACTTCAATCTCTGACACTCTTAATTTCTTATGAAGTTGGGTTTAATATTTTCTAAAATCTTTTTGCACAAATGAATTGATACATATATAGGCACTTTCAGTTCTGATTCCATGTGCACATGCAATGGGAAAAGAAACCGAAAAAGGTGCTTGAAGAAAATATTGGATCAACTGTACTGGTTGGAGCGTAAACGATTGTATGATCCCCCATCCGATAACGAAATCAGATACTATCTACTTATTAGAAAGTATACAAGAACTATTTTGATCTTCCATCTTGCGGCTGCACGTTATTCATGTGATTTTCACCTCTCTCCCTCTTTTTTCTATGTTTATTTTATTCAATTCTTAATTCTTACTGCTTAATTTTTAATACATAAAGGGGTTAAACTTCTTAATTACCATCGATTTTGTTTAAAACTTATAATTATTTTTAAAGACGTCATGCTATTATTAAACCTCTTACATATTATTATCAATACAATCAGTGATCTAAATATATTTCACAAGTAAAAGAAATTCTCCTTGAATGTTAGATTGGTATTAAAAAGGCGTCACCTTTTAAGAATATTCAATGCTTCAAACAAAAATACACTTTTCCCTTAGCTTCAATTTTTTGCATTTATTAAAGACTTATCACTCATTAATTCATCATTGATTTTAAATTGACAGCACTCGAAGGCTATCGTAATTTGTTTTTGAGCAATTCGCTATTTCCAACGGTATTCTATGTTGAAAACATGATGGAAGTCAACCAACATTTGGCGGATTTGTCAGAATTTTTGTTGGAGATGAATATTGAAGATGGTAATTAAGTGATATGATTTTAATGTGATTCATGCACTTCCTATTTTTTAATAATAATAATAATATGTTTACAATATGTACGTGTATATAACTGCTGACATTTATTCCATTCACCATAACTAATGGACGAGAATTATTACTTCACTAATTTATGAATTATTAGTCAGTGGTGTTTTGAATCTATATTTAATATATATCGGAAAATGTATATATGTTTTATTTTATAATCAGCTTCAAACAGAGAACCCAAAAGCATGTTCTTGATCATGATCTACCTTACTAGTGAATAGTGATGCCTTTGCCTTCGGAATTTGTAATATAGCTTTTTATTCATTTGTAAAACAGATCGTTCTACAATTTTGCAAAGTAGAGGCTCAGATCAATAATTTTGAATTTATCATTTTGGTAGTTTGTTGAGAAATGTAAGAGTCTAAAGCGAAGTTTAAAATGAATTGACGATCAATATTTCATTAAGCAGTTACACAACTGAAACGTTGGAGGCATCCAAACGATAGTTATGAGATTAAGCCCCCAATTAATGGAAGCAAAGAGAAGAGCTATATGTTCTACCACCACAAGTTCAAGTTGGCTTCATTAGATTTTCATTTGCATTATTCTGAATTTGCATTTTGCCCTCCAATCGAAGATGAGGAAAGATCTTATGTTGAAGCATTGGATGGTATTTCATCAACTTTAATTGGACCTGAAGGTTAGTTCAGTATGTAAATAACTTTTGTTAAAAAATAACTAGTTAATTAATTATCTTTTTGAAAAGGTGAACTCCTGTGACTGTGACAATTAATCTTCATATTATTAATTATTTGTTTGGTCTCAATTTGTCAGATGATCATATGATTGTTTGCTCTGAAGAGTTGTTTAACATGTACTTCGAGAGGATCCACCAACATATAATAGACATAGAGAGATATTTTGAAAACATAAAAGGTTGGATTCTGAAGAAGTTATCCTTAGTAGGCTGGTGGGAAGCTGGTGAGAGACGTTTTACAGAACAAATTACAAAATTTCGGTTTGGGTTTTTTGAACCTGGCGAGGATGAAGAAATGATGAAAGCTGAATTTCGGAAAGAATTGACTGAGAAATATCAAGTCCCAAATGAGGATTTACCTACTTATATATCTAATGTGGACCGTTGCCTCAATGTTGCACTGCTTGTTGATGTCATGACTGATGGGTGTTCTACGAAGCATTTAACGCTCGGTCTAACTCGAATGCGTCATAAATATAAGCAGGCATGGTGGGAAGCTCTTCATTCTTTCACTCTTTTAAAACATGGTGAGTTCAAGTTTTGACAAGATGTTATATATAAACTCATTTTTTAATTCATATTTTAAAAACTTAATTACATCTACAAATACTGATACGGATCTCTTGTTCCTGTTATATATTTTTAGTGCCTTTGGAAAAATATCACCTAGCTACGAGTAAAGATGAACATATTCATCATAGAAATGTGAAAGATGAGAGTGTGGTAGTCTTAGAGGAAATTATTGACGATCTTAAATACATTGGAGATTCAGAAATGGTACTGGATGAAGAAGAGAGCGCACTTGTCTACAAGATTGTGGGAAATGTGGCATCGTCCATCCACTTCTATATCAGTGCAATGGCTTACGATCAGAGACGATACATGATACAACGTACCATGACTCATTTGACAGTACGAAAATCATTAATTTGGCTTTACCTTTTCTTTTTCCTACATTAATATATGCATGTATTTGATTAATTTTATCTAAACTACAAGCACAAGATGTAGGAATTGTTCCCATGCTAAACTAGTAGGAGCTACTTTTTATATATATATATATACTATTTTGAATTAAGTTCGTCTTTTGAAAACTAACCTCTTTTATTCATTTTTTTTTCCAGTTAGTATGCTCAATATACCAGCAGCGAAGACGAAGGAAACAATCGATTTGCGGAAATTCAACCTTAGAAATATGAATATGAAACATAGCATCAAGAACTTCCTACAAATCCTAAATGCCTTCAAAATTGGTCTAGAAGAAAAGTTGAGAAGCTCATGACGTTTCAAACTCTAATCGACACCGCAATAAAAGAAACCTAATTAAACAAAAGTGTATGTTTAGATTTATCCTTAGTACTTTCATTTTGTAAAATATTTTTTTATAAAAAAAATAGAGACCCATGCCTTTAAATTTTATTTATTTGTAAATGTTACATAGATCACAAGTAGGTGATCCATATGATAGAACAAACACACTTCTAAATGTGACAATTTCGCCTCTAAGTAGGATCCTGCAATTGTCAGAAACTTTGATACTAATTTGTTGACAAGAAATATATATACTACCTCAGCCTCTAAAGTCACTACAACCTCTTCCACGACTATCTTCACCGTTGCCCGACTTATCTTCTTTTAGTGTTGCTTTGGCTTAAAGTGCTTCTTCTAACACCTCTTGCTTTCTTCTTTTTTCTTTGTTCATGAGCCTCCAAGAAATTTGAGAGCTCATTCATCATCATTTTTGTCAAGTTTTTGGACTCTTCTATGACACACATAACATTCTTAAAATTATTAATTCTCTCACTCATCTATTCACCATTTCTTTTGAGTTGTTTTACCATAATTTCTACCCTTGTGATATAATCTGACACACCTTCCAACTCTTTCATTCTTAAAGTTTCGAACTCACCTCTAAGTATTTGTAGGCGAATTTGTTTCACTCAGTCTGCTCCTTTGTATGCTTTTTCAAGAGTCTCTCATGTTTCTTTTGATGTCTTCGCACCGACTATCTTCTCAAAGCCCGACTCATCAACCGCTTGATACATCATGTAAAGTGCGGTTTTGTCTTTCTTGCGTGACTCCTTCAACTCCTTCACTTGATTAATCATCAAATCTTCCACGGCTGCATGTTCGGTATAGACAAACTCAACGACTTCCCACGCATCTCGCGAATCGAATAACGCCTTCATGTGTATGCTCCAATTATCATAGTTGATATTCGAAAGACGCAAGTACGATACATGCCCCGACATTTCTAATGGCTGCACCATTATAAGGAAGATATTAAATGAGCGTCACAATTACATCCATTAATTGAGAGTGATATTAAATGTACATTCAAACACAAAGAGTGCAAACTTTTTGTTGAGAAGTTACATTATAGCAACAAGAAAGCAAATACATTATGAGAGGATAATTAGTTACTTCTTCTTGAGAAATTACAGTATAACAATAATAAAGCAAATATTTTATATGAGAAGATAACATCACAGCAATAACAAATTAAGAAGATATTTGTGAGAAAATACAACAAGTAATTATTTTGTTCATTCAGTAGATAAAACGACGGTTGTGGCGTCGGCGTCGGCGGCGGCATAGAGCTCCTTCACCTTGGCAACGTAATCCCTCATTGCTTCCTCTTTTGACTTCTCTGCATGTATAATATTTCATCGTATTATTATGAAAGTCGTTAATTATAGTTGTTAATAATAATAATAATAATAACAATTATTATTATTATTGTTATCGATGATATTATTAATTACTTCATCGTCGTTTTTGCTGAGGGTAGGAGTGGTACATTAGAAGATACCTTCAACAGCCTTCCATGCATCCCACTTGTACCTCCCCATCGAGTCAAATCTATTGGGGCGGGCTACAAAATACAAGCAATTGCGACAATTTTCAGACTTCAATTGCTAAATAAAACATACACGTGAACAAGGCAGAAAACAAAATACAACCTAATGGGTCCAACTTTCTATTTTTTAGATGATGTAAAAATCACTAGTATTGGATGATATAAAAATCGTTAGATCAACAAATTTTATAACTATAAAATATAAAATTTAATCTCCAAATATATTTCAATATGAAGATCATATATAACGATTTGGATCGATCATTTAAGCTTTTAAATTTAAAATACAAATACGAAACACGAGAGATAGTGCTTCACAAAACACCATAACTTCACTTTCTCTTTCTATATATATATATATATATATTTGGCATTTTATGAAAACAGTTGGCTTAAGAGAAAATTCAAACGATGTCTACATTTTTTATTACATTCTGCCAATGTGACAATGACACACAGTTTTAGATTTAAAAATAAAAACTATATAATTCCAGTTGAATTTTTGTGTAAAGAGCTAAGAGAAAATGACATACGGATGTTCACTGGCCCCAGAGTTGCTTGTTTGAAAAGGGCATACAGCATCAATCTATCATCATCACTGGGTGTTACTGGCAATTTCTTCACACTTTCTTTGTACTCTTCAAATTCTTCCTGAAATTAAAAGAGAACGGTTATGTTAAAAGGCTTGTATTTTTTTTACCCTTTTCTTGTATATAACTGTCTCGATGTATAGTTAAATAACTATTTTTTTAAATTTTTGAAAGAAGATAATTTTTTAGATGCACCTATCATTATTTTATTATTATTTTTGGGATATTTTTTAAAAATCCTAAAAAAAATAGTTAGAAATCTCCAAATGTAATCAAATTTGGCATTCCATAAGATTTGAATATGTAGTTTATATTGGATGAATTAGATTGAAAATTTGAATTTTAATTTTGTAAGATTTTTTTAGGTTGAAACAAAACCCTCTTTGCTTCAATTTCAAATATCATATATCGAAATATCAAAATATCAATCAAATTAATCTACAATAATCTAGATATTGAAAACTTATTGAATACCAAATTTTACTATTTTTGGAGATTTATAACTATTTTTTTGGATTTTTGAAAGATGATAATTTTGTAGGTGCATCTATCATTATTTTATTATTATTTTTGGGGTATTTTTTAAAAGTCTAAAAAAAATATTTAGAAAACTCAAAATATAATCAAATTTGGTATTCAACAATATTTGAATATGTAGTTTATGTTGGGTGAATTAGATTTACAATTTGAACTTTGATTTTGTGATTTTTTTAGGCCAAAACAAAACGCCTCTTTACTTCGCGAAGTATCGTAATATATATATATATATATATATATATAGAGAGAGAGAGAGAGAGAGAGAGAGAGAGAGAGAGATTGACTACGGTGCTAGGCGTAACACGGATGACTCGTATGTTATGGACCGTTTTTCCGTCTTCAAATTTTAAATGGTCGATCTGATCGGTCAAAATATTTTTCATATGAAAATCTAGTTGGATATCAAATTATATATTTTTTAGGATTTTTTTTTTAAAATAGGTAGAAAATGACTACTTTTGAATGACTCATAATAATTAAATCAAGTGATTTTCTAGCTATTTTAAAAAATAGTAAAAAAATATAAAATTTGCTCCCCAACTAGATTTTCATATAAAAAAATATTTTGACCGATCAGATCAACTATTTAAACTTTCAAGACGGAAAAACGGTCCGTAGCATGAGTACCATCCGTACTACGCGTAGCACCGTAGCCAAACTCTCGTAGAGTTAATTCAACAGGATGTTTCAACTTTCAGCAACCATCCAATTGCACAAAATAGAAAAGTTTCAACTGATTAATATTCATCATCCACATGGTACAGCCTAGTGTTCGGACAAATCTACTAATATCTAATGAACATAGAAACATTTGGTAGCCCATTCTATTTCTACATATATGTAACACCAATTAATAAAGAAACAAAAATTACAAAAGTTGCAAGAATATATATAATTACCTGGATGCCCATTCCTGGTTGGATATTTGTTTCCTCTTGGGTTAATTGGTTCCTTTATTATATATGCAAAAGCCAATGGAAGTAAGAGATGAATAGATGATCGATATATCCGGCTTTTATAACCATGGTCATG
This sequence comes from Schoenoplectus tabernaemontani, assembly GCA_037127355.1. NCBI lineage: Eukaryota > Viridiplantae > Streptophyta > Magnoliopsida > Poales > Cyperaceae > Schoenoplectus > Schoenoplectus tabernaemontani. The sequence goes on along the minus strand of CM073746.1, from coordinate 20,759,208 downwards.
GACTCGTGTTACCAACTATCAAGGGTTCAAGGGGTTCTTATATATTATTTATTAAGTATATAAATATATATATAATTTATGATGGATGTCTTCCACTACTACCACTAATCTTTAACCGGCCTTGTATATAGAGAAGTATAATATTTTAGCGGTATATATGGTTTAATTGAAACTTTGAATAAGTAATAAGGGCATCCTGGCTTTGTATCGTATCATTACTGTATCAAATTCAATACTAATTAATTCCTTTCAGTTGTTAACATCCGTCAAATTTAAACGGACTAAATGGTTCACCTTAAATTGTATGGATTTTGATTTATTTTGATCTATACATTCTAGATTACATAAATTATTTGCATATATACTAAATTTTAGATTTAGGAATTCTTCTATTACTGTAATTTTTAGAGTTAATCATATACACATAAATCTTCATTATTTTCCCGTATGCTACACTAACCGTGTACTACAGTATATTTTTGGAACAAAATATGAAAATAAGAAAGCTAATTGTTTGCCATGCATTTGGAAGGATTTGATCTAAAAGATGGAAAACAATAGTAATTGTTTGCTATGCATTTGGATGACGAATGATATAAAAGATAGAAAATAAATCCGCCACACTCAAATTTGATCTAATAAAAAAGAAAAGAGGAAAAAAAAATGTCCAACGAAGCTAGTGAACGAAAGGCGAAACAGTCACTGGATTATAGAAATCCCATTTCTTTTTTGTGAAAAAAAATATAATCAATACTTTTTTTTTTTGGTTAGTTACATGCACGACCATCATCTGAACATGTCAACGCAGTGGAACAAAAATAAACAGAGCATGGCCCTCTCGGCCTCCTGAACATTAATTTATCGAAATGTCTTTTTCTGAAACAGGGCGAAATTAAAATTTAAAAATGGTAGCACCAGCAGCAGCATTAGGTGAAAGAAATGTTGGAAAATAGTTAAAAGTTGGCGCATAAATAACATAAAATACTTTCATTTTTATTACTAAATTTGTTCCAAAATTTATCAATGTTATTGAGAAATCGGAGCATTATAAATTTGTTTGCAATATCTAATGACTAATTAGCAGCAGTCCGATCTGTAAATATTACACTGGAATTTTTCTTGGAGCAATAATATGGAGTAGAAAATACCTTGAGTTGATAACTGCCACTGGCAGCAAGGCAGCAACTAACAACTAATAAATGACAACATTCCATTAGGTGAAAATACCCCATGTGCTGTACGATATAACTCAGAACGAGAAGGGACCCCACACATTATTTTCATCAAGCAATGGATACGTGCTCTCTTCTTTCTGCATTACACCATTGTTATATATTCTGGCATTGCTGCTTTCATCACAGGAAAAACTTCCAGCCTTGACGCCAGGACTCTGCATCAACTCAACAGCACCGAGATTGCTAATTTCATTGCCCGTTGGATGAAACAAAGTGCATTGATGCGTTCTCATAATGCCAGAACTTTCAATTTCATCATTTCTGCATTGTTCAGTGTCACTTACTTTGATGCATTTTACCCCTACTGATTGGTTAAAAGCTGGTGCGGTGCTATTGTTTGACTTTATGTTCATATCAGCAGGAGACGGTGAGGTTTTCGCTCTGAGCCTTCTTCTGAGGCAGGTGTTCCAATAATTCTTTATTTCATTATCTGTTCGTCCTGGTATCCTTCCTGCTATTAAGGACCATCTGCATGCATGTGTATTTTTACAAAGAAAACAAATTCAACATCATTTTTCTTACAATTTTAATTTATTATTTGTTCTTATGAACTAAGAAAATATAAGTTGAAGTAATTTAATGACTACATGTTATATCCATACCAAAATTTTGATCTCAAAGTTGAAGAGCAGAATAGTGAATGAATTACAGAAATGGGTACCTGTTCCCAAGTAGGTTATGCAGCCTGATAATTAAATCCTCTTCTTCCTCTGTGATGTTGCCCCTCTTTATATCTGGTCTCAGATAATTCAACCATCTAAGCCTACAGCTCTTGCCGCACCTATTCAGTCCTGGATTTATATATATGTACCAGTACATGCACATACAAGAGATAAATACCGCGTTATAACATCTCAAATACTACATTGTATTAGCATCCTATATTCCTATTACAGAAATATGTTCATGGCAGTTTTATTTCATCCTTGGTCTCCTTGCTGATGTATATACGCTGGTTGGGAACTTGAATGAAGATGAATTCATATAACATGTCATGCACTGATTTTTAAGAGATTGAAATCTTCTTGGGGAAAATATTTTGGCACTAATATGTACAAGATAGAACAAAATGCGTACCAGCTTTGACAGGCAGGCTTCGCCATTTGCTGATGCCATGAGACATCATGTAATCATAAAGGAGTTTATCTTCATGTGCTGTCCATGCTCCTCTTTTCACTTTTCTCTTTGCATGATTTTGCTTTTTCACCATATTATTTTTTTCTACTCAGCGGCTCCAAGAAACAAGCAGTATTTAGAGTTGGCTGTTTTTTGTACAAATATAGCACATTGACAAACTCCAGTCTTTTATTTCAAATGTAGTGCAGATCACAAGTCATTTAATGTGGCCACTGCACTTGTAGTTCTTCCCAAGTCATCACTATCAGGGAAGAAGGAACCAGTAATTATTAGGGGAAGGTAACAAAATTAACCCTACATGTCAAAATTTAGGCTTTCAATTTTGTTAGTTTCCTTTGATTCTGAAGCCATCAAACATTAAATCTTTTGTTTTTATAAAGCCACCTTGGCATAGACAAACATTCATGCATTCTCTAATAAAATCCAAGTTCAAGAACTACAATTCAACAAAATGACATGCGGCACCATCATAGAGTTTCTGAGCAAGTGAATCGGCCTTGACATTAGAAAAAGAGGTGCAGGCATATACTGGCAGGACATATTTATATGAAACAAAGTACATAAATAAAAGAAATTTCTGTCATTAATTGCAGTTCAATTCCAAATCTAAGCTTAGTAAACTTTTTAAAGGACAAACCAAAATTGAATCAACAAAATTCATAATGAATCCTCGATGCAATGATCTTTGATAAATATTTTTGAGAACTGAAATTTATTTTGATAATGTATGTAAATTATACAAAGTTAGATTATTACTGCACTTGAATTGAATGCATGTATGACAAACAGGACAATTAGATGTATAGGTACTGGTAACCTTTTCACCCAACTAAAGTCTGGAAATTACTCCAAACACCTATCTGGGTGACCCAGGGGATGCAATTTTCCTGATATATTTGTACGAACCATGAAATAATAAATTCTGATACCTGCTGCAGACAGAGAGAGATAGGGAAAGAGAGAGTAAGACAATTTAAGAGCGGGAACGTGTCAGAGAGAGATTGTTTGATTGGTTAAGGAGGCAAGGCTAATTTTAGAAACAAGTCCTGAGGAGGCTGGAGCAGTGTTTTGGACTTATTTAACAAACACATTTGCTGACATTACTCTGACATGTACTCTCTTCCTTAATGTCTCATCTGCTCATAGGGGAATTATTTTTTTTATTCAAATTAAAATAAAGAAAATTTCAGTCAAATTTATTGCTTGCTTCAGCATTATGGATGACATGTTCAATCAAAGTAATTGATAGGTATCTAGAAAAAGCCCTTTGATTGCAGATCACCATTCACCTCCGTTGTTTCTTTTACATTTTAAACCGCACTCACTCACTCACTCTGTTTTGTTTATTTCGTTTGGACTGGAGATAATGAGAATCACACATTAACCATTTAAATGTATCTAATCTATACTATTATATACTATTATATATAAAGCAGCTAGCATCCATTTTTTATTATGACATTCAAACTTTCATAATAATTTTTCAATTTCCTTAATATTCAGAAATAATATTTTTTGAAAAAAATAAAGATTTAATTAAAAATTTAATGTCAATCAATCGAAATAATATAATTTTTATCTTTCTAATAATTGACAGAAATTCTCTTCTCTTATTAGATGATCTTCTATAATAATTATTCCCTTTTAATCATTCACATCCACTTACTCTGTCTCCGGACAACTTGTTTAACTTGTTTCTCCATCTCTTTCTTATTATCGTTTTTCCTCTCTCTTTTCCTTTTGCATTATCCATTTCCTATTTTTTTTTGCCCTTCCTTATCGCTAACAGGCACTACTAGAATTGTTGTTATTACCGTGAAATGAAAAACGCTTGTTCCGTGGAGTCAAGCACGGAAAAGGCGTCATTTCCGTGAATTACCCACGGAAAGGCTTCCACGGTACTTTCATCGCCAGAACAAATACTATTTCCGTAGAATACCACGGAGATAATCCTTTTCGAGGAATTAAGCACGGAAATGATTCGACGAGAAAAGTTTCGCTCGGTTCTTAATTCCGTAGTAAATATTTAGCGATTAGTGGAGTTGAGCAACAAATGAGAATAACTCATATTATTTCCATGGTTCTTACTTCCACGGAAATACTTTAAAAAGTCACGGAATAATTTTACTCATCCACATTATTATTTTTCTATTATTAATTAATTTATGCAGATTTTAAGAAAAATTACAATAGGTGAACCCATTATTTACGTTAGTAACCTTTTGATTATTCTTGGTGATTTAAAAATTAAATATATGAACCCATTATTTACGCGGTAACACCAATTATTTACGGTTGTATCTGTGGACTATTATGCCATATTTGAAGAAAGATTTACTAATTATTTTCAGCGATAGTGGCATTATTTAAATGATAGTATTGATAAAACTCATTAGTATGCTTGACAAGAAATGTTGTTATTTGTGGGAGTAACACCACTTATTACTGGTAGTAAAACTCATTTCTGCACAAAATAGCATCCCTAATTTTTGTTTTATTTTCCAATTGTCAACTGATGACAAATTAAAACAATCAAGCATTAAAAATAACTTCAGAAAAATAATATAGCATATAAAAACATCAATTGGAAGTACATCAAATCCAAAAATACGGTATTGAAGCGCCAAAATATAAACTTAGTATATCATTTGCTATATTGCTATAAATGAAAATTTGTTTATCTGCTATATTGTTATAATTGGACATTCTATTACCAAAAGATTGAAAACTATTATCCATACCAAAACCTAACTCTTTGGATTTCTTGATTATGCGAGTTTGATCCCTCGCACCATCGGTTCATGGTTTGCCTCGCCGTTGCGGACTTGCGTTATAAGTGCTTGCATCCCTCTATCACATTTGATTGTGACATTGAAGATAATCCCTAGTATAGAACAAAAAAAATATACTTAGAATCTTTTACTTTGAAGCATCAGTACAATTAAACAACCACATTTGTAAAATTAGGTCCTCTATATCTCTCTATTTTGAAGCATGTACAATACAGCTTTTTCTTCTTTCCCTCAAGCATGTGTAATATAAATTAGCAATATTTACCACTAAACGCATGCTTAAACCCAATATTGAAAATTGATCAAACCTTAGACATTTAAAATAAAATTAGTAAATAAAGAGAAAAATAAAATTATAAATAAAATAAAAAAAGGTGAAAATAATAAGGAAGATAATACAGTGGGGCCCATGTATACATCACTCCCATGTATACATCACTTATGATAATTATCTATTTATTTTATTCTTACTTGGTGCGGAGGCATTTGCATTCCCATAAGTGCTTGCTTTGTAAGGAAGGGCCGTATGACCCTAAGTAAATAATATGAAATGTTAGTATTACGATGATATTCTTTTATAGTGATAAGAGCCCTAAAATTTGTCATAATTCCTTTTTAGAAAATATATATATATTTTTAGTGAAATATGATAATTAACAACATTCATACGTATACTGTTATATTAATTTCAACAAAGTCTTAAAACACAAACTAAATCTATAGACTTTGGCATGCATGAATCTCACGGTACTAGTCCACTCCAATATTAAAAACTATGAAAACCTTACACAACTCCGTCAAACACCATTACCCATTGAAAGTTGTTAGAAATTGTACTTACGAAATAAAGACATATGATGTCCTTGAGTTGGATGAGAAACGAGACTATGACCCTACAAGCACTGACATACGGTGAAATGAAAAAATTAGTATTGTAAAACATCAAAATCTTACTTGTTTGCATACAAATCCCACTATAGAAAGTTGAAAATTCACGAGGTAAAACTACATGCATCCCCATAGCTTTTTGAAATGACTGAGAAATGGGACCATTATGATCCTATGAGTGAAATTAATAATATAAATTAGTATGTTATCAACAAAACAGTACCTCCCGATAATTATCTTAAATTCAATATTTGTTACACGAAAAGTAAATTTGTTGAACTCGCATCTTGCATACGAGATGATTAATAGTAATCTGTAGTTTTGCCTGTTCTTCTACCATCTTGTTGTATTTTTCATCACGTTCTTGAATGAGTTTATCTCTCTTGGCAATTTCCTCAGCAAAATGAGCATCACGATCCTCTAAAATTTTATCGAATTCTGTTGTCTCTATGGATGTTCTATGACAGGACCTGCCTCGCAAGATTGGTGTTGGAGAAGTTCCCTCATATGTGCTCCCAAAGCCAAAATCTCTACCGTGGCATTTCCCATTACTTGCTATACGATACAGATCAATATCTTCTCTTCCAGCGTAGTCTGGATCAAGCTGCATCTCCTTCGCTTTCTCTATTGAGTTGCATAAAATGTAAATTAATACAATCAAATTGGTATTATGAAATTAACTCGATTGTTACTACACTTAGTTCGTATACGATTGTTGATATTCATAATTAATAATATATCATATTAGATATCAAATTGTCAATATTCCTACGAGATAACTTTGTAAGAAAGATAACATACATATACTTCTTTGGTTTTTACATGTTGGCAAATTGCCAGAGGTAGTATCATAAGTTTGAACCTACTGCTATGATTTTTCTTATTTACGGATCACGAGTTCACTACCATCACTAGTTTCATCATTTACTTCTTGTAATTCCAAGGTCTTGGCTGCCAAAGTAGCTTCCACTTGGGCCTGATGGGTGATATTCCATCTTCTCGACCAAGATGAAGATGTAGGAAAAGTTCCTCGCTTGTTGGCTCTCTATTTAGTATATTTTTCTACAAATATAACTAAGTTTCGATTATAGATGCTACATAAATAAGTTATTTCACATTGAAGGATATTTATTTCTATAAAAATAAATAAAGCCTCAATATACATTGTATAAAAAATACATTACCAAATTTTGGTTTGTCTTTGGTATGCACTTAGATCGACATAGTGGCGGAGGTAAGTCGATGCACATCGGTTAGTTTTGTTTTGTTTCGAAAGATATTGGAATTCTTCGATTTGCAAATTGGTCACAAAGTCCTTCCCGATTCGCGAGGAGTTGTGCACCAATGTGGCACCATACTCTTCCATGCTTAGTGTCCCAGTAGAAGTCATCTATGCAATCTTTTCTTGCTTCGTATAGCTCATGACATACCTTTTTGTTGCAATAGCCTCAAGAACTTCTTTACAATGCTTCGGATCTTCTCTGCTCGATATTTAAACCGTTCCTTCATTAATAAAACAACACAATAGCAATTTGGTGAATACATTAATTAATCAATTACTAGGAGTTAATAAAATATACTAGTCTTCATTTGTATATAAATTATAAATTAACAATAATTTTTATTTACCAAAAATTGGATCTCCACAGTATCTCTTGTGGTTTGATCAAACATGCGAAAACTTCTAAATGGTCCTGGCATGAGGTTCAAAGCTAGCCTAGTGATGATTGCAGTTATCTGCCTAGGATTTGTTTTATCTGTTTTTTCAGTGGTGAACTCTTCTGGGCCCACCGCCACACCTCCGCCGGCGTGATTTGGCGGTCTTGATTGAACTACCTTTCCAGGACCTCTTCCCTTACGCTTACGCACTTCATTGCCTACCCCAGGTACTTCTATGTGTGTGGAATCGCGCTCCAATGCAATAGAGCTATGGATGAGGCCCTGTTGAGTGTATTTAACCCTCTTTCCCCTTGGTAGAGAAGACTTTGTACCAGCCATATGAAGGAATCTGTCATAAGCAGCACAAAATAGTGTTTGATTAAGGCAGAAAATAGTATATATGTGTTGTTTGAATAGAAATTAAGAAAACAGGATAGATTTCAGCAAATATGACACCAACTATAAAAATAAAATTAGAGTCATTATTTCTGTGAGTAATGTCAATATTCTTGTGAGTAATTGAAATATTTCTGTAAGAAATATTGACGTTCTGTAGTAATGTCAATATTTACGTGAGTAATGTCAATATTCTGTGAGTAAAAATGAAAATGAAGTCATAGTAAAACCATTGCAACGAGGTAATGTGTAATAAAAAGATTTGTTTGATTGACTTATATTACCTATTTATTAATCGGGAGAAAGGGATAAGAAGAGGACGGAGGAGGTGGAGGTTTTGGTTTTGGTTAGAGGACGGAGGATGTGAGGAGAGGAGGTTTTGGTTTTGGTTAGCGAAAAGAAAACAAAGATCAATCGATCATTAAAAAGGATTGAAGTAAAGCGGCGGCATCTCCAAATTTTTGGCGGATTGTCAATTTTTTGGTGAGAATGAAAGAGGCGGGGAAATGAATTAAAGAGGCGGGAAATGAATTGGAGAAGATGGCTTAGATAAAAGAATTGTTACGTTCTCTCTTTAGTGAGATCGGTTCGAGATCAGAACAAAAAATTATCCCTCTACGCCACCAAGGACCCCCCCTATGCACGCGTTCTAATTCAAATTTTTTTTATGGTCCAGTTTCATCCATATTTACGGCGGAAATAGACTAATTTTTGGCGGAAGCAAGATTCAAAATCCCTCTTTGATTTGAGATGTTTTAAAAATTTTGTAACTTAATCAAAATTACGTAACTCAAAATTAAATATTTTCTGAAAATTATTTCAAAATCTATTAGACATAATATTGAAATAAACATTGTCAAAGTGATTTCCTCAATCAAATTGGCGCTTTGCATGCATAATCATCAATTGTCTAAATTAGAAACTTAACATGTTTAAAAAATAAAATGCATCTCTCGAGAAAACACAATTTCATATATGTGAATGTAAATCTTATATATGCATAATTTATTTTAGTAAAGTTCAAACACACATCCAAAATTATCATGTAAATTGATCACCTATTAACTTGAGGACTAATTCATAGATTAATAACTTTGTCAAATTGATATCCAAATCATATATTGTGTTATGTGAAAGTATAAATAATAGCTAAGATGATAACTAATGAAATTGTGTGGAAGAGTTGATAATCTTCTCATCTTGACATAAACTTTAATTAACCTATAAGAAGTTTAGCTTATCTATTAAATTGAAGTTTTATTATTACTATGTGCTTGCTTAGGATTGATTTCACGAGTTGAATAAATTTTAGCTATGACTAAGAGTTAAAACTAAAAATGTGTGATTCATGAAGATAATTGAAATAAAAGCTGATATTTAAATTGTAGTTATAAATTATGTTATACTAGGGTTGCAAGAAATATTTGAAGTTCGTTGTTCGTTCGTGTTCAATTCGAAAAAAGTTCGTTCGATTCGAAATTATATCAAATCAAACTCAAACTGTTTACTTTTTATTCGAAAGGTGTTCGCGAACAATTATAGTTCGAAATAAGCATGTAATTCAATTACAATTAGACATGTAAGTTTATATTTGCTCGCGATAAGAAGTCATAATTTATGTTGATTTTTACTTAATATTTGCCTAGTTTTACAATAAAGTTGAGATATAAGATATCTCAAGAAAATATAAAACATAAAACCTAAAACCTAAAACCTAAAACCTTTGCATATGAATTGAGAGAGTATTCGATATTCCATCCACAATAATTAGGGTTGCAAACGAATCGAACACGAACGAAGCGACTTGTGTTCGAGTTTGATTCGATATAATTTCGAATCGAACCGAGTTTGATTCGAAATTAATTCGAAGCTGAATTGATTGAGTTTGATTCGAATTGAGTTTGATTCGATATATGAATTGAGTTTGATTCGATATAATTTCGAATCGAACCAGTTTGATTCGAAATTAATTTCGAACTGAAATCGAACAAACTTTTCTCGAACTTTTGTCGAATCAAACGCGAACAAACTACGAACTTTGTTTCTTTCTTACAGCCCTAACTATAACATATATCAGGACCTTTTCCTAATTAAAACTCATTCAATTAAAATCATAACTGTTTGTAACTCATTCAATTAAAACTCATTCGCATCGCCGCTCATACCCCAAACCCTATTTTTTTCTCGATTGCGTCTCCCTCTCTTCTTCGTCTCTCTCTGTCTCTTCGTTCCAAGTTCCCAACTCCCAAGTTCCCAACTCCCAAGTCCCATTCAATCCATCTGAGTCCCAATCGCCAAGCTTCTGCGCCGACCGCCAATCGCCAAGCTTCTGCGCCGACCGCCAATCGCCAAGCTGCGCACATAGCCGCCAATCGCCGGTCCTAAGATTTGTCGCCAATCGCCGATCGAGTCCCAATCACAAGTTCTTTGGGTCCTAATCGCCGATCGAGCAATTCTTGAGGTACATTTATGTCAGACAGTTATAGTAGCACCAATCCATTATTGGTTAAGGCTTATCCCAGGTAACAGAATTGTTTTGTGTGTGGTTGTGTGTGCATGCACATGTACTACAAATCAGTGATATTACAGGTGATTACTCATATGTGCATTGTATAATAGGTACATTATTTTTTGCTATATTTAAACATGATTTTGTTAGAGATATATATGAATGATTACGAATGATTTGGATTTGGGGTCGCTTTTAGCCTTTGGATTTGGAGACACAATTTGTGTCTTTTATCACGTTTACACTTAGGATAACATGCTAAAGATGCTCACTTTGTTAAAATGAATCCAGCGGAATGGTAACCAATATTTTTCTGGGATTTAATTGAAGATTTAAGAGTAATTGGTTCTGGTACTGTAACAGATTGCAAGTGATCTCAGTATTACGAAGCAGTTGATAATTACTTTGGTGAATACTAAGTTATCTTTGTTATTTTTGAATTTGTTTGGAGATTTAAGATTAGCATTTTGATGTTTACAATTTAAAATTTGTCCTTGCATAATTTTCAAATAATCTCCTTTTCTGTTGGTCAGAAATTGCAATATTGCACTATTCCTATGTTCCTTTCTTTTATAGTTGCTAAAATAGTCTATAGTACATTATACTTTTCTCGAGCTCCAGTTAGAAAGGATACGTTGAAATTTGAAGTTTCAAAATAAGTTTTAGGTGTTTCATCTCCATTTACATTTTTTAGATTCATTGATCGAGGCACGTTTCTCATTTTCTGATTCTACAAAACACTATATATATATTATTTTGCTATAGAGTACGATTGAGATAAATTTCATATTTTTTTCAATAAAACATAATTTTGGGAAATCATTTATTCATGTCTAAACCACAATCGAACTATATAAGTGATTTTCATATAATAAAGTCTTATTTAAAAGAGTGATGAATGAAAGCACGGAGAGAACTAATTTTGATAGGCCTCTTAGTAGCCTAGGCCTAATTTTGACACACCAATTTTGGTACACATATTCTTAGGGTTTAATTAGGGTTTTATCACACTAATTTTGTCACTAATTTTGTCACATGTAGATGGCGAGACACGGTGACAACAACCAATTTCAATTGGTACCACGCGAAAGTCGGTGCGACTCAACCCCGTCAAGCGTGATCTTGAAGAGGGTGTTGCGAATGCTGCGAGAAAGCAAAACAACTAAGTCAAAGTTTGAGAAAGCGATTAGGGAATGCCATCAAAAGGCCCTTTGAGAAACCGGTTATCCCGAATGAACACGAAGGTGAAGCTGCTCCCTCCACTTGATCCACCCACGGTAACGAATTCACACCACCCAAGTTGAACTATACACCGTACCTCATCGCAAAGCCGATCGAGGTCCGTTGATTTATTATCATAATTTATTAATTAAATATTTTGACATATGAAGGTAAATAAGTATTTTAAATATAAATGTGAAGTGTTTGCTCATAAATGTTAATCAAATTTATCTCAGGAAAAGAGGCCTGGAAGGAAAAAAAAAACGGGATAGGGGCGGAAAATCTTTGTACCTCGGCGCATCATGGTGAGGGCCGTCTTGCACCCCGTATCTCAAAGCCGCCATTACCACCCCGTACCTCACCACCGCCACCGCCACCCCGTACCTCACCACCGCCATCACCACCCCATACCTCACTGCTGACATCACCACCCCATACCTCACCACCGCTACCACCACCCCATACCTCACTACCGCTACCACCACCCCATACCTCACTGCATTGCCACCACCACCCCGTACCTCACCACCGCCACCCCCACCCCGTACCTCACCACCGCCATCACCACCCCATACCTCACCCGCCGCCACCACCACCCCGTACCTCACCGCCACCATCACCACCAGTCGAGGTATGTTACATTGTTATCAGAATTTATTAATTAAATATTTTGACATCTTAAGGTAAATACGTATTTTAAATATAAATGTGAAGTGTTTACTCATGAATGTAAATGAAAATGGATCTCATGATCAGTTAATTTTTAATTTGGTACCTTGTATAATTTGTCTCTGCTGTGAAACTGTTAATACTTCTATATGGTTGTGTCGTGCACAATTAGTTATGACCTAAATCCCTCTCTGATTCCATATATTTTGTTGTTGAGTTGAACTTATAAGTAATGGGTTAAACTGGGTTATAATCGTAGGGAAATAAGAGGCCGGGAAGGAAACAAAAACAGGATAGGGGTCCTGTGTCCGTACCTCAGCGCATCCTGTTGAGGGGCCGTGCTACACCCCGTATCTCATCGCCGCCATTACCACCCCGTACCTCACCACCGCCACCGCCACCCCGTACCTCACCACCGCCATCACCACCCCATACCTCACCGCTGCCACCACCACCCCATACCTCACTTGTGCCGCCACCACCACCCCGTACCTCACCGCCACCATCACCACATGAGGTCAGTCATGTTACTTTGTTATCATAATTTATTAATTAAATATTTTGACATCTTAAGGTAAATACGTATTTTAAATATAAATGTGAAGTGTTTACTCATGAATGTAAATGAAAATGGATCTCATGATCAGTTAATTTTTAATTTGGTACCTTGTATAATTTGTCTCTGTATTGTGCAAGCTGTTAATACTTCTATATGGTTGTGTCGTGCACAATTAGTTATGACCTAAATCCCTCTACGATTCCATATATTTTGTTGTTGAGTTGAACTTATAAGTAATGGGTTAAATTGGGTTGTAATCGCGAGGGAAGTAAGAGGCCGGAAGGAAACAAAAACGGGATAGGGGTCCGTGTCCGTACCTCGGCGCATCATGTTGAGGCGTCTTCTTTCGCACCCCGTACCTCACCGCCGCCACCACCACCCCGTACCTCACCGCCACCACCGCCACCCCGTACCTCACCACCCCATACCTCACCGCTGCCACCACCACCCCATACCTCACCACGGCCATCACCACCCCATACCTCACCGCCACCATCACCACCCCATACCTCTTTCGACATCACCACCCCATACCTCACCACCGCTACCACCACCCCGTACCTCACCGCCGCCGCCACCACTCCACACCTCACTGCCACCAGCACCTCATGTGTCCCCACGGCTCATCGTAACGAGGAGTCAGGCTGATTTGAAGGACCCATCTAATGGATCATGTATGCCCAAGCACAAGAGACCTCGTAGGCAAGAAAAAAATGATGCAGGTTCTGACTTCCTTTCTGAGGTAAATTATGCAATTTGGTGCCTCACCGCTTATCCTTATTTCACTATCCTTGTCCTAAATTTTATTCAACTATCTGTAGTTGCCGAAGTATGGATTACAAATTGTATCAAGTTTGAATCAAAGTAGTAATTTAATTATATCCATGATATTTACTGTAAAGTAGAGCACTAGTCAGGATTGTATATTTTAGTACATTAAATTTTCGTAATTTAATGAATGCGAGTTTGGAGCCGCTTGTTGAAGATGAAGAGAACGAGAAGGATTATGATGATGATATTGAGGGTAATTTAGTATTTCTCTATCTATTTCCATTCTTATTTTGATTCTGTAATTTTCATTCTCTATCTATTTATTGAATGTGTTATTTGTTCTTAACTTATCACCAGTTCACGATGGTGATGACGGCATGAGGAGGTGTCGTCTTCAGCATACAATCCGCTCCCTCCGCTGTGTAGACGAAGCTCTCAAAGCAGCAGGAGCGGAACTAGATGTTGAAACTGTACAAGGTGTGGTGAAGCGAAAGCGGGAGCGGAACAAGAATAAGGAACAACCAGACGCGGACGGGGACTTGGCAAACCTCGTGAACCAAGCACCCCATCGTTAAGGCCTCGATTGAAGGTTGTGGGGGACTATTTGTTTATCCCATCTCAGGCACATGCACGCGCGACTCAAGACAACAATCAGGTTATTGGTGTTGGAGAACATGCCGGGACCTTACAGGTCATACAATATGTTCTCAGTCCAAGCCAGGTTGAACATCCTACGAAAATTCCTTCAAAGGTATACATGGGGGCCCGAGGAGGATATAAAACGTTGCTTGGATGTCTATGAGAATATTGCAGCAGATGTGTACGGCCGGGAACTTCATGAGAAGAGGTCTGATTGCAAAAAATTATATGGGGAAGACAAGGAGGAGTGGAAGAAGCATCCCGCTAGCTGGTGTAGGAATGTCGAATACTGGTCCGGTTTGTGTGATATCTGGTCCAAGCAAAAATGGGAGCAAGTATCTAGCACGAATCGAGAAAATCAGAGCAAAGGAGGCCCCGTCATTCATCACGTAGGAGGATCAAGAAGCATGTATCAGCACATGCAATCACTAGTATGATATGAATAACAATTAGGCCTATGGAAATTAATAGTTATTGTTCTACACTATAGAGTCCGACCAAACCATACATAAATTGAATGTGATTGATTGAGATATCCAAGATGGATAATGAAGGCCAAGTTGTGGGAATCAAGGATCTTTTCGATGCGACCCACATGCGAGAGACGGCGACGGAAAGATCTATGTTAACGAGAAGGCAAGCGCTAGCGGTATATCTTTGCCATCCGCCCTACCCATATTTTTTTTCATCTATTATATATGCCTCATTTGATGCACCATGCAATTGTCATTAATTCCATTAGTTTTGAAAGGTTATTGTAATATTCGGTTCTATACTATTTATTATTTGTTCTCAAAATTGTAGGACACATATCAAGACGTTCGTACGTATACGGGCCGGAAAATACCGACGAAGAAATATGGGAGATAGTAGTCGGTGGGGAGAAGCGAGGTAGGGTTTTCGGATTAGGAAAACGATCCCGGACAAGCAAAAAAGTTGCACGCAGATCTCCGAAAGAAGCGCAACAATCAAGACCTTCCCCTTCGAGAAGCACGGCCACCACCGCTTGCAAGTCGACGATTTTATACTCACGGGACGAGGTCAACAAAATTGTAGGTGACAAACTAGTCGCCCAAGACAAGGTATACAATGAGAAACTAGGGCAGCTTATCAAAGTTAATAACTACCACAAGGAATGCATCGAGAAGCTACTACGAGCTACAGGGACAAATCCTCCCACCTATGATGTAATGTGCTCAATCTTGTAGTTATTTATAGCATGTTGTTTATGTGATCAACCTTAATTCCGTTATTTTCTT
The DNA here is from genome assembly GCA_037127355.1 of Schoenoplectus tabernaemontani. Classification (NCBI taxonomy): domain Eukaryota; kingdom Viridiplantae; phylum Streptophyta; class Magnoliopsida; order Poales; family Cyperaceae; genus Schoenoplectus; species Schoenoplectus tabernaemontani. The sequence goes on along the minus strand of CM073746.1, from coordinate 20,743,474 downwards.
AATTTGTAGGAGGGTCCATCAGAAGGGTGAGATGCTAATGGTGCTAGTGATGCTAATGCAGACAGAGTAGGGAGAGGGAGCCTGATGCACTTTTAATTGTAGAGGGATTCTAATGTTTGTTTGTTTATTAAACAAAAAAACTACTGTTTGTTTATTTGTAGAGAGAGAAAGTCTGATGCTAATTATGGTAATGATGTTTGTTTGTTTGTAGTTTAAAAACAGAAGTTTACACTGGGATATTTGGGATTCTGGGGGTCTGCTTTGCTTTGTAGCAGTTTGAACTTGTATAAGCGTGTGTGAAAACTTAAAAATTAATATGTGTTGAAATATTTGGAGATTCTATTTGTCACACCCCAGAAATAATAAAACGGGTTAAGGGTGCTTAATCCCGCCACGTACGCACGACGAGACGTGCGTACGAAAGGCTATGTGAATAAAAAATAAAGTAAATCCCAGAATAAACAAAACAATAATAATAATACAAAACAAATCAGTCCAGAATATACAGATAAATACAACGCCAGTCACCGGCGGGGCTAACACCATCGGAATGGGTAGCAAAATCTCTCAAATAAAGCCCAAAGAAAGAAACCAAAAACCCGATACCCGATAAGCCCTAATCAACTACCCGCCTCACTGTGCTGATGCGGCGAAGCACCTCTGATATCACGCAGGACTGTTGCACCTAGCACTCTCATCAAAACTCGAGCCCATACCTGTAAACCTGGATCCCACAACCACCGTGGAAACGTGAGTAATTTTAAAAATTACTCAGTACGGATTTAGATCCAGCCTTAAGATTTGATCTTCTTTCCTAGACTGGACCCAAACACCGATACCGAATTTAAATGCAATGAATTATTTAAATATATGTTAATCTGTTATTATTTTATACCTTTCGGACACCTCTACATGAATGACATGAAATGACAATTAACCCTGAAATAGAAAATCTGAGGAAAATAGTAATATAATAATAAATATAAGGTACGAGTAAACAAACACCCGAAATAAATATCCCAATTTGCAAATCACGGATCTATCCCAAGCGGGCGCCACCAGCGTCCCAACTTACGAACTTGGGCCTTGCCTAAGCGGGCGCCACCAGCGACCCAACTTACGAACTTAGGACTTTATGTTTATGCGACGCCAATGCCGCATAAACGGCAATTCGGCTCCCGAGGCGATAACGCCTAGGAGAGTGAGCGTGCATAAGCACGTACTCAGTCCGCTAAATCGATAATTTACCTTACAAAATAAAAACAAACGGATAAATATGTCTTCAGTTGCCATATCGTCAAAATGAGATAACTACCCAGGAAATAACAAAACGGAAACTAATACAAATGAGAGCCTACACTGTACCAACTAAGGGTCAGAGGACCGCATCCCGAAAATAATGACAAAATGAAATATAATACAGATGGGAGCCTACACTGTACCAACACGGGGCCGGAGGACCGCATCCCAAAAAGGGAGCCTACACTTTGTACCAACCGGGGGCCGAGGACCGCATCCCGAGAAATGACAAAATGATAGATGATACAAATGGGAGCCTACTTTGTACCACTAAGGGCCGAGGACCGCATCCCGAGAAAATAACAAAATAGGGTAGAATCCAGACTCGGATATGGACGCCCACACTAAACACTGAAAGACATGGTATCCTAATCGCTCAAATTTGGATTAAAAATCTTAATCATATTAAGAATATTAAAAATATAATATTGATCAAAAGAAAAACACTCTAGCACGGCCGAACCCGCCAAATGACGGGGTCGGTGGATAACCGACAAGCAAAGGTGCGCAGTGTATATACTGAGACAAAGGAATATAACCGTTGGTCCGGTTATACAAGGCAACCTCGAGACCGAGATCACCCGGCCCGCCTCTCAGCACTTTCCCATGCATTTTGCATGATTAATTGTCTAACTTAATTAATAACTAATGATATTAATAATATAAATCTACTAATTATAATCTATAACTTTATTTATTTAATTCTAACCTAGTCTATCTCGAGACTATTTCCGAGTTCTATTCCTATCTCGTCTACATGCGTATGATATGATATGACATGTAAATGCGGGTATGTCTCAAATATCTTTGGTCAATTTACCAGGATGCAAATGACAAGTCGATTTAGTCTCTAGTTAATTTGGACAAAACACCGCAATTGATTTATTTTAAAAACATTTTATTTTCGGTTTGGGTTCCTAATTCGAAGAAAGAAGATAAATCCCAGAAACCGTACACGAGAATAATTCGATCAATGTCGGTAGCGTCACGATCTCGTCGGATGAGCCGTCTCATCTTGAGTGCATTCGTTTGTCGGCTCGTCAAGATATTTTTTTGAAAACCTATGAAGTCGAAATAAATTAAATTGGCGAGTATCCCAATCATATTGGGTCCTGGTTTGGTCAGGGTATACTAGGACGCTCAATGGAAATTATCATTATTTTAGTTCGTATTTTAAGATTATATTTATTTGGATTTAATATAATTGATTTAAATTTTATTTTGATTAATTAAGATAACTAGTTATTATCACTTAATTAAATTAAATTTATAATTAGGATAATTTATTATTTAGGATTAGAGAAATTGATTAATATAATATATTTTATGTTTAATATTTTTAGTATTATTCTTATTAATTTAAAATCGAGAATTAAATTAATATACATATATATATATTATAATATTATTATTCTTATCAATTTAAAAATAGAGAAATTAATTAATATATATTTTACATTATAAATTATTATTATTCTTGTTATTTCATAATTCTTAATTATTTATTTTACATTCTTTAATTATATTTCATTTATATCCTAATTTTATTTTATTAATTAGAAAATAGATAATATAAGTTAGAATTCAAATAAAAGCAAAATGAAGGAAAAGTAATTAATTTCCATTAAACTTAAATTTAATTACTGTTTTAATTTAATTAAATGTGTTGGTGTTTTGAGATTATATTTGTTTCGATTAATGTAACTAATTTAATTTATTTAAATTAATTAAGTTAGCTTAAATGTTATCCCTTAATTAATTTAATTATAATCAGGATAATTAATTATTTAGAAATAGAGAAATTGATTAATATATAATATTATATAATTAATATTATTCTTATTAAAAATAGAGAAATTGATTAATATATAAATATTCATATATTTATAAGTATTATTCCATTATTAAATAGAGAAATTGATTAATATATATTTATATATTAATTAATGTTACTCAATTATTAAAATAGAGAAATTAATTAATATGTATATTATATTATACATTATTATTATCCTTTAGTTATTATTTTATAACCCCTAATTATTTATATCATATTCTTTAATTATATCTCATTTTATATTTTAATATTATTAAAATATATTATATACAACTAGAATTAAAAATAATAAAAATCAAATTAAAAGAAAAGAAATTTAATTAAACTTAAATTTAATTAATGTTTTTATTTAATTAAACGTGTTGGTGTTTTAATGTGTTTGGGATCATAAAGTCGCCTCGAAACCATCGTATCATTCGGATTTTCATTATTGAGGCAGATCGTATAATCATCTCCCATATTTCACTATAAGTATTAACTAATTATTAGTTTGCGCACGTTTTTAAATTTACGGCACTTGCTAATAAATTAATTAAATTATTATCCAATTTAACCTTTCTACCACTCAGTTAAGATCAATTTATTTTAATTTCAAATTTCACTTACATTATGCTTTATCTTTGTTGTAAGTATAGGTTATGTTCTTATTTCGGTCCAAGGTCTTTTTAGCAATTTAACTAATTACTCTATTGAGGCCTAGCCACATCTCATTGATCGGATCCAACCACTATCCATACGAATTTAATAATTCACATCAATAGGGAATACCGCTTGAAAAGCCCAAGTAAGAGATTTAACCAAGTTTCACCCGAGTTGCCCTCACCTCACTAGTACCGTCGATACTAGTGTACCAAGGACAAAAGGGATGTAACACAACAAATCGACCACAAGTCCAAGTATCTTGAGGTACAACACACATAAGCCAAGTCAAACTCGGATGGAACATCACGGGTGGAGCAGAATCGATAGTGAACTAATAGAAACAAGTCAAGGCTGTTATTCAAGAATTACAAGCATGAAACTTTCAAGATCGAGCAATTAGAACCATACACAAACAACCCCAGTATAACAACACAAGATCAGAAACCGAATAGGACCAAGGTACACAACAACACCCAATACATGCACAATCGGCCAAGAAACAAAGGCATAGGGCCAAGGCTCTGCCTCAGCGGTACCGAATGGTACCCGTGTACCAAAGCACATAAATCAAATTGCAAAGCAATACTAACCGAACCAGCCCAACCCCCAAGCATATCAGTATCGCGGCACAAGCCATTTCAAAACCGAACCAAGTGATTGGGGCAATTCCCTTGCCTCACTGGTACCAGTCGGTACCAGTGTACCAAGGACAAAAATCACCCCAAACCAGCCCAAAATCAGCAACCAGAATCAAGACAGCAAGTGTAACCCGGCACCCTAAATTTCCAAGAAATCAAGCAACTACAAAGTCACACCAGAACAGACAAAGGCACAAGAGCATGCACGACCAGCCAAGGAAAACAAAAGCATAGGGCTCAGCCCCAACTCAACAGATGGCCCACACGGCCAGGATAGGAAAGAGTTTACCAGAGCAACAAAGGAGGTAGCGAAAAAGTTAGCAAATCTCGGATCCGGCCGGTGGCGGTCGGTTACGGAGCAACGACGACCCGGTGGTTGTGTGAGTTCTCGAGCGAGAAGAGGAAGGGGGCTACAACGTCATTTCTTTAGCCAGTGGCGCGACAATGAGGCAGGGGTGAAGGGAGCGCGGGCCTCGTCTGACGGCGTCAATAGGGCAGATCCCTCCAATCGACAGGGAAGGCGAATCGAGTGGGGGGGGTTGTCGACGAGGCCAGCACCGGCGATACCAGAGGCCGCGATCGCGAGGCCATTAGAGGGAGAGCATGCTCTCTCTCTCTCTCTCGCTGTGTTTGTGCTGTGCAGATCGGAGGAGATGAGCCAGGGAATCGATTTTTAGGAGAGAGAAAGGGGAGATGGGAGAGCCTTCGGTGGAAAAAAAAAAAAAAAGAAGGAAAGGAACTGGGGTTTGGTTTCTGGCCAGTAGGAGAGAGGAGTAGTGAGAGGTTGGTTTGCGCAAAGAAAGAAAGATGGGATGGCTTGCTCTTCCGCCAGGGGAGGAAAAAGAAAAAGAAAAAGGAGAAAATGAGGTGACAGGGCCACGGGGAGAGAGAGGAAAGGAAAGAAAAGAAAGGAAATGGGAGAGAAAACAAAGTTTGACTTTGGAGTCGGCGTAGATTTTCTGTGATCGAAATCGTATGATAATTGTGTGTCTAATTTATTTTTAAAGTTAATCATTAATGAATTTGTTACTCGAACATTTCATTTATTAAATGGTTTTGTTTTAAGATACCGGTTCATCTTTTGTAATTTAAATTTTTAGTTAATTCCTTAGTTATAAATGTCATTCCTCATAATTTAATTTAGATTAAGAAGATTTTGTGTTAGTGATTTAATTTGATATTAATTTAATTTATATTTTTATAAGTTTTAATTTGATTTTTTTTTTTTTTTTTTTTTTTTTTTTTTTGAGTTTTATCGTTTGATGCATAAATTTCGTGATCTCTTCCTAATCTCATCTAATTTATTTGATAAATCATAAGTTAACATCAGAGATTTAATTAAATGATATATATATATATATATTTTTTTTTTTTATCTATTTATCTATATAGTTTCCTTTAATTATCATTTTGTGTCATTTATTAATGTGTGTTAAATTATTTTAATTATTATCTAAATTATTATTAATCCTTAATAAAATTTCGTGGTTTAACACTATTTGGGAGATTCTGAAATGTATGGGGTATTTGGGGATGAATGAAATGCCCTAATTTATCAAGTGTAACCGGGCACGCAATGAAAGTTCCTATATAATTAAAAAGTATAAACCAATATTTCGTGAGTAAGAACATTATTTCGTGAGTAAGACTATTATTTCGTGAGTAATGACCATTATTTCTTGTCAAGATATAAAACCCTACCCTCCACTCTCTCCTCTCTCTACTCTCCACTTTTGATTTGGGTGATGCATCCCGTGATTTCTCCTCTATCCAACAATTCATCTCCTTGAGTAATCCCTTTAAATTGGCGACAAGGTAAGTTATTCTCCATCTCCTGGGTTTGCGTTAAATCTCTTTATATTTGTTCCTTGCTGTTGAGTTTAATCCCAATAAATTCGCTCCTTCATTTGTTGAGTTCAATCCCAATAATATTTGTAATAGATACTGAAATATTGAACATAATTTTGAACATAATAACATTCAATACTTTGTACATTATAGGTTCACTTGTAATGGCCACAGATCGTGGATGGATGTACAACCGTTGCTTGCCTAATGGAAAACTGGATCCAATCTTTGTTAAAGAAGTTAGGGCATTTGTTGAACAAGCATGTTTCAATCCATCTATTGTTATCATAGTTCATGGAGACAAGTGGATAAAGTGCCCTTGTAAAAATTGTCAAAACTTTTTCAACTATCCCGTGCACCACGTTAGAATGCATCTTTACAAAGTGGGTTTCTGTAATAATTATAAACAATGGTACTGGCATGGAGAGCCACGTTCTAATGTAATAAATCACCCACCCTCTTCAACAACACTAAACCATGAAGTTGATCGAATGGATGAGATGCTCATGAATGCTGCAGGTCCTGATTTCTCTTGGAATGCACGCAACGAGGAAGAGACACCTAGGGGAAAAGCTAAAAGTTTCTTCGAAGCGCTAAATGCATTAGAGAAGCCATTATGGGAAATTGAATTGGGTGCAACTAGATTTAAATGTGAAAGTCACAATATCTTATCGGCGGTTACACGATGTCTAGCTTTAAAGTCTGAACACAACCTGAGCGTAAATGCTTTGATGAAATGATGACTCTCATTAAAGAAATGCTTCCTTAAATGAAAATTTACCAGAAAGCTTTTATAAATCAAAGAGATTGGTAAAGGCACTTGGTATGGAGTACAAGACAATAGATGTTTGTCCTCAATTCTGCATGTTGTATCAAAAGCAACACATTAATAAGACAGAGTGTGATGTTTGCCACGAACCGAGGTATGAACAACCAGTGACAGCAAAGTCAATCGCAAGAAAGGTACTTCGTTATTTACCTATCACAGAGAGGTTGCAGAGATTATACATGATAGAGGCCAGTGCAAAACATATGAGATGGCACGGGGAAGATAATCGAGAAAAGTCCGATATGATGGTGCACCCAGCTGATAGTGAGGCTTGGAAGAAATTTGATGAGATGCATAAAGATTTTGCTAAAGAGGTGCGTAAATGATGTCCAAGTTAGTATTAATTTTAACAAGATAACATGTACTATATATTATAATAGGTCAGGCTTTGTTTTTATAATTATTTATTGAAGATAATATTTTTGTCTTTCGTGATGGTTATTACTAGTGATGCACCTTCTGTAGGTACGTAATGTCAGGCTCGGGCTTTCGACGGATGGGTTCATGCCATATAGCTCGAATGCGGCTTCTTACTCTTGTTGGCCGGTATTTGTTTTTCCCTACAATCTTCCTCCCGGTCTTCTAATGAAAGAAGATACCATCTTTCTTGCACTCCTACTTCCTGGACCGAAACATCCCGGCCGAGACATCGACATACTTTTGGAACCTTTGATTGATGAATTGAAAAGCTTGTGGGTGGATGGAAAAGAGACATATGATGTGTCAACAAAGCAACATTTCATCATGAAGGCATCGCTTCTTTGGACGGTAAGTGATTTTCCCGCCTATGAGATGCTAAGTGGCTGGGGTACACATGGACGATTAGCATGTCCTTATTGTATGGGTGCAACAAAAGCTTTTCGATTGCCGAATGGAGGTAAACCAACATGGTTCGGATGTCATAGGTGCTACTTGGAGCAAAATCATGAATTTCGTAGTGATGTGCACAATTTTATCAAGGATACGGTCGACCATGATCCTCGACCACCAACAATGACGGGAGAGCAAGTATTGGAGGAATTGAACGAGCTAGAGCAGATTACTTGGGGAAAAACAGCACCTTTAGATCAAATTCCTGGATATGGAAGAACCCACCATTGGCAAAAGAAAAGCATATTTTTTGAACTGCCTTATTGGCCAACTAATTTGTTGCGCCATAATATTGATTTGATGCACTTGGAGAAAAACTTTACTGAAAATTTGATTTACATGCTTTTCGACATACCAAATAAAACCAAGGATAATGTGAAGGCTCGTCAAGATTTGGAAATTTATTGCAACAGACCCTCGTTAAACCTAACAGAGGACAAGCGAAAGCCGAAGGCTCCTTATGCGTTAACTCTTTCAGAAAAGCGTCAGGTGATGAGTTGGCTTAAGGATATCGTTAAGTTCCCTGATGGTTATGCATCCAATTTGTCAAGATGTGTTAATGTGACTAATTGCACACTAAATGGACTTAAAAGCCATGATTTTCATGTGTTCATCGAGCGTCTCCTTCCGGTTGCATTTCGAGATTTCGTGCCCGATTCGATATGGGATCTTTTATGTGATATTTCAAACTTCTTTAGAGTGATATGTGCAAAGGAGCTCGATAAGGCCCGTATGGAACAATTAGAAAAGGAAATTGTGGTCACTATTTGCAAGCTTGAAAAGCATTTTCCACCGAGTTTCTTCGACTCCATGGAACATCTGATTATACATGTAGCATATGAGGCGAAGATAGGCGGTCCAGTGGGTCCTCGATGGATGTATGCATGTGAAAGGTATATTGCTTTTGTATTATATATTTAGGCTTTATTATAATTCTGAGAAACATATCTAAACTGTAAGTATAATTCTTTTAGAATTTTCATGCTTTATTAGGGTTTTGTCAAATAAAATTCTCAAATTGTTACATAATCTCAAACCGTATGTACAATTAAACTAAAAATTTATATTTACAGGAGCAACAAATATACCAAAAAGAAGGTGACAAACAAAGCAAGAGTTGAGGGTTCAATCGTCGAGGCAACTCTAATCAAAGAGGTATCTACATATTGCTCATCTTATTTTGTGGAGCGATCAAACAAGAGAAGGCCCGAAGTTGACAAAAATAATCCTTCACAAGGAAAGTTGTCAATCTTTGAAACACTTGGCCGCTCGCTAGGTCTGGGAAATCGAAGGACTCTTGATTCACGCGAATTTCTTGCCGCACACAACTTCATCCTCTTTAATTGTCCAGAGATTAAGCCATATTTAGAGTACATTCTTTATAAATTGATTCTTATTATTCTTTTCATGATATGTATTCAAACTAATATTCAAATTACAAGATAAATTGAACATATTTTAATACGCAGGGAGTTCGATACATTCAAATCTGACCAAGTTACAGCCACATATCCTCTGCATAGAATTCGTGAGGATGAATTTGCATATTGGTTAAAAAAGAAGGTGCAAGTTGAACGTGAATGCGACCTACACATAAGGAATCTTGATCGATGCTCGATAAACAAGCAATATGCTACCATGGATATGAAGTAAACGGTTTCATATTCCACACAGAAATATATACCAAAAACAAATCAACGGTAAACAGTGGTGTTTGCATCAAAGGAGAGTGGGATGGTAATGACGCACCACAAGATTACTACGGAGTTCTACAAGAAGTAGTTGAGCTACAATACGGAGGAGGTAATAAGGTTGTTCTTTTCAATTGCAATTGGTTTGATATAATAAATGGTGTTAGGGTTGATCAAACACGTGGCCTTGAGGTTAAGCATGCTTCTCGTCTTCGACATTATGAGCCATTTGTATTGGCATGTCAAGCCGTTCAAGCGTATTATCTACCCTATGCATCGACTAAGGGAGATAGAAAAAATTGGTGGGTGGCAATGAAAACACAAAGAAAAGGGAAATTAGGTGTTGAATTTTTCAAGACGAACAACTCGAGGTCCAATATTGCCAACAATTTCAAATGAGTCACAAGAAACAGAAAGTGATACCTATAATAATAATAGCCTCATAAATTATGAGTTGGACATAGAGCAAGAAGATGATGATCCCTATGCGCACATTTCATCGGATGAAGGTAATGTAATAAAATTTTACAATTAGGGTTTGATTAATCAATTGAATTTTATGTGCAATGTTGTGTTGATAATCTATTCACATGCATATCCATTTTGATTGGCAGGAGATGATGAAGGTTGTAATTAAAATAACAAACGATGAATCTTCAATATATATGACATTGCTAAAAGTAAGTTATCACATGCAAATGCTTGATCAGTTTCTTCAATTAGGGTTTATTCAATTAGGGCTTCTTCAAGCAATTGATTTTCTATTGAATTCAATATTGTTGACTAACTTATTTTGTATTTCTATTTTAGTTAGCTAACTTATTCCTATTTTTATCTTAATTTACAGTATTTAGATTGGCAACATCTTTGACGTGGATTGTAATGAGAGTTACAAAATGATACATGATGAGTTCCTCTAAATAAATATTTAATCTATTGATATTAATTGAAAACTATATTCGGGTAGAATTGATGTTAATTGTAAACTCTCATTAATTAAATCTAAATTCTTGTTGCTATTGTAAGTTTAACACTGTAATAGGAATATTTTTTATTTTGTTTTAGTTAACTATATATGTACTTGTTAAATATGACACTGTATTAAGACTTTTCCGTTCTGTTCTGTTTGACAATGCTATTTACATTATTTCATAAACGACAAAAATATTATATAAAATAAAAAAATGTATGGAAAGGATTATTTCCGTGCAAGTATCCACAGAAAAAGTTTTTCTATCTATGGAAAATAATGGGTGTGACAGAGTAGAGTATTTCCGTGAAAGTCTGTACTTATTTCCGTGAAATATGAAATTCTAGAGTATTTCCGTGAAAAGATAGACTATATTCCGTAGATTTTATTTCCGTACAAATTTCTTCCGTGGACTTGTCTACAGAAATGCTGAGCGCCACGCGCCAATCTTCTTATTTCCGTAGAACTCAGATTTATCACGGAAAAAACATCAACTAACCACGGTAATAACTCAAATTCTAGTAGTGAGGGGAGAGGTTTAAATGTGTATACTACAATCTATGCATGTATGACCACGTGCCAATTTTAAGAGAAGCCAACATACTTTCCCTTGCTTATTTTTTGTTGTTGTAACATTTACGTATACAACCTTTGATATATTTAAATTTATAAAATAATCTAAAAATAAATAAATAATTTTACTTGGAATTACATTATTCATATCAGGCACTTGACTTCTCTATAACATGTATTTGATTATTATCGGTTATAATGAATTGATAGATTTTTGACTTGTGATATGGATTGACGATCTGAATTATAATTGGACTTCTCTATAACTCATATTTGACTATTATCCATATTTAAATTCTTGACTTGACTTGACCTGAATTGTGGATTGATTTTTGACTTTTGATACGGGTCGATGAACTGAATTATGCGATGATTGGATTTTGATCACTATACTGAATTGAATATTGAATGAGTGTTGATAATGAAACTGATCAAATTATGTATGACTATACATGTCATAAGCTAACCCTTTCGTACTCCGAAAGGGAGGGTCCACACAACCTGAAGGGTTGTGAGTGGAAGATGGCTCTGCGGAGTCCCGCTTACTAGCGGATTTATGTGATATCCCAACTTATCATGGTGGGCACGATGTGTAATCTTCATTTGTCTATACATAATTATTTAAAATACATGCTTTAATAAATAATAATGAATTATTATTATTTGAAATGTTTTGAATGAGATTGTATTATTCATAATACTGTTATAGAGAAGCTGCGTCGTTAAATAATCGGTTACCGAGTTTTGTAAACCAACTCCATTTTGTTTCTTTATTATTTTTCTTATTTATTGCGACGTAGGTTGCGGGTCATAGGATGGATGCAAAATATGCCAACTCCATAGCGCCTCGGCCCAGGACGTTTCAGATTATGGTATCAGAGCGCATACGTTCCTTTGTGTCTATGTCTCTATCCGTTTTCATTTCAAATAATGATTGATACTGGTAGTTGATATCAATATCATAATCTGATTTTTGTTTGAACATTCTGAGTTAGCCCGTTTTGATTGATTGTGATATGAATCATATTCCAAAATTTGAATTAAATAACGAAATTATGAGGAATAAGATATTGATTCTTAGAAAAATAATTAGAGTAATGAGAATAAATGGGAAATCAAGATAAATAGTCAAGTACCTATTAAACAAAAAAAGTTATGCATAGTACCAACTTGTTCTTATATGAATCGTAAAAAAAATAATTAAAATTTGATTTTCGTTCAAAACAAATGATGCTACTAAATGTGAACCAAGACTTGCATTAACATAAAAATTTATATTAAATAAATAATTCGTTTAGTTGATTGTACTGAACTAATTAATAGATTTTATAAAATTTTATTTCAGGGCTCAAATAATCATGGAACTAATGAATCTTTCGCTTCCATTATAATTCAATTTGAGCAAAATTAGGTTATATTGTCATTATGAGATTGTGTAGCGAAAGCGAAATTTCGAGGACAAAAATTTTGAAGAAGGGGAGAATGTAATATCACAAAATGATATAAAAATAAATTATTTAACCTTTTCATGATTTAAAATATTTCAGTGGTTAAATTGCAAAATAAAAAAATAAAATAAAATAGCTGCCACGATGGTGGCTTGTTAAGTGGCGCGTGGCTATACACCCCACAGTCGGTTAGTATATATTAAATACATCTCTTTCTCGATAAGAACTGGAGGAAAACAAAAATACGAAATAAAAAAAAAAGAGAAAAACTAAAGGAAAAGAGAGAGATAAAGAACAATAATAATAAAATAAAATCATTAGTGGTTGGTTCCTTAATTTCTTGGTTGCTGGCATGTATTCTTTGAAGAAAATTAAGCTTCTTTTTACCCAATCATATAAGATTTCTCTCCCTCGTTAATGAAGGAAAGGAAAGAAAATCAAAGAGATAATGAAGTAATAGAAAAGAAAAGAGGAAGTCCGAAGAGAGAGAGAGATATAATGGAAAATAACAGAAGAATAAAAGTTGATGGTCGATTATCGTGCGGTTTGAATAGGTGTCGAGGGTTGATTTGAGGAACTTTGCGTATAAGTCGAGAATCAAAATCATATTTATATCAGATAACTAAACTTTTATATAATATGTATTTGATTATTATTGGTTATAATGGATTGATAGATTTTTAACTTGTGAGATGAGTCGACGATATGAATTATTTGAATTATAACTGGACTTCTCTATAACTCGTATTTGACTATTATCCATATTTAAATTCTTAACTTGACTTGACCTGAATTGTGGATTGACCTTTGACTTTTGATACGGGTCGATGACCTGAATTATGCGAATTGATTGTATTTTGATCACTAGACTGAATTAAATATTGAACGAGTGTTGATAATGGAACTGGTCAAATTATGCATGACTATACATGTCATAAGCTAACCCTTTCGTACTCCGAAAGAGAGGGTCCACACAACCTGAAGGGTTGTGAGTGGAAGATAGCTCTGCGGAGTCCCGCTTACTAGCAGATTTATGAGATATCCCCACTTATCACGGTGGACACAGCGTGTGATCTTCATGTGTCTATGCATAATTGTTTAAAATACATGCTTTAATAAATAATAATGAATTATTATTATTTGAAAGGCTTTGAATGAGATTGTATTATTCATAATACTGTTATAGAGAAATTACGTCGTTAAATAACCAGTTACAGAGTTTTTTAAGTTGACTCCATTTTGTTTCTTTATTATTTTTTCTTATTTATTGACAACGCAGTTTGCAGGCCGTAGGATGAATGCAGAAGATTGATAAGCCTCAATTATATATCATGTGCGATTATGGTTTTATCTCAAAAACTATGCATTTTATGTTAATTGTTAAGAATTTATTCAGTTTTTATGTCGAGTTCGAGATAATGTTGCATTTTGTTATTGTTTTGCATATTATGGAATGTAAACAAGAATGTCAACATGAGAAATGATGCTTGGAACGAGATGTATCAAACCTACACGAAGAAATCAAGTGAAAAGCACTTCGGGACAAGAATTGCGGACCGCAATAATGTGATTCTCTCACTGGTTCGCTCTGTTAAGAAAGTGCAAAAATTGCGGACCACAATTATTGGGGATGGAAGTGCGAGCTTACAGTTTTAACACCCCTTCGTTTCAGACATCTCTCAACTGACTGGAGAATAGATCCGTAGCAACAAAGAAGGGAAAAAACATCATTGGAGAATAATTTGAAGAAGGAGAACTCAAAAATCGGGCGAGAAATCGTAGATCTTCTTGGTATATTCTTTTCTTTACTATTTTCTCATGTTGTGCTATTGTTTAAACATGAATCTTTGTGTAATTTTTGACATGATTTGTGGCTAGACACCCTTCTAGGAGTCTAGGTGTAAACTCGATAACTCGAATGGTTTAATTATACTCGTGTGTTGCTCTTTTAGTTCTTGTTGTTGTGATTGTTATTTTGTCTAAATTGAATGCTTAGTTTTAATCAACTGCATGTTACCCTAGAAGTGAAAGCGGAAATCGAAAGGTGAAACTGAATCTTCTGACCTAAAATAGTGATTTAGGTCGTAGGCCAAGTGCTTAATAGTGAAACTTATTACCTAAGAGAAAATCGAGGAAAACCTTAGAAATTGTGTGAGGTACCGAAAGGCGAAGTACAAAATCTAGGTTATGCCAAAGTGATTCACTGATCTTAATGGGCTTAGACTTGTAAGGCGAGATACTTAATCATGAAATCCGAATTATTTAGGTACGGTACCAAACCATAAAAATATAAATTTGGTGCTAAAATCTGAAATGGAATCCCCGACAAACACTAGAACATATTTAAAGATCAAATATAGTGAATTGACCAAACGAGTGAGAGTGAAGCCGAAAACCCCTAAAGTCCTCACTTTTAGTTTAATACAAAACTCTCGTTCGATTGTCTAGATTAGTGAAACTTGCGAGAACCGATAGTTCACCCTTGTCCTTGTGGTTCGACACCCCGACTACTACTTGACTAGGTTGTATGCTTGTGGCTAAAATTGAGTATAAATTAGGGTATTTATTAACTTAACAGAACACACATCAAAGATGCCGACTCTGTAGTGCCTCAGCTCGGGGCGTTACAATTTAGTTCAGTCTACTTATTTATTTTAGAAATTATTTAGATTAGAAATATTTTCAGATTTTACACATTACCTTTTAGAAATTGGCAACATCGCTAATTTAAATAGTCCTTTAGGTTCGACACCTAAATACTATATGATAGGTCGTACGCTTGCGGCTTCCTATTGTGTTTGTTAGGTTAAATTTTATTATTTTGAAAATATTACAACAACCACCCAATTGGAGCTTGCCTGTTGAAATCATGTGCGATGCAAGTGACTACGTCGTCGGTGTAATTTTGGGTGAGTGGAAGGACAATGTCCCATATGAAATTTACTACGCGAGCAAAGTCTCAGATGAGGAACAAGCTAATTACACGAAAACGGAGAGGAGTTGCTCGTAGTGGTTTTTGTAATTAACAAGTTTTATTCTTACCTTGTAGGTTTGAAAGTTATTATCTACACCGACCATGTCGCAGTCCGGTACTTGCTCGCCAAGAAGGATGTCAATCTACAACTCATTTAGTGGATCCTTCTCTTACAAGAGTTCGATTTTGAGATCAAGGACAAAAGAGAAACAAAAATTTGATTGCGGATCACCTCTCTAGACTCTAATTAGACTCGACCAAGGGTAAGTTGCCGATTGACGACTCTTTTGTTGATGAGCAGCTTTATCGAGTTGAATCAACTATTGTGCCTTATTATGTCGACTTGGCTAATTACCTTGCATGTGGAGTCATACCGGCCGAGTTCTCGTACCAATAGAAGAAGAAGTTCCTCTTTGACGCCAAACATTACTTTTAGAATGACCCATACTTGTTTAAACTTAAGGTCAATGGCATTCATAGGTGTTGTGGGCCACAAGAAGAGGTCCAATCAATCATTGTCCATTGTCATTCCTCGCCTTATGGTGGATATACCTCTGTGCGACCCTTTCTCGCGCGCTCCGCACCGCCGCTGGGCGATGGGATGCAGAGGAAGGACACGAAGATCCCTCATAAGCGTGCATTTATTTGACTCTGGTTAATCCTACCGTTTAGACACATTAGAATGCACATTTAGGGTTTTTTTAGTGATTGTGAGTACTTGTAGAGTCCGATGGGCGTAAACCCCCACTGTTAATTACCCTGAGCTATTAACCTCGAAACACCTCTGGATCTTAAAAAAGAGGAAGCAAATAGTATAGTTAAATGATGGTCAAGTGGTCACGTACTTCGGTGATCAAAATCACTGAAGTACCCTGGACTTATTAATAGGTCAGTCCAGTGAGATAGGGTGGTGAAAAGATGAACTTACTACAGATCAGTTCAATCATTACCGCTCTAAGAGGCGATCTTACTAACAGATCAGATCAACCTTTGTGGAAGGATGGAATGTGAGTCTACTAACAGATCGACTCGACCTTAATTGACTAGAAGATGAACCTACTACATATTGATTCAATCTTTATTAGTCAACAACCAATCACACAAAATATAACTCGAAGCACTCAACTGGTTGATCTTGAGGTTGGTGAATCAGGAGACAGGTGGATTTGGCCCACTTATTTCTTCTCATCTTGATCTTCTCACTGAGCAGATTCATAAACCTAGGAACACAACTGCACACAAAGTCAAACCTGAAGCGCTGAGCCAGTTTGACATTGAGGCGTGTGTCAATGAAAGAACCTACTACAGATCGGTTCAGATTCACTATTTTGAGGATGAATCTACTACATATCGATTCAATCCTACAATCTCGAGATATGAACTTACTAACATATTAGTTCAACCTCTTGAACTAGAAGACAAACTTATCGATGGATTAGTTTGGTCTTACTAGTATGACTGGTCATGAATTACTTGTTCATGACACAGAGTCATCATGATGTTACCTCTTTGGACATCGTGATGTTACCTCTTCGCAGTCTTAGTCACCTTCTTGGCGGGTGTCCAGATGTTCTTGTCTCGACTGGCTATTCTGAATATTGCATTACTTGTGCAAAATCACTATGCTGCTCCACACCCCTTGTGTGAGCATATTTAATCACCTCTAAATCATAAATCCTGAGCACCTAGCCGATTCATGGATTCAAGGTTAAGTTGTGCACAAAATTAGACTCGGAGCTCCTAACTGGTCTAATATTGAGACATGTTTGTTAGCGAATGAGCTTCTAGATAAGCTAGTTTAGAAGCTACCATATTGTGATGACTCATCAGTAGTCAACAAAGTGTATCACCACCTTATTAATCATTCATCACCTTGGGAACCACATAACGATTCAACAAACCGTTATAACACTTCAACAAATCGTTATAACGCTTCTAGAAGATAGCAGACTTGTCAGAGAGTTGGTCAAACAGTCAAAACGTTGCTAACGTTCTGTGAAGCGTTAACGTTTTAATGAATCGTTATAACGATTCAAGAAATCATGATAACGATTCCTAAGAACACATTGACTTGTCAAAGAATAATCAAATCGTTGCTAATGTTTTGCAAAGCGTTCAACGCTTTAATGAATCGTATAACGATTCCTAAGAATGTTGTATTTAATCTGGACCACTAGATTGTTCTAAGATTAGTGTAGATCTTCTATTTAACTCTTTATTTTATTTGGGCCATTGAATTTAATTGAGATGCGCACTAAACAAATTAAAGACCCAAATTGAGTTGTGCTTTAATTTTCTAAACGTCCAATAGTTCAGATCCTTTGGATCTGCTCCAGGATTCATGTGATCCTTTGAGATTGGTGATGAAGATCTTCTCTTCTGTCTCTCTCGTGCTTTGGGATATGCGTTGGAGAAGTGATTTCAATGCTCTAGTGGCTTGATCGGAGATCAGCCACCACCATTATTGTCGCCGAAGTATGGGGAGTCGATTTGTGTCCTCCGATCATGTATCGGTACGGTGGATCGCCGAGCGTTGGCTTTGTCCGTCACTGGTTCTGTATCGATTGGTACCGATTGCGTTCTTCTTCCAAATTGAGTTATCTTGAACATGATTTCTTGCAATTATTGACTCAATTACATAATTCTAGGTCTTAACTATCATTAGAAGTGATTCATTCGTTGGAATTACCTCTGTTATTGAGTGAATACAATTGAACAATGATTGTGATTGGTACCGATTGTGAATTCGGTATTGATCTCTGTGTTTCCAATCAATTGTCAAGATTCCTTTGGTCTTTATGGCACATAACTCATCGCCTATACAGTGTGCATCAATCAAAGCAATTAGCTTGATCAATTGTGGTGTTTTGATGCACAACCATGGCACTGGTACAAGTTCAGCGATGAACTTCAAGAATTTGAATCAATTACTCGATTCAAAGCTGAATTCTTGAAGCAATTGCTTGGAGACATAGAGATTGAGAGGTCAGAGACCTTCGATCAATCAATTATTGTGATTTGAGCTAGGAGATCACTTGGTCTTCAACTAGCTTTTACTGACCATCACGATTTAATCGTCATTCACTCAATTTAATCAAGAAAGAAGTAAAGAAACATCAAAGAAATGATTTAGACAGCAAGGCGACAATGTACTGAAGATATTTAATCAAAGAAATCAAGAAATTCGACAAAATTGAAAAAAAGAAAATTGCAAAGAACAGATAACAATACTGGTTTTATTGAAATTGATAAAACGGGTACAATTACATCTCAAGCTCTTAGCTTTCATTGATTATACTCACCTCTTCTTCTCTAGTGAAGCTCTAGACTCTTAGATTGACTGTTAGTGGTGGAATGAATTGAGTGTATACCGAGTTCTCAATACTTGTCGAGATCAATTGGCCAATTGGCTTCTCACTTGCTCTCTAGGGCTCTTAATTAGTACAAGGGTGTAATAGGTAATGCGTGGATGCTGTCTCCTTTTTCTCCCTCTCTTTCTTGCTGCTGAGGTGAGGTTTATATAGAGGTTGATTGGTTTGACCAAATCTGACTCTCTTAATTCAATTGGACTCGGTGTATTACATCACTCATTCTAGCCACTCTCTCGTGCTCTATGGTTCACTGAACCAAATCTTCAATTGCCTGGTCTGTGTGTAACTAACTGGAGGTTGTTATACTTTCCATTTATTTACTAATTTGCCATTACTCGGCCTTCACACTCCTGCAAGATCTTCTAGCCCCTTCTATACCTTTTCAGATCTCATTCCATTCCTTTATAAGCTGCTTGTACACTCCCTTAGCTCAATTTTGTAGCAGTTGATTGAATTTGCACTCTTCTTTCTTTACAAGCTCATAACAAAATCTCAGCCTTTCACTTTGATCTCTTACTTATTCCTTACATCTCAAAGCTTTAATCTCATCCATTTAGTGTCAGACAACTCCCTGCACACTTTCTCTATTGACTTGATAGCTCTAGCACAGTGCTCGATCAACTCATCCCTAAGTCGAGTTGTGAGTTAGTGCATCTCTTACTTCCAACACTTAACTCTCTTCAATTCTTGCTTTAATATCGTCGTATGAGATCCTAGAAGCTTTCCTAGCCATCAATTGTAAGTTTTAAGCTTTGAATTGCAAGTTCAAAGCTTTGACACAAGATACTTCTCTCTGCCATTTCTCTCTCTGTGCTGCATCAATTCAAAATCTAACTAGATGCACATGCTCTCCTTTGCATGTTGTAGCTGAGGCTAGAAGCAATTGATTTGAAGTTCAGCCCTTTGCTTGATTTCCATTGATGGCGCCTTCAAGCTCCTCTGTTGTCGAGAGGAAGAAGAAGAAGAGGAGGGGAGAAAGAGCGGGCCCTTCATTGACTGCGCCTGGTGCACGTGAGCCATGGCATAAAAGAAAGAGGGTGCAGAGGTAGGAGTCGCATGAGCCAGGTACATACTCTCTTTTACTCTGGATTTAAATCTCTGTTAATGTTTCTATGTATAAGTTGGCTTGTTGTTTGCCTATGCACCATAGACTTATAGATCTGACAGTGGGCCCCACCTGTAAGAACTCTATGCTTAGGCTCACAGATGTGTTTATCAACTGATTAGCGCACAGATTATAGCTAATTGAGCTGACTTGACAAGATCTTATTGGTTGCTAGGTTAAGTACCCTCTTCTTAATCCTAATGGCCTGTTAATAGCTGCTGAGGTGGCTAAGTCAGAGCCTGCCATGTGGCATAAGCTGAGTGAGGTGGCACTATCATGGCCTGCCATGTGGCATAGGCTAGGTGAGGTGGATTGTTGTGGTTGTGCCATATGGCATGGGCTGGGTGAGGTGAACCACTGGTTGGCTGCCACGTGGCACTATGATGAGCCCACTTGTCAGGTTACTTGTGCCATGGTGGGGGTCCACTTGCTGACGTGGACCAATGGGAGAGTGCCACGTGGCACTCAACTGCTGAGGTGGCCCAATCAAGGACTTCATGTGGTACTGTAATAGTAATTGGGTTTTTGAATTAGCGCCCCTTCTTGTCTCCAAATTACACCCAGAATGTGCTCTGTCCCCAAGTTGTACCCAGAGAAGTATATGATCAAATCACATCCCTTGATCTGCTTATTTAATCTGTTTTATTTTCTCTTAATTTATTTTAATAGCTCCACTTGTCAAAAATCATGAAATTTTCACCCAAAATCTCTAAATTCATGATGACCACTCTTGTAATTTTTAATTCTACTTTTGCCCTTTTTTCCTTGCATTAAAAATTTATTTGCCAAGAAAACCCTGTTTCCTCCTCTGAATTAATCCTAATTTTTAATTATAGCTCAGTGTCTCTGCCAAATAAATTTTCTTGCAGAAACTACCATAATTAAACACCAATTAGACTTATATTGATATCTCATTAGGGTTTGACTTGATCAACAATTGATTACATGTCAACAATTGATATAAATCTAGACTTGATCGGATGTTTGCAACATTGACATCTGATCAGTCTTGTGAAATTGACTTTCAATCCATATTCATGAAAGTGATTTGGCCAACAGTTGATTACTTGTCAACAGTTGACATAAATCTTGGCTTGATCAGGTGTTTGCAACATTGGCACCTGGTCATCCTTGAAAGCAAAATCACATTGACATTTCTTATGATTGGCTGTATCAAAATACTGACTTAGCATTGACACAGTTCTTATTGTACAGAGATTGTACTGTTTCAGCTCTTAGGGTTTGCTCTGAGGGTTGATTCTTAGGGTTTGATTTTGACTCTCTTGATATCTATCACTGAGGTGTGGGACCCACCTGTCAGTGAACAATAATCAGATGGATGACCCCTCAGGAGATCTCTCTCTCGAATCTCCTGAGGGTCATCCACCTCGAATGAATAGGAGATGATAGAGTTTTTATACCTCCGGCCCTTGTTTAGAATTTCCTTGTGGGATTAATGCTTAATCCTTGCTCAGGCTTGATTATATTTAGTGGATAGGCTAGGTTTAGGCTATTGAAGCTGTTTGTGTGAGACTGTCAGGTAGGTCCCGCTTATCAGAGAAAAATAATCACCTGGGTGACACCCAAGCGATCTCCCCTCTCTTCTAAGTCTCTTGACTGTCACCCACATCGAATTGATAGGAGGTGGTGGAGTATTTATATCCTGACTCTATGCCTAGGATTTTCTTGTGGGAAAAATAGGGTTGCTCCGCGATTTGGCAGTGACTTTTCCTAGCTGGTGATCCCCCTTTTTCATGATTTACCATAGATAATTGATACTTATCTTTCATTGTTCAGCTGCTTCATCCTTAAGATTTTTCAAGGGTAAACAACCTCAACTACTAAGACCGTCGCAAAAGTGCTCCAATCCGGTTTCTTTTAACCAACTTTGTTCAAGGACACGAGGGCTTATGTGGTGGCATGTGATAAATGCCAATGAACAGGGAACATTTCAAGAAGGCATGAGATGTCCAAAATAGCATCCTTGAGGTTCAATTATTTGATGTTTGGGTCATAGACCTTATGGGGCCTTTCCTGACTTCATGTGGCAACAAGTTCATCTTGGTAGCGGTCGACTATGTCTTCAAGTGGATCAAGGCTATTGCTTGTCCCGTAGTTGATTCCAAAGTTGTTAAACGGCTTTTCAAAAAGGTTATTTTTCCTCAGTTTAGCATGTCGAGAGTTGTTATTAGTGATGATGGTTCTCACTTCATCAACCGCTCATTTGATAATCTCTTGAAAAAATACGAGGTGAAACACAAGGTGGCTATCGCTTACCACCCTCATTTGAGTAGTCAAGCCGAGATCTCAAATCGGGAAATAAAGAAGATTTTGGAGAAGGTTGTTGGGTTCACCCGAAAGAATTGAAGCCTCAAGCTTGACAATGCATTGTGGGCCTACCGAACGACCTACAAGATGCCAATTGGGATGACACCGTTCAAGTTGGTGTACGTCAAGCCATGTCACTTATCGGTCAAGCTCGAGCACAAGGCGTATTAGGTTATAAAAACAATAAATTTTAAGATGCAAGAAGTGAGGAAAAAGTAAGTCCTTGATTTGCATGAGTTAGAGAAACTCCGACAAGAGGCGTATGAGAATGCTAAGTTATACAAGGAGAGGTCCAAGAAATGACATGACAAATACATTCTCTAAAGGAAATTTCAGGTTGGGGACTTGGTACTCTTGTTTAACTCCCAATTTCGCTTATTTCCGGGCAAACTCAAGTCCAAATAGAGCGGCCCATTTCAAGTGCAACGAGTTTTGCCTCATGGGGCGGTGAAAGTTTGGAGCGAGCAAATCAGTGCATTTAAGGTTAATGGACATCGACTGAAGTAATATCACCAAGGATAACTGTTTGGAGAGAGGACAAACATCACCCTTTATGACGCACCGAATTAATGATGAAATTGGGCCCGAGCTAAACAACATAAAAAACTCTAAAGAAAGAACATGCAAAGGAGTAACTAGCGTTGGAAAATTTTAAGAAATTGATAAAGGAAACATCAAACTTTTCTAAAATTAGAACAAAAAATTCAAAATAGCTATGTCCTGAGAAGTTCTATGTATGATAGGTGTTTTGAAACTTGGCGTGCTCTGAGAACTTGATCAAAACTTTGAAAATCCATTTTATTTGTTTTATTTTTAAAAGAATAAATTTGAAACAATAAGGGTGAGTAAGGCGATGCGGCAGCGGTTCTCAAAAATTATTTTCAAACAAAAAGAGACATTAAAATCAATAAGGTAAAAGTCATGAACTTAATATGGCCCACAAAAATCTTTTCAATAAGGGAAAATCGGGATGTGCATAAACGTATGAAGCCTCTCATCCGCACACAAACAAACAATAAAAAAAAATAAATCAAGTTAAGCCTCAAAAAGTACTATAAATATTTAAGAGAACTCTCTTAACTTCTTAATACGGCACGAGACAGTCTCATGTGCGTAATTTAGTGCTATACGTCGATGTCATATCGGCAAAAAGAAAATGAACTCGTGTAAAATTCAGGATTATCACTATTATTTTTTTTTTTTTTTCGAATTGTGAGGAATTTATTGAGTTGACGAGGGAAAATGTCATCTAATGGAACACTTTAGAGCAATGACATTACAAATAAGAGTCTAAGATAAATTTTCTAGAGTAAAACATCATGGATCAAATCGAAAATAACAGAATATTCTCAAGACTTTTCCTAAAAACCTGATATTGGTCAATCAAATTTGAAGGCTTTTATTTTAGAGTTAGTCACTATTTTTTCTCTGACATCCATGATCTTGACATTTAAGTTAGCATTTTTAAAACTTAGTTAGATTCTAGAGACCAACCTGAACCTTCAACTAAGCCTTACTTATGGACAAGTAAAGTTTAAATTTGGGGGAATTTTGATAGGCCTCAATTCCATACACTTTTTACTAGGGTTAATCTCACGAATTTGCCAATTTTTTAGAAAATTTAGTCATTTTACTTGAATTTTAATCCTGAGATCGAGATATTGCTGTGTCTTATTTACAATTACAGGAATCATATAATTGAGATGATAATTGGAGCAAAATAGAGTAATTGAATATGATTGGGAAACACTCAAACCCGAATGACATCAATATGAATCATCAGAAGCAAATAACGTTAAATTCTAATAATAAAATATCATGGAATGACTAAGATAATATGATAATCTCATAGAGATTGTTCTTAGCTTTTCAAAACATCTTAGATCACTCAAATTGGAATTCAAATGAAGAAGTTATGGTCAAAATACAAACCACTACGCAGCAGACCCGTATCTATACGGGCCGTACAGAAATCCATACGATCCGTATGCTCCATACCCGAAAATTCAAACAGAGTTGGCAGCAGCTGACTGATTGATTTTTCTCCTATATAGGACCCTCCAGATGCCTTTTTCCATTATTCTGGATGCGCTAACTCCCATTTTGAATTGTGAGAACGAAGTTTTAAAGTTTGAGAGAGATCTAACACCCCAGGGAGCCGAATTTGAAGATATACACACCGAATCGAAGCCCTAGAGCGAGAGATCAAGCGAGAGTTTGAATTTAATTTTTTCTTATCTCATTTTTATATTATTTGCTCTTGAACATGCGTGGCTAATCACCTCTCTAGAGTTTTAGGGGATACATGAAACTTGCTTACTAATAAATGAAATTTTGAATTAATTGTTGTTTGTGTATTGTTTCTTTTTATTGATTTATATTCTAGGGTTTGAGTTTGATTTTGAGAATTTAACAACCTAAACCCCGAACCAAAATGAAGTACTTGAATGCTAATAAAATATGAAAAGAACTATTAATCGTTCAAGAGACTTGTTAGGAATAACTTAGTTGTTTTGCCAAACGCGTAATTGGTAGGTATCCCAACTTAGTATCGCCTAACTATGGTGCGTGCTTGAACTTTAGTATAATTTATGGTTTTGACTAACCATCGGCCTTAATTATATTAAAGAAGGTATTAAATTGAGAAATCAACCTTTAGTGCCTTAGTTAGATCACCCTCGTCCATGCCATCAATAATTGTGCCAATCAATAATTTATTACCCTAAGTAAGTGAATGGTGAACCCAAGACCCAAGGTCTCTATTTTCTGATCAAGAATCACTTTCAAATACTTTCTTTTATTTCTCCGAACAATCAATTGAACCAACATTCAACCAATCGATCTATTTATTGTCTAGAACTCAATTGTTAGGTTAAGACTAGAAATCGACTGGTACTGTACCTAAAATATCCCAACGATATATTGTACATTTGCAACCAAAATTTGATATTACTTACGTTTAAAATTTGATAATTAAATAAATCATAAATACCGCATTACATACTAGACAAGTGCTTTTGTCTCCAAAATAGCAATTGAGTTAGCTCCATATAATATATTGTGTGTGATTTCTGATCTTAGTTTGCTCTTTAATTATGTCATTATCGTGCTTAATAGAAGTAAGTGTTATAACATGTATGCTTTGCTTGGTAAATTGGAATGACTTCTCAATAAGCATATTTAGTGAAAGCCTATCAATATGTATTTTCATTGATTGCAAATCCACCAACTCAACTTCGATTCTGTATTGTATTTGTTATAATCATTAATGTACTACTATTTCGTTTTACCTTGTATGCATGCACTAATGATGATAATTCATGCACTTGATGCAAATAGTTTTGCTTTGCATGAAAATAAGGTGGAATGCAACAATACTGAAGATGGTTAAAATAAGATCGCAATGAGAATGGGCAGTCGAGTGGGCGAGGCTCAAAATTGAGAAGCCTTTAAATTTTGAGCGAGATGAAGAAATTTCTATACGGTTTCTATTGCTATTTCATAAACTGATATGTTAGCCCATTTTATTAATTGTATTGATCTTAACAACAACATCCCTTGTTGGGTTATTGGGACCAAATATAATTAAGATCTTAAATAAGTGTAGGTGTAGATGTAGATGTAGATGTAGATATAAATGTAGATGTAGTGTAGTCGCACTCTCTCTCTTTTCGCAAGTTGCAACACAACCACCAAATGAAACTCGAGTTATTTAGTATTCAAAAGAGAATTAGTTTATAAGCTTTTAAGTTATGTCATGTTATCTATATTTCTCATTATTAATTTCATTTCTCTTCATTTATCTTAATGAAATGATTTATATTATTTTTTCTCTTTTTTTTATTTAAATAAATCATATAATGTCTCTAAAGTACTTTTTGAATACTAAAATAATATAATTATTTATATTTTTTAATAAATTATTATGAAGCTAATTATAATTTTTTAAGTATTTAATTATTTATATATGTTATATTTTTTTGGAGCAAAACTCGATGAACATTCATAGTTTTGATAATTTTGAGAATGACATTCTAAATAAAATAAAAATAACTTACAAATATATATATATATATATATATATATATATATATATATATATATATATATTTGAATTTATTTAGAGTGTTGTTGTCAAAATTGTAAAAATAACTCGTTGTCAGGTGATCCCTCCCATTAATAAAATACAATTGTATTATCAAACTTTCAAAATTTATCTTTTAAACTTGATTTTTTTCAAATTGGCCTGTTTCAAATAATCAAAAATATTTTATATTAAATTTCATCAAGTCTTTAAATACTATTAATTACGTTGGTGCTCTCCAAACCGAATCTCCTCCTCATACCGTAGAAAATTCCCGCCAGCCATAGTGGATGTGGTGGAGTTAATTAAGATGCTAAATTATCTTATTTTTATTCAATTGTTAGTAATAAAATAAAAAACATAATTTTTTAAAATAATATATGCATAAAACTTCGAAAAAGGAAGAAATTTTTAATAGGTTATATAAATATTTTATATTTTCACATTAATCGTGTTTTTAAAAACAAAAGGAATAAGAAAAGAAATATAAATGCACTTTCTTCTTTTTTCTAGGTTTCAAATGAAACCATCAAGTAGCTTTTAATTTTTTTTAGAAAATGTGATTGTAATGGGAAAAGAAAGAGGCTGAATCGAACTAAGATTTTTTTATTTCGAAAAAAGAGAATTAAATAATGCGATATTCATAGAATTGAAAGATTAACAACAAAATCATTAGGAGCATTTGAAGTATTTCAGAAAACAAAATGTTTCAGGGGACTATTTGTTATTTATTTGTAGTTGTTATTTATAATTTGGGGGAAATTGAAATGGAGAAAGAAAAATGAGGGACTGGGGAGGTGTGTCCACACGAAAACAGATTAGCTATCATAGTTTAAACTATAGGGATGATGTCATTTTTCACTGATAGTGGATCCCATCAAATAATAAATTCTCTCTAAATTTAATTTGAATCATTCAAATCAATCCGATGATTATAGTATAGTGTATTAAAATCGGGACGGGTTGTGGCGGGTCGGCGGGTTTTGACGAGACGGGTCAACGAGTTTACACGGGACAGGTTAGGACGGGTCCATTTTGGGGGTTTGGCCGCGACCCGTCCTAGACCCGTCGGGTTGGACGGGTCGGCGGGTCGGGACGGGTCGGGTCCAAGGGTGGGGCGGGTCGGGTCGGGAACAGGATGGGTCGGCGGGTCAAATTTATTTTCTAAAATTCTAAAAAATTCAAAAATCATTATGACGGTTCAGTAAATCATTGCAACGATTTATGAAACGTTATAACGATTTATGAAACATTATAACATTTCAGCTCAATTGATCCAACGATTGCTATTCTTTCTAAACCGTTATAACGATTCTCAAACTGTTATAACGGCTCAGGCACTGATATGACTCAAAATAAATTGAAATAAAATTTTAAATGAAATAATTTAAGTAAAAAATCAAATAAAATCTTAAAGAATTGGAATAAAATGATAAAACTTTAAAAAAGTGAGAATTTTTTTTAAATATTATAAAAATAAAATAAATGGGTTAAAAATAAAGTTACCCTCCTCCTTTATTCCGAGCTTGGGACGACTATGTAATACATAGGCGGTAGGACTTTTTTTTGTTAGTAAAGTTTATTGAAAAAAATCAAATAAGGATTGTAAATGCTAGAAAAATAATAAAAATGAGGAAAAAAAATAAAGAATATAAGTGTTTAAAAATACCGTCTAAAAATTTGAGTTCATATACCATAGATCATTTTCTGGCATACCATCTGAGTCTCCATCCGCTTCTGTCATAAATTCACCGGATGATTCTTTTACGGGTGCATGTTGATTACGTTGTTCTGCATCAAACCAATCTTTCAAGCATACGAGTCGTTCGAATGTCTTTGTACCTAATCTGCTGCATTTATCTGTTAGTATCCTGTTTGTTGAACTAAAACAGGATTCGGAAGGGACGGTTGACACGTGCACGATAAATATATCACGTGCCATCATGGCGAGAGTTGGATACGCAGTTTCATTTCTCTTCTAATAACCGAGAATGTCAATACCGCCGGGTTCCATACTTCCTAAACAATAGCTAACTAATTCATTCATATTTGTTTGCATTTGTGAGTCGTCTTCTTCCTCAAGTCTCGCAATAATGCAGACTGACTATTGCTCCTGACATTTTTCAAGAAATTGAAAATATTAGTTTCACAATATTATAATAATATAACGAGTTCGAATATTATAAATATGTTAGATTTTAGTACCTAATATTATGAGAATTTGAAGAAGATGATTGATTCATTTGGTTTGCATGAAGTTGGGTGTTGTATAGGTTGAATATTTCTTCCAATGCGGATGTCACACGTTGTTCCTCCCCGATATGTGGTAAATTTAGATTCTTCT
Organism: Schoenoplectus tabernaemontani; assembly: GCA_037127355.1. NCBI lineage: Eukaryota > Viridiplantae > Streptophyta > Magnoliopsida > Poales > Cyperaceae > Schoenoplectus > Schoenoplectus tabernaemontani. Next base: position 20,714,623 of record CM073746.1, on the reverse strand, counting down.
TATACCGTTCAAGCAATCTTATAGTATACTTCTTCTTGAATGAAAAATGGAGACAATTGGCAATAATTGTAATGAGAGGAATTTCATCCCAATATTTTAGAAATTTTTCTCTCATGGCTTCTATAATCGGTGACGGAGGCGAGTCACCGTGCACATCCTCCGCGATTCGACGAAGATCTATATTATCAAAATCATGGTACACTTTGAAAAAAATAAAATAAATTAGTAATGAAATAATTTAAAATTTGTAACGAAAAAAATACAAGACGAAAAAAAACAAACCTTGAATATCAAATAGAGATGTTGAAGCAATTGATGTGTGGATGGTATGTATGAGAATGATAGTTGAACGGTTGCATTGAAGAAAACTTCTAAAAATGTGTGAAGTTGTTCGAGTTGGTCCCATTCTTCTGTGGAGCATAATAACGGTAATCTCTCAGGTGAGTTACATAGGATCTCACTTATAGCATGTTTGTATGGAAGGACACGGTGTAGCATTCTATATGTTGAATTCCAACGTGTATCTGTCACATGGTACTCTTAACTTGCTCAAATTTAATCGTCCACACAAGACATGAAAATCTTATTTTCTTATATTATTAGAATAAATATAATGAAGACCGTCTTTAAATTTGCAAATTAAATTATTGACGGAAGTTGTTTTCAAACCCGCCTTAATTGTTAAACTAAGAATATGACATGCACATTTTTAATGAAATATTCTACAATCCATAATTGGGTTTAGTGCACGTATAAAATAATCAATAGATTTAATATTATTGCTTGCATTATCAAAAGAAATTGAAAATATTTTGTCCTCTAAATCTCTTTTCAAATTATACTAATGCAATACATTTATAATGGATTGATAAATAATTTGTGCGGTGTGCGGATAATTCATGGGTCAAAAACTTATTACTCTTTTTTGTAAAATCCAATCATGATCAATATAATGGGCGGTAACACAACTATAACTAAGATTATATTTACCGGCGGTCCATATATCAGATGTAATTGATATTTTATATGTTGCAACTATAAATATGACCAATAATTCACTTTTTCATTCAACATATTATTTTTTTAACTCAGCTACCATTTTGTTATGATAAAACCTTTTGTATAATGGTTGACCACAACCTCTAATTACCAATCGGGCAAAATCGGTACAATATGCCATACTTATTGGTTGTTCTTTTTTCGCTATGTATCGAGTAAACTCATTTAACATTCTTTTTTCGTCATATTTGACAAGAGTTATAGTACCGTCCGAGTTCAAACAACTTTGTACCATACGGGTATCGGGTCTTTCTTGGGGTTCTTCATTTTTTGCTATGTGTTTATCGACATATTTTTTAAATTGACTTAAATTATTTTTTATTACATAATTGTATGAAGTTTTGCAATTACTTACCTTACATCGTGCATTGATTAGAACATCGTCGGGACCTAAAGTTTATTCGTAATAGCGCCACCAAGGTGCATCATAAGTTGGGGGAGCTCTTTTCCTTCTCTTGTCAGCTCCGGATTCGATCGAGGATTCCGGGACACTTGAGTCGGGTGTTGGTGTGGAACATCCCGCACTCGTTGGATGTAACAGTGGAAGTCTACCACTAGTTGTTGTATCGGTATTATATTGGGAACTTGACGGATATTGATTAGAACTTGACGAGGTCGAACCTTGTCCGGCACTAAAGGAAGTAATTTGCGGGTTGTAAATAGGATCAACATGCGGTTGTGATGAATAATATTGTTGTGATGGAATTTGTTGATAATAAGGATGCAGAGGGTTAGGATTTTGTTGATAGTATGGGTTGGGATGGTTAGAACGTGGCATATTTTCATCAAAAATTGCAACACTCAATCGATATGTCATTTCTTCGGCATGAGAGGGATTGTGAGATGCCATTTGATATTGCTAAAAAACATTAAAAAAATATAATGAATGTTATAAATATAAAAAAATTAATTATTATAAATTAAAAATACAACTAATTACAAAAAATAAAGAATCTAATAAAAACTAATTAAAAGAAACGAATGGCAAAAAAAGAATGTAAATATATATTTAAAAAACTAATTACCAAAAAATATAAACTAATTATAAAATATAATATATACTAATAACTAATCTTTTTTTTGTCGGAATTGAAAGATTGTCGAAAGCCCGAAACTTTAAAACGAATTAACGATAAATAATATAACGAATACTAAATTGACAATAATAACTAAATAACACTAATATAAATATTTTTTGATTTTTATTTTTGGATAATGTAACAAAATTAATATAATAATATAATTAGAGAATTGTTAATATTTAATGATTAACGAATTAACGAGAGAGAGTTTGGTTTGGAGAATTAAGAAGAGAGATAGAGTGAAGTTTTTTGTGTGAGGATATGAGATGAAATGTGGTGATATTTATAAGAAAAAAATTTGAATTATTTTTTTTTTATTTTTTTGATTTTTTTTGATTTTTTTTTGAATTTCTGCGGGTTTGGAACGGGTCGGACGGGTCAGACGGGTAAAGTGGGTCGGGTCGGACGGGTTTGATTCCCGGATTTCCCGGGTCGGGTCGGACACGGGTTAGGGCGGGTTGGACGGGTCGGATCGGGTCAGGATGGGTCTAAAACGGGTCGGGTCTAGCACGGTTTTTTTTCAAATTTTTTTGCCCGCGTCCGTGCTAGACCCGCCGGTTCTAACGGGTCACGAGTCTGACGGGTTTGAGTATGGGTCGGGTCGGATCGGGTCGCTGCCACGGGTTGGATGGATCGGGTCTGACCCGGACGGGTTTTTTAAAAACACTATTATAGTACTATATCATATTTTTTCTATCATGAAAAGTATGATGGGGAATCCGAATCCGCGCCCACACCACGCTGACATGGTGTTCTGCTCACCACACGGACACAGCTCCTCCGTAATATCTCCTCCCAACCAATCAACCAAATCCCATTCGCCCATTCCCATCTCCCTTCTCCCTTCTCCCTTCTCCCTTCATCTTCTGCCACAATCATATACCGTACTAAACCTCATATTACTATGACCCTCGGGACCTGCTTTATGGTTTAGCTTTGGTGTACTCAATGCTGTTATAGCCCGGGTGTATTTTGTTTGTTTATATTATATATTGAGGTGAGGACTGAGGAGATAATAAATGATCAAAAGCACCGAAAAAGGTGAGAAGACGGGGAGAAAACGGAGGAGAGATTTCATTTTCCAGCTATTTTTCTCTTTCTCCAGTCTGGTGAGATTTCATATTCATTGTTCTTCTTTACATGCAAGATTAGGTTGTAACTTGTAACTTATCCCCACCCCCACCTTTGCATAGTTGCATTCTTTTCTCTAATCTTGAGTTTTCTGAGAAAGCAGTTCCTTAATTGCGAGTACTTGAATATTTACTGGCATACTCACTGGGTTTTATGAACTGATTACCACTGTCTACTGCAATTTCTTTCTTCCTTTTTACTCCATTTAAAAAAGAAAAACATATTGACTCAACCACTAGTACAGCTGTTGGCTAATAATATATATTGTCATTGCTGGTACTGTTACTGTTGCTAATACTTTCCTGAACATTAATGTTGATGTTAGTGTGAGACTCCAGTTAAAATTTAAATAATTTTGGTTGATTTAATGTACAGAGAGTTATTATAATCCTCAATTGTTAATTAAGGTACAACTGCAAACTGGTATCTGACTTTGGATTTTCATTTGTTCTTCCTTTTCTTTGGCAGGATCAAGTTCAACACCCGTGATGGCTAGAACTGGTGCAGTTATTAGTCTAAGTACGGGAAATAGGCTTCCTAGCAACTCATTTTATGCATCTGACACTGATCACTTGGCCGTACCTGTTCAAATCCCATCAGTACCTTCGAAGAATTTTACCATAGTGGCCCAAAAGTCTTCTAATCTTAACCCAAGTTATTCATCAAACAGAACCCAAATTCAAGCAATAAAAGCAATAAAAGAATATGTCCTTACCCCAACCACATCAACAAGTGCAGAGGAAATTTATGATCCTGACCTTCAGATATCTCTCGAAGCCATGGTATTGCTACAGAAATCCTTGCTTGAGAAGCACTGGAAACTTCAATTAGACTTTGACCGGCATGACTCGATCAAAGTCAAATCATTTCTAAAAGAAGAGCCAGAAATGACAGAAGATCAGATCATTAGTTCTGGCGCAAATGCTAGGCAAAAAAGAACAGGTACAAGGAAAAGGTATCACAAAGTAACAAATGAAAAAGGGGAGGAGGCACGGTACATGATAAGCCCAGAGGTACTACCCACAAATATGAAAGGGGGTTACTTGAGGAAGGGTGTTTTCAGTCAAGGATTGCTCAGTCATGACAAGGTGGTGTATCTCTGGAAGAAAATTAAAGATGGTCTTTTACTCGAGAAACATAGAAAAAGGTTTTTTTTTTGCACTATTTGTGGTACAAAGGTTTCCTTATTAATTATTAAATGGTTCATATTTATGCATTCATTAATGTACATGCGCAGGCTCAAGGAGAAGCTAGGGTCTGAACCGTCAGATAAGCAGTTGGCGCATTCTCTCAACATATCATGTTCCCAGCTGAAAATAAAGCTTCTGGAGTGTTCTCTTGCAAAGGAAAAATTGACAATGTGTAATGTGCGTTTGGTTATATCCATTGCTCAGAAGTATGATAATATGGGTACTGACATGGACAACCTTATCCAGGTTCCCTTTCCTCCCTTGTAAAAACTTATCTTAAAGTAAGCAAAACCCATTGCACACAAGTCACAGAACAAGTGAGGGTGGGGGATGAAGGGACAACATAAATTCCATTACCAAAAAGGAACTTACTACAAGTCAGGGTTTGACTCGTATCTTTGCTTTTAGATTGTCAAAATGATCGCATCCAAAAAAATGGACCTCTTGCTAATATCATAAGATATGGAGTAATGTACAGTTGAACCCTTTAATTTAAATCAATGGTGTTTCTTTAAGAAAATACAAGTGAATCTGAATTTATATATTATATGATGTGAATGATTGCAGGGGGGTCTTGTAGGACTGCTAAAAGGGATAGAAAAGTATGATCCATCAAAAGGCTTCAAGATTTCTACTTATGTCTACTGGTGGATTCGGCAGGTTGTAGTATTTACAGTTATAATTATTACAAACTTTGTTGTAAATAGTAGATGAAAATATTTACAATTGTTCCATGATCTTTCTACTAATTTTTCTCAGGGGATAACAAGGACATTGGCAGAGAGTTCAGGGACACTGAGAGTACCCTTTTATTTGTATGAACGCCGTGGAAAGATTCACAATGCAAAGATGAATCTTGAGCAGGAAGGCATTGCTCCAACAGTTGAAGTAAGTTCTGCCATTTCTTTTAGGGACTTCTTAGAAAAATTTAGCTGCTAGTTTTATTTGATGCAAAAAGGTTAAATCTTTTGGTAGCTCACTAAATTATATCTCAAATCCATATTTGGTCACTGAACTTTTATTTATCCGTTTATAGTCACTAAACCCTGATGTTTATCCAAATTTGGTCACTCTGTTAGTTTTTTTTCAAAGTTTAGCGACTAAAAATGGATAAATGAAAGTTAAGTGACCAAATGATTTGAGATATAATTTAGTGAGCTACCAAAAAATTTACTTTATAATATTATAAATTTTTTGTTAAATTTGGATGAAAAAACTAACGGAATGGACAAATTTGAACAAACATCAAATTTTAGTGACTAAATAGATAAATGAAAGCTCGGTGACCAAATATGAATCTGAGGTATATTTTAGTGACCTCCTAGAAAATTTACCAATACAAAAAAGATAACCACAAACTTTCATATCTGAAAGAACACAAATTTTTCATTGATGATAGTTAATCAATCCAAGGGAATATTTAATTTTACTCTTCATCTAGGACTATGTTTTCATCGGAAAAAATGCTTTCTCATTATCTTTTTTTGGACGATGTTACCAGATCTCTCTTATTTCTGGGTTTGCCACTATGTCATATCTTTAGAAAAACTACAAATAAGATTAAATTATTTTTTTAATTGAAAGGGCTCAACTGAATTTGCCATTGTTGTTTGGAACAGATTCGAAGCCCCAACACACTGTAACTTCTCTGGGTAATATGAAAAGAAGCAAAATAATCAGTGTTATTTTTTCTAGAACAAGCTGTTGTAGTTGTAATTTTTAATTCACAGGTCTTATCCACAAATATGTATAATTTGGATTTGGTAGTGTTGTGTAGAGAAGGGCCCCTTAGTTCTTGCTCACATAAAATATGTTTTGAATGGGTACCTGGAATTGACAGATATGACCTGCCAATGGTCAATTAGTATTTCACTTTATTGGTTAATCAGTATTCCTTTATTTTGCTTTTCAGAAAATAGCGGAGTCCCTGAACATGTCTGAAAAGAAAGTTCGGAATGCCACAGAGGTGCACTTCCCTTTTATATCTAACGTGAATTTTGATTTTCTTACCAGATATCACTACTTTGCTATGTTTATATTACTTAAGAATTCAGAATACTAAGCCCACAAATTGATTATACTAGCAGGCAAACACTAAGGTGTTTTCTCTTGATTGGGAGGCATACCCAACTTCTGGTGGGCCTGGTGGAGACACTCTTCATAATGTATGTGTTCATGGATTTTGTTGAGATATATGTTTTAAGGTTTAGGTTATTATAGATATTGTTAGGGGTTATTTGTAATATTGTAAGGCTTATATAAGCCCAACCCATTTTTAATCAAAACAACCTTTTTACTGTTCATTCGTTTTTCCTTCGTCGCTCACACAATATGGTATCGAGCGCCGCCGCCCCTAGCCGCCGCTGCACCGCGCGTAACCGCCGAGCAAAGACTTCCGCCGCCGCCGGACCTCCAGAGCCGCCAACCGCCGCCGCCGCCAAGAGTACCCGGGATCGCCGCGGGACCGGATCGATCCGATCGGACCCATCGATCGATCCGACCGTGTCTATTGGTTGAAGAGGCCGGCGTGGGGGGCCGATACCTCACGATACCCGAGAAGTGGGAGTGATCGGGTTTGTTGACTAGTCGGCTCGAATCTTGATGACATAAATCAAGATTGAGTCAAGAAGGAGATAAGGAGTAAGTTTAAGTTGGAGTTATGACAGAGGAGGGTAAGAATCCAATGGAGGGGGTGATGGCGAAGCTGAGCGCCACTGAGCTCCAGATGCTGATGCGAGCGTTCAGTGTGGCTGTGAGCGAGAGCACACCTAGACCCGTGTAGAGGATAGATCTTCCACTACTTGACAGGAAGCTTGATGGATCAGTTTCGTACTTGAGCTGGTCGCGTCGGGTAAGGTACACTCTGGAGGGTAAGGACCTGGAGGGGTACTTGACCGGGGACAAAGAAGAGCCAGCTGAGGGATCTCCAGAGAGAGCAGAGTGGAAGTCCACTCATATGACGATATACATGTGGCTTCTAAGTTCATTGACTCCCTCTATCGCATCCACAGTGGATGACATAGATCGAGTCAAAGATGTCTGGGAAAAGCTAAAAAGAACTTACGATGGAGTGGGAAACAATCTGAGAGTGTTCCAGATTGAGAGAGAGATTGAGGCTATAGTGCAGGGAGATAGATCGATTCAGGAGTATGCCATAGATCTGAAGCGACTGTGGGCAGATTATGATCATTTCTCGCCAGTCGTATGCTGCAAAGATCCTGAGTGCAAGAGAGGGGCGCGCGATACTCAGAGGAGGACTATGCACTTCATGAGGGGGTTGAACCAGGCATTTGAGTCAAGGTGTGCAGCATTGCTAGCTCAGCCGAAGATTCCCTCCCTGGAGGAGACGATCTCGGCTATGGTACAGGAGGAGAGCAGGATTAGATTCCAGTCTGGTGCAGCAGGGCTTCCAGGGGTGAAGTCGGCACTTGTAGTCTCTAAGCCAGGTAATACAGGGTACAGTGGCGAGACCCGGGAGTGTTATAATTGTGGTGAGGTAGGTCATCTAAAGTAGTTTTGTACTAAGCCACCGAAGGAGAGGAACTTGGGTGGAAGAGGCCAGTTTGGAGGCCGTGGTCGAGACAGAGGTGGTCGAAGGGGTGGTAGAGGAGGCTACCAGGCACATCTGACGGTAGCAGAGGAAGAAGGTGAGGAGACCGTGGTCTTTACTGAGGAGGATCACGAGTTCCTGGAGATGTTGAAGAGGAAGTAGAAAGTAGCAGGTGAGGGGAAGCGGGTGCTAGATGATGCGTCCACCTCAGCTTCAACAAGGGGTAACATTGCTTCCTTTTTGCTCACTCAGCCACATGTACTTGTGATACACTTGCTCTTGCATCTATATCTACCTCCAGATCACCAGATTGGATAGTGGACTACGGTGCATCCCGACATGATCGATCTTTGCTAGGGAGTTTTCATCTTATACTCACCTAATGACCCCGAGAGAGCATCCAGACGGCGGCCGATGGTACGGCTCAACCGGTGATTGGTAAAGTGCAGGTGCAATGTACCGACACCTGACCTTATCCAATGTTTTGCATGCTCCTTCATTTCCTGTGAATCTTTTATCTATAAGTGTCATTATATCACAACTAAAATGTGTCGCTTTGTTTGATATTCCAAAGGTGATCTTCCAGGAGAAGGAGACTGGCATGAGGCTTGGGACTGGCACATGGTATAGTGGTTTATGGTACCTGGATAGAGAGAGTGTGGACTCGGCACTCTCATTATTCCTAGAGAGTTCAGGGCTTGTTGGGAGGAGTGTGGAGGACTTGCTGCTGCTTCATCATAGGCACTTAGGTCATCCCTCTTTTTCTGCATTGAGTAGGTTGTATCCGCCTTTGTTAGAAAAGGCTAATAAAGAAAAATTGGTTTGTGATGCGTGTGAGTTTGGGAAACACACTAGGAGCTCGTATTCTAGTTCTGGGAGTAGTTCTCTTGTTTTTGACTTAGTGCATTCTGATGTATGGGGTCTTTGTCCCACAACTGTTGTGAATGGATATAAGTATTTTGTCTCTTTCATTGATTGTTTTTCTCGAATGACCTGGCTTTATCTGATGAAAAATAAAAGTGATGTGTTTATTTGCTTTAAAGACTTCCATAAAGGGATTCAGACCCAATACGGTGCAGTTGTGAAGGTATTAAGGTCTGACAATGGGACATAGTACACCAAGAGGGCGTTTGGGGAGTACCTGTCATCCCAGGGAATACAACATCAAACCACATGTCCATACACACCGAGAGAGCGAGAATGGGGTGATGAACGAAAGAACGTACACCTCCTTCGAGGTTACCGGTGTATGATGATGTCAATGAATGTACCAAAATACTTGTGGGGTCGAGCGGTCCGACGGTGACTACTTGATTAATAGGATGCCCTCGCGGGTATTGGATTGGAAGTCTCCGATCGAAATCTTTGAAAGGTAAGAGTCGAGACGTTATACCTCTTAAAATATTTGGTTGTGTGTGCTTCGTACAGACAAAGATCGAATGTGGGAAAAGCTGGATCCAAAATTTGTGAAGTGTGTGTTTGTTGGGTATTCGGCTACCAGAAGGGGTATGTTTCTTTGAGTCCGATAGAGATGAGATTTGTTTGTTAGTATGGATGTCACATTTCGAAAACTTGAGCCATACTACTCCACTCCGCTCGGGTTGCGTCGCCCTTTGGTGACTCGCTCGATACGGGAGGTATGAGGCGAGAGGGGGAGGATGATAGTAGCGGTGAGAGGAGGATGGTGAGTGTGGGGGATATTTCTGTCGCTTGTGGAGTCGGCGAGTGTGCGATCATGGGAGGACCGAACCAGAGAATGTTGGGACTCAGGCTCAGGGGGAGCTAACCGAACCAGAGAATGGTGGGACTCAGGCTCAGGGGGAGCTAAGGGCGTACACGAGAAGAAGAAAGCAGAATGATGAAGCAGTACCTACAGTGCCACTTATGCCAAGTCCCTTGTCCCTGCCTCCTCTGACTCCTGAGACATCTACACCATCCACCTCAGATTCAAAATATACAGGTGATATGATTCCTCTCTCTCCTCCCACGCCCTTATCGATCAGGAGGACTTCTCACAGCAATGCAGGAGTTCCCCCTGATCGGTATGGCTTTCCACATGATATCGCCCAGTTTGTCTCTTACTCTAACATATCACCTGTACATGAAGCATTCATTGCATCTTTGGACACTTTCTCTATCCCTAAGTGTTGGCATGTTGCTAAGGATGATCCGAAGTGGAAAACTGCCATGCTAGAGGAACTTGGGGCTTTGGACAAGAACAAAACCTGGGAGCTCGTGTCACTGCCACCAGGCAAGAAGATAGTTGGTTGCAAATGGGTCTTCACGGTGAAGCAAAACCCGGAAGGTCGGGTGGAGCGCTACAAAGCCCGATTGGTAGCAAAGGGATACAGTCAGACCTATGGCATCGACTATGAGGAGACCTTTGCACCAGTGGCAAAGATGAACACGGTACGAATACTGATTTCCTTAGCAGCTAATGGAGGCTGGAAGCTACATCAGCTTGATGTGAAGAATGCCTTTCTCCACGGTGACTTATTGGAGGAGGTGTACATGGAGGTACCATCAGGTTTTGGCACGAAACAAACAGTTGGTAAGGTGTGTAGGCTCAAGAAGTCACTTCACCGGGGTCAAGAAGCGGTCCCTCGAACCTGGTTTGATAGGTTCAGGAAAGCTATGGTAGGTATGGGGTAACAACAAACCAATGCAGACCATACAATGTTCTTTAAGCGACATGGAGCTCACATTACAGTGCTAGTTATTTATGTAGATGACATGATTATTTCGGGAAATGATGAAGGGGAAATTGCGTTGCTGAAAAGGAAATTGGGAAAGGAATTCGAGGTGAAGGATTTGGGACAATTAAAGTACTTTCTTGGAATTGAGATAGCTCGGGGTGCAGAGGGAATTGTCTTATCCCAGAGGAAGTATGTGCTAGATTTGCTTGCAGAGACAGGTATGCTGGGGTACAGACCTGCAGTTGCTCCCATTGACCAAAAGTTAAAGTTGAGTGCTGAGGCAGGAGAGCCAGTTGATAGAGAAAGGTACCAGAGGTTGGTGGGTCGCTTGATCTATTTGAGCCACACTCGTCCCGACATATCCTTTGCTGTGAATGTGGTGAGTCGCTATATGCATGATCCCAGAGAGGGTCACATGGATGCGGTGTACCAGATTCTGAGGTACTCGAAAAATGCACCAGGAAATGGGTTGATCTTCAGGAAGAATGAACATTTGAGCATTGAGGGTTATTGTGATTTATACTGGGCTAGTTGTGTGGATGACAGGAAGTCCACATCTGGATATTGCATGTTTGTAGGGGGAAATCTGGTCTCCTCGAAAAGCAAGAAACAGACAGTGGTTGCGAGATCCACAGCCGAGGCAGAGTACAGGGCTATGGCCTTAGGCGTGACAGAGATGTTGTGGTTGAGAGCCCTGTTGGTGGAGCTCAAGGTAGATCAAAGGGCCCAAATGAAGTTGTGGTGCGATAACAAGTCTGCGATCAGTATCGCCAACAATCCTGTGCAGCACGACAAGACCAAACATATTGAAATTGATAGGTTCTTCATCAAGGAGAAGTTGAACAGTGGGCTCTTGGAGTTAGGTCACGTTTCAATTAGAGACCAAGTAGCAGATTGTCTGACGAAGGGACTGAACTCATTGGATTTAGCTAGAGGGTGTGACAAGATGGGCTTAGTGGATATCTTTCGCCCATCTTGAGGGGGAGTGTTGAGATATATGTTTTAGGATTTTAGGTTATTATAGATATTGTTAGGGGTTATTTGTAATATTGTAAGGCTTATATAAGCCTAACTCATTTTTAATCAAAACAACATTTTTACTGTTCATTCGTTTTTCCTTGGCTGCTCACACAATAGATTTCCTTTCCTTTGAAAATACAAAAAAAAAAAAAAATAATAAAATATTTTTTTTACTTTAATTTCATGATATTTTTGTTCTAATTGCTTGTTTCTGTCATTATTTTCAGTATGTTAGAGACAGGAATTCAGAAAATGATCCATCCGATACATTTCGAGTATGGTATATTAAGGTGCATTAACATGTCTAGACTTTATTTCAATGATAAATTAGTAATCCTTTTTCCTCGCTACATTTCAGAAATAATTTTTTTTTTTTTTTTTTTTTGATACTGTTTTGTAGGAGGAGGTGAACAAGATGATAAATGCAACACTGAACAAACGGGAAAGGGAAATCATTAGATATTATCATGGCATAGGAGGCAATTGTTTGACTTGGGTGGACATTGGCAAACAGTAAGTTTATTTTATTTCACTTGAACTATAATACCAAATTCCTTTTTTTCTTTGAAAACCTGATAAAAAAAATCTATGTTCTAGAAAACCAGATATTTTTCATATTTTCAACTATCAAAACTTGAGTTAATATAGAAATGATGTAACTATGCTTTTGTAGGCCCAAAACAAATGGTTTCATAGCAACTCTGTAAACTTGAATCCAGCATGCATGTCCTCATTTCTGGATTTATTTGATTTAACAGAAACATTGTTTCATTAGTGATGTCAACAACATCAATATTATATTGAATGTAAAATTTCACAATAACATTTGAAAATTCTTTTAACAAATTCAGTCTGCTTATTCAAGGCATAACTGTATAATCACAATTTGGGATGATTATCTATGGATGAAGTAACTATTTGAAGTGGATAAAAACTCTTCCTAGAGAATCAAAACCTCAAAAATGTCATATGGTTTCTATTTTAATGGCATACCAGTTTGTAACAAACATCATGGAAGTACTGTATCAATATCCACCAATTTAATAATAAGTTAAAGAATTATAGGCTGAAACTTCTCTGTTTATGCATAGACATCAATTCCATTTCAAGGAACATTGTTAAAAACAGAGAAAAACTTATAAATAATCTATACTGAACAATAATAAAAACAGGTTTGGCTTATCAAGGGAAAGAGTGCGGCAAGTTGGTTTAGTGGCCATGGAGAAGCTGAAGCATGCAGCCAGAAGGAGAGAATTAGAGGTTTTGTTAACTAAACTTTGAGGAAAAGCGTTTCCTGTCAATTTTCTATCAATTAACCAAGCCTCAGTAGTGCACAAGAAAGAGGAACACTTGTATATATAAAAACAGATGGCCAGGAAGCAAAATCAGATTTTTGCTGCTTCCTCCTTCAAACAAACAAAAAGAATAGGTGTACAATTTGAAGAAGTTTAACCTGTGCCTTTTGTAATTATAAAAAATCTCACTTGTGATTCAGATAAAATCTTTTTGTTTTTCCCCCTCAAATTCAGTGGGTGGCAACATTGAACCAATATTCTGTGAAGTTTGCATGCAACTTGGCCAGTTTTTAGTAATAATAATAATTATTAAATTAATATTATTAAAAATAAGAGTGAGAATCGTAAAATTTCAAATATATGAATGGCAGCGCATACACCGGCAGCGATGACGCGTTTCATTATTTTTATGAAACGCGCCACTGCCAGTGGCACATTTGCTTCTTATATATACAAAACACGCAGCGCCTCTCCATCTCACTTGTGCAGAGTTTGGACGAAACGCGCCACTGGCAGTGGCGAGTGGCGCGTTTCGTCCACGCCATTGGCAGTGGCGCGCTGCCATTCGTATATTTGAAATTTTACGATTCTCACTCTTATTTTTAATAATAATTATTATTAATAAAAACTACAACTTGGCATGCAATTAATTTTGATCTATTTCAGGCAGTTGGAAATTAATGATACCCAACTGCAAGTTCATTATCGAAAAATATTTCTCCTGAAACGATAATGCCCTTGACACTAGTACAGTTGTATTAACATGTTCGAATTTGCTTCTCCAGAGATGCAATTAAATTAAAACCAAACACAGAGGATTTAAATTTTGGATTTGAGTGTGAATATGTGATTATGATAAAGCAGATGGACTTAAATGAGAATAAAAAACGGGGCAAATGTAATTTTTTTTAACCTACTGGTATTACTATTTGGTGTTATATGGAAACAGCTCAGAACTATTCCGGGTCTATGTTGACAACGTCAAAATAATGATAAAAAATAATGTGTGTAATTTGCCAAAAAGAAAAGGAGAGGAAAGTAAAGGTCACAGGGAAAGCAAACAGATATGACCAAATTCTAAGCATTCTTTTGTTCAATTTCGAACCAAATTCGTTCAAGTAACCAAATCTATTGAGCTCTAATTTTCCCAAAACATCATTCACAATCAAACAACCACGGAATCGGTGGAGTTCCCAAGCCTTTGGGACCAATTTTAATCCAAGAGTTATTTCAACCGTCGGATCAGCATCTAATCACCAATCTCGATGAAACTCATTTTTATTTTTATACTTTGTTCCAATCTCGATGGTGATCTGACGGTTGAAACAACTCTTGAGATCAAAATTAATCCCAAGGGCCTGTGAACTCCCCCGGTTCCAACAACCACAAGGCAGAATATAAGATATTGAAGAAAACAAAACTCATGCAAGTACCAGCCATATAATGCGTTAGTTTGGTTTTCTGCAATTCTCACATTCAATCTTCAGAAAATTCGAACTGCTAAACTGTTGATTGTGCAACCATTCTGACAAACCACGGCTAATTAAGGTGGGAAACATTAGAGGAAACTAAACCCAGAGAGAGCACATAACTGTTATAATACCAGTCTAAGGATTCAGTTCCCAGTAATTCTCACATTCAAATACTTGAAAATATGGATTATATAAGCATGTGGTAGAACATAAGACATTGGAGGAAGCCAAACTCTAGATAATGCAATGTAAGATCCAGTAAGTTTGGTTCCCTGCAACTCTTACATTCAACTCTCGATCAAGATTTTGTATTTTCATGTGCAAAGTAGGTGAAGGCTAGATCGGAGAAATGGATCTGTTAGTACTGAAGGTTTATATGGAGATGGAGATGCTTGTCATGCCAAATTAATGTATTGCCATAACTGTCTGTCATAAGATTCGTATTTTTTTTTTTTTTTTTTGGACCGAGGCCTGAGGCCTGAGGGTATCAGAAAGTGGGATTTGCCTTTTGTTCAGTACGGCTGCAGGTGCAGGAACTTCCATTGACAATACTCTTTTTAATGTTAATTAACTTGCTGGTGACTTAAGAGGCATGTTAATTGTCCCACCCATTGATTTTGCATCGAGATTCATAAAGAGGTGGGAGAGGGTTTTGAACCAAATTAAAGGTACGTATCTCAATGCAAAATTAATGGGTGGGAGAGGCTTTGAATCAAATTTTGGGATCATTAAAGAAAAAATATTCTTAAAATTTGGTAATATTAAGGCACTTCAGTACACATGCTTATAAGATAATTAAGTACTTCACTAGGCATGATATAGTTGAAAAATATATGTTTTTGTGGTGAATGTAGAAAAGTACTTTTGACATATATTAATTGAATAACAAATAAAAATTTGAATAATTAATTTATGTATAGCAATGATCATGTGAGAGTCTAATTTTTCTATGACAAAATAGTCCCTAAAATTACAACGCCTAAATATTGCGCCCCCAAATTTAAGAAAATTTTATTATTCAGTACATAAAATACTTGCTAATTTCCATTTTCTACAATCAAAATGTATTCGACATTCCTGTATCAGATAACATTATTTTGTCCCATTTTCTTCACTCTCGGCTTCTCATACCGTCTTTTGTCTGGTTTTCTTAGTCAGAAGCTAACTTCGGAATTGATACATCATATTAATTATTTCCGATAGTGTCTCTCACAAAAGTCCATACACCATTCCAAGTAATTCTACTATTGTATTTGCAGACCATTTATACTGATAAAATTCTACTAGCGTCTTTGCCCCATTTGCAGTTTGTTTATGAAAAAATGAACTTGTAAAGATTTTACTTTTTTTTTGTGAAAAAAAAAGTATCCAAAAGGCACCGGCTTTCATTACTTTTCAAAAGCAGAATTTACAAATTGGCTTCAAGCATATAAGGCATATACCACAGCCAAGAATACAAATAATAACTAAAAAACAATAAAGGTATAAAGGCATACACAACCATACAAAAAACAGTCATGCTACTAACAAAAAAAATAAGCACTGAGCTACTCTAGGAGATCCTCATCGCTGAGCTGCATTGCTTCTTGATCCTCCAAATTAAAGACCAGCACCAGCTGCCCGAACATACCAGAATTACTACCTAAAGGAACAGTAGGAGGCTGTACCAGTCCAGATGGGGGCAGAGAATGCCGAACCTGAGGACACACTGCCCCCAACATAACATGAGAGTCTCCTGTCCCATGCTGATTAGAAGCTCTACCAGCAAGCGCTGGTATGGCAGTAACAGTAACTGAACCAGAGGACACCCTGCCCCCCTGCATAACAGGAGAGTCCCCCATCCCATACTGACCAACAATCACTGTTACTACAGCAGCCCGTGACAAAGCCAATGTATTAACAGTAACTGATTCTGTCAAAAAGTGAAAGAGATGGATAATAGAAAAATACAAAGAGTTAGCTGATACTGAACCCAAACCAGAACTCGAAATGCTGGTTCCTTGTGGACCAAATAATCCATACTAAATTTAACACAACCCCTGAAGGGTGTACTTGAGTGAATAAATCCCAAAGAGAAGAGCTGATTGAACACTGAAAAAATGAGTGATCGACACTTTCAGCAGAATCGCAAAATGATTAAGTGGCAGGTCCTGTCCAACCCCTTTAAGTAAATTGTCCTTAGTAAGTATTTATTATGTAAAGCAAGCCATAAAAATAATTGAATTTAAGTGAGATTTTAAGAGGTCACACTGATCTTGTCAAGGAGTAATGAATGCCACCAGAATTAAGAAATTTATAAAGTGTATGTATAGAGTATATCCCTATTTTATCTAAACGCCAAAAGGCATAATCAGGGTCATTAGTAAAATGAATGGACTGTAATAAAAGTAATAATTGAGTTTTCTCTCGTCGCATAGCTACAGTAACCCCTTCTTAAATACAATGCAGTGTTACCACCATTCCTGTGTAACTCGATCATTCTTAACTTAGCAAAAATTGTAAAAACAATCAATTTCGCCAAAGTTAAAAAAAATTTCAGTCACGTCTCTCTTTTCTGTGTCAGGAAGGCTTCTACGAGAGCCAATTTTATTATTAGTAAATGGAGAGATAAGACACTCTGTTTTTGTGAAAACCACTCTTCTTTTATTTTTCTCTGTTGTATGTCTTTTTTTTTGCGTTGTTATCTTACAATAGAAAGAACAATCTATTTATAGGCATTAACATGCTCTTCTAAAATTGAAAATAATAAAACCTAATTATATCCATAAAACCCCACTATCTTCTATAACAACTTTTGGCCTTTCATCTACAGAAACTGCTGACTCTTTTATTCTCCTATAGTAACGTGCTGAATTAAACCCACAAATAAAACTGACATTTAACATTTATTGAACAAAAATTAAAGGAAATTGCATACACAAAGAGCAATTATTGTGTCATGTATCGTGTCAAAAATTAATGTTATCTCCGGTATCTATAGTTCTAGAAAGACCAATTGATAAGAAAGTATGTACTGAAACCACATCTCTTCAAAAAGGAAAACATAAAGTCAGAGAATAAGATTCATATTTAATATGTATCAGCTCTTTCCAATAGTCTTGGCAATCTTTATATCTATACTTTCAGCCCTATTTACATAATAGGGCATAATTCATCTGGTCTAAATTTAAAATGTCCAATCCCAAAATTCTTTAACCCTATAAATAGTGGCTCACCTAACCAAGTAGTATTTTCTAGTGGGAGAAGATACTACACTAGCCCACAAAAATTTCTTTCTAATTTGGTCTAGTAACCCTATGCAAGATTGATTGAGGTCCATACTAGCCGCATGCAGTCTTGTTTGTGTTTTTATTATATTTTATTTTATTCTTATTTTAGATTAATTATAGAGTCAGTAAAATATTGAAAACAAAGTTGAAATGATGAATAATATTTGAAACAAATCCTCTATCTTCACTTCATGCCAGCACTAGCATACTCAGCAGGGTCTCAGATAAAAAAACCAAGATGTATTGAAAGAAAATTAACCACTTTGGTTATTGCTTTGAAAGTTTAGTGTACTATCATTTTGAGACTATCTCTAATCTAATTGAGCCAGCACTAACCGTACTCAGCTGATTAGGTTTGAGAATATCCAAGAAAAACAAAAAATATTTTTTAAAACAGAGGTCAAGTGGCTAGAAGAGAGTTTAGAGTTTAGACCAGAAGCAAGTATAGTCTTTATATACACTAGTATCTTGTCCGTATGTTACTACGGTGATGTTCAGAAGCAAATATAATTTTTATATACACTATCTTATTCGGATGTTACTATGGTGATATCTTTTAGAAATATAAAAATTCATATCTTCATATGAAAAGAAAGGAACACAAAAGATAAACAGAAGTAAATTAGCATGATATTTGAATAATATAAATTTTATTAATTCAAAGCTATGTTTACATACCGAAATAGATTTAACAGCATAAACTGCATCATAAATACCTACTTATATCTAATAAGCAACCTCTGGTGTTGAGCAACAAAAGTTGTGCACTTACAAATGAGATCTGAACAGACAGGTTGTCAACACAAATTCTGAAATGATACAATCTCTTCTAGAACCACAACGCCCAACTCCTATGGATATCTTTTAAGGTAATAGCTCATGATAGTCTTGAAATTTTAAATGATAATTCTTTTTATAGATTGCCTCCCAGGTCTAATAGAGGACAACCACCGAAAAGATACCTATCGGAAAGTTAGAAAAAATGAGGAGTATATTCAATTGGAGATTTTGTCACAATTGAGCATTTACCACAACAAATGAAAGCTTTTGTTGTCAATATCTCGACTGAAGCCATTCCAAATCAGGTTGAAGAAGCATTGAGAGATCAGAAGTAGGTTCAAGCCATGAAGGAGGAGATAAATGCAGTGAAACAAAATAAAACTTGTACATTGGAAGAGAAATCTCAAGGAAGAAAATAATTGATGGTAAGTGAGTATTTAGTATTAAATATGATTCAACCGGTGTAGTAGAAAGATACAAAACTAGATTAGTTATTGAAGGATTTACTCAAATATATATTATAGATTTAAAAAAAAAATTCACTGGTTGCAAAATTAAATACTATAAATGCGTTGTTATCATTTTTAACTAATTTAAATTGGCCATTACATCAATTTGATGTAAAAAAAAATATCTTTCTACATGGTGAATTGGAAGAGAAAATATACATGATGTCCTCTTATATATGAATGCCCGGGTTACAATGATATAATTTGTAAATTAGATAAGTCTTTCTATGGTTTGAAATAATCCCCTAAAGTATGATTTTGAAGGTTTTGTAAGGCAACGAAAGATTACGATTATAAACAAAGTGAGTCTTATCATACTTTATTTTTTAAAAGAACTAATTATGAAAAATTAATCATTTTGATTATCTACCAAGATGACATGATAATAATAAGAGATCATCAAGAGGAAATTCAACAGTTGGAAAAGAGATTGTCCAAGGAATTCATAATGAAAAATCTTGATGGATTGAAGTACTTTTTGAAATAGAAGTAGCAAGATTGAAGGAAGGTATTTCTTTATAACAGAGAAAATATGTGTTGGATCTATCAGCTGAAACTGAAATACTCAACAGAAAACCAATTGACACTCTAATTGTACAAAACCACAAGTTAAGAATTTTCTCAGATCAAGTACCTACAAATAAAGAGAGATATCAAAGGCTTGTAAGTAGACTAATTTTTTTTGCCTCATACACGATCAGATATAGCTTTTACAGTTAATGTGGTTAGCTAATTTATGCATGCACCAAATGGATGTTGTTTATTGCATTTTGAGGTATCTTAATGGTGCTCCATGAAGAGAAATTTATTTCAAGAAAAATGAACATCTTGAGCTTGAAGGGTAGATAAATATAGATGGGGCTAGAAATATGACTGATAGGAAGTCAACATGAGGATACTCTATCTTTGTGGGAGGAAACTTAGTAACCTGGCCAAGTAAAAAGCAGAACATTATGGCTCTGTCAAGTTCAGAATCTGAATTTAGAAGAATCCGAATGGGTTTACAATAATTAATTTGGATCAAAAAGTTATTAGAAGAACTTGGGTTTGGACGAAAGGGAGAGATGAGATTGTTTTGTGATAATAAAGTTATCATTGAATTTCTTCGAATCTAGTTTAGCACAACCGAACAATGCATGTGGAAATAGGTAGACACTGCATCCGGCAGAACCTAGATGAAAATATTATCTCATTACCTTTTGTAAGATAAAAATGAACAACTTGTCAATATTTCGACCAAAGGAATATCTAGCTCGGTTTTTCATGATGCGATGAGAAAGTTGGGCATGTTGGATCTTTACATATCAACTTGAAGGGGAGTGTGAAAGAAATAACTCAGGCATTGTTATATTCTGATCTGAGGTGAATATACTGAAGGATTTTTTATCATATCTGAGTTGTATCTGCTCTAATCTACTACCTTAAATTTAGAAAGATAATTGGATATGGTAAAAACTATGGCCTATCTTTATCTGATATTGTCTAAGTTCTTTCCATCTTGTGTTAGTTGGACAATATCTGGATCTTTACTTCAACTTAAAGAGAAGTGTGAAAGAAATACTCGGGCAATGTCATATTTTGATCAGACGTGACTATACTGAAGGATTTTTTTACCCTATTTGAGTTGTATTTGCTCTGGTCTATTGCCTAAAATAACACAAGATAGAAAAAAAGAACTTTGACAATATCAAATAAAGATAGGTGGTAGTTTTTATATATTTAAATTTTCTTTCTAAATTTAAGGTAGTAGATTTTCGTCTATATAGACTGTTGTGTTCTGTAACACAAAATTGAAATAAAATAAGAGTGGGAGGATTGTGAGAGTGTGATATTCATCTGTGATTTGTTCTTAATCTCTAATAATTGACAGGACATCCACTTTGCTCAGTACAATTCTGAACACAGCATAAAACGTACTCCAAATCCCGATTTCGAAGGACTAAGAGCTCGGGAACCCGAGCACCTCGAGATAACCCATGCCGAACTCGAAGAAACAGCGGCACCAAGGGTGAATGAGTGTCAAAAGCAAAACTCGAGATGGACCAGAGCCTGACAGCTCGGAAACATCAGGAAGCTCGTGATGGATGACGCAAGACACTTCTTACGACCACCTTGAGATGAACTCGAGACAGCTGATGAAAGTAGCAGTTGAATTGATAGAAGTGTGGTTAGGCAATTAATGCCACTGTATAGCTAGAATAATTAGGATTAGATTGATTGTATATGATTACATGTGTATTAATGACACTGAATAGAGGAGTAATGTAGTGTAGAAATAAGAGAGAAAATACTTTATAAATATAGTTGAATTATAAAAAAAATATCTTTTAGAGCACTATCTTCTTTCTCTTTGATCTAATAATTTGTTTTATTCTCATTTTAATTCAGTTCTTCATCTATTCTTGTTTGTTAGAGTGAATACTTGTATCAAACATCGGGATAGTATTTTGAGTTCAAAGAGTTCGAATAGATTTCGAGATAATCCATTTCGGAATAAATAGACAGATCAACAATTACATTTACAGCCCAGTTGCAAAATAAGGAAGCTACTTCTTGGTATCAGATTAATATATTAAATTTGGTGGTAAATTTCAGTTTTCTTGTTAACGGGCCAAAACTAAAAAAAAAAAAATGAAAGCACAGCATGGAGCTAATCTCTACCACAATTAATAGTTTAATACACAAATAATTCTATTAACTAACAACTTCCTGAAAAGTAGACATTGACAAGCGAGAACAAAATTTTATATTTTGCTTGATAGTAGTCTCGAGAATTAATTCCAAACGGACCATTTATAAATGTCTTATTATTATATATCTGAAAAATGTCTTCGCGGTCACTGATAAACTTGCAACAAAGCAAGAACAAAATTGGATCAGCTCCAACAATTGACTCTTTCTGAATCATTGTCCAATTTTCAAGGCTTAATAATTAATTACTACCAGAAAAAAAAACTCTACTCATCGCCTGGCTATATATTCTTCTTCTCTATCCACTTGAGTCATTCTTCTTCCTACTTTTTGATAAATCAAAGAAAGAAACTCCTCAGTTTTTCACTTGATGCACTTCTGATCTTACTTAGGTTGCAAGCGCTGCAATGCCACATAAGCAACAAGCCGATAACCTACTAGCATGAAGGCCATGATGCATACTGCAACCCACATGTAATCCAATCCGACTGCCTTGATTGCTGGAAATTGGGTCACTGGGCACATGACGCCAACTGAGCATTCATATTGATCCCTTTCAGAGAACTGGACACCTAGTAGTAGCTTGTAGCAGTAGAAACTGTAACTCAGATACTTGAGCCAGCTGATAAACGGTGGTATGTGTTGCACATAGTAACCTCCAGCAATGAGGAAAGCCATGGTTATGACGGAAGCGAGAGTTGTACCTTGCTTCACTTCCATTAGTACAGCACCAACTGCAAGACCTAGGCTCTGTGCAACCAGCACACTGAACAACACTATGCAAAGAGAGAGGATAAAAGTGACGGGGTTCGGGCTAAGGCCCCCCATCCAGTATATAATTATTGTGAAGGCAATGGGAAGGCCGAGCTCCATGGGCAAATCTCCAACAGTGCGTGCAAGGAAGTATGAGGAAAGGCGGTACATTCCTGATGATCGCTCTCTCAAAAGCATCGGCCGTTCCATAGGAAATGTGAATACTGCGTTGTATAATGGGAAGAAGCCCCAGAATACTGAGAAAAAGAATATAAGCGCCGTCTGCAAAGAGAAATACATTTGCATTCAGAAAAAAATGTGGACAGATAGTTTTTTATTTAAATTCCCGTCAATTAATGTGATGTGCAATTTTTTTTTATGTACTCGGTCTTGGATATGGTTCTGCGGAGTGTGCCACCAGAGAAGACCACCGAGGAAAGCAACGCTAAGCACTTGGAATATGCGGAGCTTGCTGAAAGATTCATGCCGCCGCTCCCTGAGGCCCCGCCTCAGAAGTACACTGAACTGTTCCCACCAGCTTGTGCTCCATTCCCCTGCCCTTTTCCTTGCTACACTCCCCATTTCTCGCGTGTATCTGAGGGTCGCGGGGTCGACGCTACATATTTCTGTCTTTAGAGGCGTTGCTATGTGGCGATCATATGCTAATATCAGCTTCTCTTTCACCTCCTTCCTACATGTTTCTGTAGCGCCTGCATCATCTCCATTGTCACGGCTGCTGTGTGTGGATACTGGTGCAATCCCTGTGTTGTATTTCAAATAATCAGACCTTGACGCCAAAATATTAGACCTCACCTATATATTATTTTCTTTCATTAATTATATATCCAATTACCACATCACTTGCAGCAGTCAATACTGTCACATAATTACACTTTGACCTTCCAAAAACATGAACTAAATCAACTCAAGTTCTAGCATACCTTTCTATTAGATGAATTTAAGTCTGTGGTTTTGCAATCAATAGTTCATATATAAATAATTAATTCATAATTGATTTGGGCTTATGTGATTGAAAATAAAAAGAAGGATAATGGCGATTGCTATCGTTAACCTTGGATAATCGGCTTTTTTTTATCTTGTAATGTGGGAACATTTATCAGCTTTGATCTACTCATCCCCCATTGACAATATCATTGACCGTCCCATGATATGGATGTTTGATACTTGCCAACCCAAGCACTGTTCAGAAAGCTATTGAACCACTGAGACAAGCTTTTCTTTTTGTGTCAGAAAGAATATTCTAGTTGTCAGTAAATTAAGCTAAGCTATTTGTATTTCCAACGATGAGACTACAAATCAACGGTCTCAGAAGTATTGTGGAGATTTTTCTGCTATAGTCCTTGAACTTCATGATTTCCTGTTTTGATGGTATAAAATATTTTAATTTTTCCTAGAAAGCATACGGTGTGATGAGCTTTCAATCGAACTGAAAATAGTCTACTAAAACTCGAAGACTTGATGAAAATTATAAATTCAAAGCAAAGGAGTGAATCACCTATATCTTCAGTAGTTTTTCATTGATAATTTGTTTATAAAAAATTGAAAAAGGGTTGCTTAGGCCGAGCCAAGCATGAGGATTGAGTGAGCACTACCACTATTTTACATTTTAAATCAACTTTAAAATTGAGATAAGGCTCTTTAGGCTGTCTCCTTTAAAATTATACAGCATTTGTCTAACATATATTTGTACATTAAAGCAATATGCGTGGCAAACTCTATATGGTACATGTAAAGCATGGAAAACAAATATGTATATTTGCACTTGCATCGACAAGGGAGCAGATGAAACTTAAAAATAAAGCGGATTGAAAGAGATGCTTTTCAAGGAGCTGATTACTTTTTAGTGTAACTAAAAGGCAATTAAAAGGAAGGAAATGCCACCAGACAACTTTTGCAATTTGAAGAGATTTTTTCATGTTGGGATTGGGATTCTCTTTTCAGCGTCAGTCTAAGGAGCATTACATAAACAACTTTTTCTTTTGAAAATGAATTTGTGGAAGATATTCTTACAGCTTGTTTAATTAATTAATTGTTGTCCCAAAGCATGCAAGGTGTCTGTTTGGGATCGAATTATATACACTAATATTGCTCATCTGCTCTTACATCCAATGAGTTTGGGATCGAATCTGGAATTGTGACATGTTGGTGACTACCAGACGGGACATGCAGTCATATGTATTTGCCTAGGTAGAGCAATGCTTTCACGTCATGTAGTCATGTTAAAAGAAAATAGAAAATGTCAAACTTGATGGTATCATCTTTCACATGTTAAAAGAAAGAAAATCTCAGCATCTTTGACGTTAGTGGATTTAGAGATCTTTTAACTGTGATGCATTTTAACTGCCTCTGTACCAAATCAGATTGTTCATGCTCTTCCACATGTGTGAAAAAAGAAACGAGTAAAATAAATTATCCTTATTTTATATGGAGCACTTTTTAAGTGCTCTTGTGGAGAAACCATTTGGGGCGCAAATGTACAGAACAAAAAAAGGTAATAATATATGTGCATGAGCATGACATAAATAAAACATTGGTTGAGGCAATATATAATAGGTAAAAAATTAAGCGTCTTACAGAACAATTAACCTAGCTAGAATTACGGGTAAGATTAGAGATTAATACGTATATATATTAGTAAAATTTAAGTATGTCTATAAATTAATAGAAAATTAATATAGATATACATATACAGTTTCGATATAAGTTGATAGCCAATCATGTAGTTCCTTAATGTTTCACAAACCTTAATGATAATAGAACTAGACTAGTAGAATCCTTTTTTGTGAAAATGATATAGAGGATCATGAATAGACATCCATAATATAATTGGATTATGCAACTTTTCTTCTTTCTTTGACAAGATGATTAAAGCACATATCTGGTGATTGGAGCACTTTTAATCTTTGATTTTATTATACAAGGACAGCATCAAAGACAGAAATATACTTACCATTAGCGAGGTCGAGCATGAGGTCAGCGGGATTGATTGAGAGAGAACAAGTGAAGCCAATGGAAGCAAAGTATGAAAGTGCATCGGAAGCACGACCATAGTAGATCGGGCTGCCATCCGCTGAGAGCAAAAGCACCTTATCAAACATATGATAGAGTCTAGATGAAGGCTGATGAATAGTCACCACTACTGTGCGCCGCCCCTGAACCGACATCCGTTTGAGTGTGCCGATTATTTTAGACGCAGTGGTGGAGTCTAGACCAGAGGATGGCTCGTCTAATAGCAAAAGGCTAGGATTTACCAGCATCTCCAAACCAACACTGACACGTTTCCTCTCTCCCCCTGATATGCCTCTCACTCCGCGGACCCCACCTATCACTGAGTGGGCCACCCTTGCCAGACCTAATTCCACCATTATTGCTTCGGCATGCGCAGCCTTCTCTGCTGCACTGAGTGTACTAGGTAATCGAAGGAGCGCGGTATAATGCAATGTCTCTATCACGGTTAAATGTGGGTACAATACATCGTCTTGTGCCACAAAGCCTGTGCGCCGTCTCATGGCACCCGAAAAGGGCATCCCATTGTAGGTAAGTTTACCAGAAAAATGAGAGGCTGTATTTGTGCTTGTGCCAAGACGGCCGCCTAATGCAGCGAGTAAGGTTGTCTTGCCACTGCCAGATGGGCCCAACATTGCCAGCATCTCTCCGGGACAGACAATGCCAGATATGCCGTTTAGGATTGTCTTCTCACATACTGTTGAACCCGTGTTTCCACATGGCCTTTGCCACCATGCAGTTTTCCGCCCAATCTTGACCTTGTACACAACCTCCTCAAACTGAAACTCCTCAGACAAGTATATATATGTTAACGTCATATTAGTAATTGGCATAAAATGGCCAAATTTTAGTACCATCAAATCAGTGATAATCATTTGGCCAGCCTACATATGGACAGGATGAAGTGTAGGTTCACCACTTGCTGAAAAGTCTTATTAAAAGCTTCTGGTCCAGATATATTGCCAGTATTAAATTAATTCATGAAAAATATATTCAAGTTTTTGCTATATTAATAGGATAGTATTTGACTTAAATTTTTATTTGAAACCTTGAGGGTGACTGGGAAAGTGGTGGCTGCTTGCGGAAGATAACATGAAGTCGGAGTAGTACTCGGGCTCGGATGGACAGCCACAGTTGGGTTCTCATTGTGTCGGCATCTCCCGGAATCCGTCTCAAGAGGAGACATCTTTAATTAGTCCAACTTGCAATATGTAGATTGACAGACAAACAGAGACTATGGCAAAAGTAATGCAAGATAGAAGTAAATGTTGTTTAATTAGTAGTCTGAGGAAGTATTGAAATAATATTAAGAGTACACTGATGGAGTAAAGGGAATGTTTAGACTGAAGTTAGGTCGTGGAGAGAGGTCTCGCTTGATTACATATAAGGCACTTAGCTAGAGAGAGAAAGAGAAAGAAAGTGAGAGGGACCAGAAAAGTGGGCCCCAACATTGGGGTGGGAAAGAGGGGCCACCAAAATGGAATGCTGTAATCACTTTAAGTGCAAGGAGTCTCAGCGTGCAAGCTTACTTAATAGTTATGTCTTCGGAGGTTACATGTGATCATGCATCCGCCTCGCTAAGTGTTAATTAATGATCTTCTCAATATCATTATATTGTACCAAATTATATCTCTTGCATAATTACCTCACTTCTTTTTCTTTTTAATTTATCAGTGAATTTGAAATTTTGACCAAACAATTTAGTCTTAGTTTAATATGTTTGGGACCATGATGCTGTAAACTGTCAAAATATTAACAGAAAAAGATTGTTGAGACAGGAACCTAACGCAACCCAAAACCCCCATCCATAAATGCAACACTGGCAAAGTAAGAAAAGGATGGTATTCAGAATTCAGATGTGCCCAAAGATAGCGATCTGAAAGTGATGTACCCAAATTGGATCCATTGGTTAGCTTCTTCAATAATTCTTGTACGTTGTTTTGTCAGGCCAATTTCATATGTATATATATGTCTGTGCCTGGCTCCCAAAATTTGTTTTTTTTTTCTATTTTCCCTTTACTCTCCAACTCTGCTCACACTGGTACGGCGGTACCAGAGTACCTGCACACTAAGCCATAGACTGCAAATGTTTTGATAGAGATCACCTATACAAAATTTACATATTGTACCTTGGAATCATGACTCCAGTATAATCTTCATTTTATCTCAAATAAAATTTAATTTCAATATATTAATTTTAGATATATGGAGGTTATGTACAGTGACCAGCTCTGATTAAAAGAATTATTTAGAAACTTAATTAGAAAGAAATTCAAAGGAAAAGGAAAATAAAGTACCTTTTGTACATTATTTGCTTCAGCAACATAAAAAAGAGAATATTTTCGGGTACAATTTTGTGAATTTCTTACACTGAACACATTTGAGTACTTTTGAAAGCAAAAGGATAGAATGATAAAAGTTCTTTTGTCATCTCTCTCTCAAGTAGTAAGTTGTGTGCTGAATACTGGCCATGACCAACTCATCTCAGCAGAAACCACTATCTTCAAACATACAGTTCACAAAAGAGTCATTTATTTGAGACTCAAAACTTTAGAAGCATTTTTCATTATGATCCTCAATTTTTCCCTTTTTTCTTGTTCTCTATTTTCATTAAAGCTTGCATTTCCTACGCATTCTGTGAAATTTTGTTAGTATTCGGCTATTGCAAGTATTTTGGGTTAATATTAAGCAAGAATAATTCTGCAACATGTACTTGGTGCGATATGTAGGAGTTATTTAAGAGCAACTTTTTTTCATCTTTTGACATATTTTGGTTGGGAACAGGGGGGCATCTGATGCCAATAGGACCAAATGTTATGTCTGATGGGCAAAATTATTGTTCGATTGCATTAAGATTCGCACAATAACTTACTCCAATGTTTTAAAAATCATGCAAAATAACATATTTGATGATCTAACGGTACGCACAACCCATCGAACAAATTTGGTTCCATCAGCGTTGGACCACCCTTTTCCATTTTGGTTTTCATGGCCGTAGGCTTTTGACTTTGTCACCTGTACCTTCTTACTTTCCACCCAGATGGTATACATACTTTTTGGAGTGTACAGTACACTTTTTGGTAGTATGATTATTGTGCCCTTTACTTTGATTTTTCTTTTCCCTTTCAGGAAAAAGAAAACTGTTTCATTTCCAACTTTTGCAACGTTCATTCTGATTAAAAGTTCACTTTTATTTTATTTTTGAAGAACTGCAATTATAAAATGTACCATGTTGAAGAGTTCTGTTATTTTGTCAGAAAATAAGGGTTTTCAGCAAAAAGAGAAGTTAATTAATGAATAGAAAACCTATGTGAACTAGGCAATTAGGGTCAGGTTCTTCTACCACTCAATTCGAATCATGATTACGAGATCTAATTAAATTTTAGGCAAAGGCACTTATCAAAAACTCCACTTGCAATTAATTAGTTAATCTGCTGCTTTTCAGCTCCATCGCCCAAAAAAGAAATATATAAAACCTGACTTTTACCAGCAACATCTCAGTTAAACAAAATAATAACCAAATCTAGCCATCCAGTTATCTCCATTTCTTCCGGCTTTATGTTTTCCCTCCGAACTTAGCAGAGGACGACAAAATTCATTTTTGTTTACCAGCATCATCTCATTTAATGAAAAGAAAATTAACCGATATACATATACTGGCTATCTCAATCATTTATAGATTTGCATCATGTCATCATCAAGCATCTCCATGCACTATTTCCCGTTCTACTGGAACTTCTGATCTTCCCCTTTCATACCCCAATTTGATAGTTTGTACCAGCCCAGGTACATGCCTCTCAGGATTAGATGGCGACGTGAAAGCCACCTAAGCACACTTTGAATCGACTAAATTCTGATAACATGATATATAATGCTTATGATTTCTATTTGCTTGGTTGCTCCCACTGTATTAGCTAATGTTTATTCCTCAGATAGTTATACCGACATAAATTCCGAATATACGCACATTCGACTTTGTCCAATCGACCATTCCACTACTTCTGCTCATTTAAGTACGCCAGATGGTACTTTCTCTAAATTGCTTCATTATGCTATACTGGAGGAACAGTTTTAAGTACCTTCTATTATTCCATGTTTATGGCAGAATAGCAGAAAAAGTTAATCATGCATGTCACTTCTGCGTTGGGCACCACTACTAGCTGGCATAGCATACTATTCTGTTATTCCTCTATTCCAGCCTGAATGGCAGCTACCAGCAGATAGCCCACAATTGTTATATAAGTTCATCTTTAACAATTAAACCAAATAAAATTTACAGGTATTACTTAATTAGGCTACTTTTTAGTACTTGAGAAAAAAAAAAAGACCTAGCGTAGCTAATTAAAATGCACCAGTAATTTCTGGTCTTTGTTAGAGGTCGCTGTAGAATGTTGCAAGTGAATCAAGGGGTGCACCCAGTACCCAGCATCTATAGACCAGCCCACGTGATTGCATGCACAAACATAAAATCTTTTTTCCACAAAAGGGATGGAATATATTGAACTCTATTAAAGTTGCAAAGGAAAATTGAGAACAAAATTAATGGAATATTATCACACGTAAATTGTAAGACATAGCGTGAACACGATTTGGGATATCTAGGAGGAAATTCTACGGTCATTTAACCCAAGTCTAAAGAAAGATGCCATAAGCAATGAGAGGATGCATGTCGACACACTGGACCCCTGTAGCAAAGTCGAACGCTGGTTGTCATCTTCCATTTCATTGTAGTTTTTTTTTTCTTTTGAGTGAGGTCAAATCTCTATCCTTTTGAAAATTATATCAATATGTTTAAGCTAAAAAAGTAAGCTTTTGATACAAAGAAAAAATAAATGTCTAATACATTAAATTTAAATATTACATTTATGCCCGTGCTCGGTGAACCTCCATGAATAAATAGTTATTGTCAGTATCCATAAACAAGTTTTAATAAATAAAATTATCAATTAAAAATAATGACATTTGATCATGTAGCTAGCTCTTATTCTTCTTTGATTTTTCCTCGTTGGATCCACACACCTTAATAAATAAAATTAAAAATACTGACATTTGACTATTTTACTAAACTGAATATTTATATTTTTTTTACTTAATTATATTTTTTTTACTGGATAGTGGTACTGGAGTTTGTCGAGTCTCGACTTTACCATTAAATTTTTTTTTCTCCGCCGATAGGGGTGATACCGAGATAAGGAATCTACAGTGTCTTATATATACGTTCTTCTTATAGTCATCTAGCTGTAATTTATGAGTATTGTCCCCATAATAGGACAAGATTTGGCTCATTTCATCTTTAATGTAGACATATTATCGAATGCGGAAAAATCATTAATCGTGTAAAAAATAATGACTTAAATGACATAATATTCTTTCATATATGCATCAATACACGCATATCGTCCCTCCATATCTCTACTCCTTATTAAGCATATACGTGACCTGATCCTGCAATGGTCCAGATTTTTTTTATTGGATTTTTAGAGCTAATATTAGTCATCGAATTGAGTTATCCGTCAAATAATATTACTATCTTTATGACCATTTGTGTTGAAGTTATAATTTTCCTCCAATTTTGATTGTTACACGAAATGCTCCATAATTTAGAACTACAATTGCTCTACTTTATTTTTTTTCTTGTATTATCATCAATTATGAATTTTAACTTTGCTTAAATTCTAAATATCAATTTTTCTCTCAATTTTATATTTATTTTACATTAATTATGTATTCGTGATTGATATTTATATTAATTACTAAATTATCTTAATTTTTTTCTTTCTTTTCACATGAAAATATAAATTTTTATATTTTTAAAAGACATCACCGTAGCAACGTACGAGTAAGATACTAATTTTATTCAGGTGTGTCCTCGACAAATTATGTCAAAAATATATTTTATATCATTACCTGATTATTAAGGACTAAAAATCAAGAGTGATATCATCATATATTTTGTTTCATGCACAATCATGGAGGAAGATTGTAAACACACATTATAACATGTCACGTACTATGATGATTACTTATATTCTCTAAAGGAATCATCTCATTTGTACATAATCCTAATCTCATATTCGTAACTTCATCTTCAAAATTGAGCCGTTCTCTATCGATACAATTTATAATCATTCGGACATATATGAATTCTCTTTACTTCCATACTCAAAGGACAAAAGAGTTTTTTTTTGCCTTATATATCGAGTTCAGCAACTCATTATTTTTTAAAAACATATTTCCTAAAAGTTAAAGTAAAGGTGTATAACTTTTATCGCTCCAACTATTCTTAAATTTTAGGTTATATAATTTAAAAATTGTTATAATTTTCATAAACTTCATATAACCAAAAAATAATGGTATGTTCGAGTCATTACCTAAAATTTTAAAAATTTCAGGAATATCAACAAAATTATCTATAACATTTGTCACTCAAATTTATTTTTTGTTCCACAAACTTAAATTTTGTACATTTTTACCGCCTAAGTCATCCAGTACATCAGTTGTTGGATCTAAATTTTCACCCTCCGATTCAAAATTTGAGACAACTCTACTCGTCCCGATATTCATCAATCATTTGGGATTCTCTCCATGCCTTATCCATTGGGTGTACCGCTCCTTAAATCCACATATAATCAAATAAACTCTTATTTCACTGATATTTCAAAATCTTCATAAATTCTAACAATCTCGATAAGGACAAAGAATTATCTGATCACCCCTTTGACTCATATCTTAAGTGGCACAATCCAAAAATTCTTTAACACCTCCCAAATATTCATTTTTGTCCCGTCTGATTCTATATATCCATTCACTGCGATCATTCTAAGGAATAATAATATGTTCTCATTTTAGTTAGGGTTTAGGTTTTTTTTTTGAGTGATTAGGGTTTAGGATGGAATAAAAACTCCATTGCTCCTAAAAATAAAAATAAGAATGAACTCATTCAAGAAGATCATACATTAAATGAATTAGAGCTTGAATCATTTCAGGCATGTCATTTTAATTTGCGAAAAATTCTTGATGATGAAAAATCTTATTGGCAACAAAGAGCAAGATTAAAATGACTTCTAGAAGGAGAGAGAAACACAATTTTTTTTTTATGTTTCTGCCTCCAATAGGTAAAAAAGAATTTTATATATTCTTTGGATATAAAAGGTGTTACTGAATATGAGTAGTCTATAATCTCTAGACATATCAACTCTTTTTCTAGAAATCTTATAGGAGTATGTGAAGATAGAATTGTCTCTTTATGAAATAACTTTTGGTCAAATGAAGATAGATTAACTGAATCTCAAGTGCAATTATTGTCTCAACCTTTTACAATAGAGGAAATTTAAAAAAAAATAGTTTTTTTACAATTTGTGTTGAAGAGATTAGATTATCTATTAGGGGGGTAATCTCTCAGTGAACAATTTAGTGAGTATCTTCATACTACAATTAATAAGATTAATTGGTCTGAATTGAGTAATAGTAATAGCATCAGTTTTTATAGGAATAAGAGTAATTGAGGTTAAATTAATTCTTGTCAGATTCAATTCATGAAGATAGAAAGCATGAACCAAAGCCATTACATCATCAGAAATTAAAACCCAACAAGATTGATAGAATTGAAATGAGAAGCCAAATTTTACATACTATTCATAAGAAAAAACTGAGGTGTGTGCTATTTAAATTGGATTTTGAAAAGACTTTTGATAGAGTCAATTGGGACTTCATTTTAGAGATTATGCAGGGTAGAAAATTTGAGGATAAGTGTTTAACTTGGATTAAAAATATTATTTATAGTAGTAGGACATGTATTAACATTAATGGTGTGTTAAGAGAATATTTTAGTTGCAAAAGAGGGGTAAGGTAAGGAGATCCCTTGTCTCCATTTCTATTTGATTTGGTTTTCTGATGTGTTGCATAAAATTTTACTTAATGCTTCACAATAAGATTTTATTAAAGGAGTTATGATTGATAGAACTAATATTTAAATTATGAATTTATATTTTGCCGATGATAAATTATTATTTTTAGCTAATCTTCAGAGTCTATTATCCATGCTCTTAGATGGATATTAATTGGATTTGAGAATTTATCTGGTATGAAAATTAATTTCTCAAAATGTGAAATAATTTCATTAAATTTAAAAGATGATGAAGGGGATAAATTAGCTTCTATCTTTGGTTATAAATTAGATTCTTTACCTATCTCTTATTTGGGTATCCCTCTCCATTGAAAAATTTTGACTGTCAATGATTGGTAATTTTTAATAGACAAAATTGAACACAAATTATAAGGTTCGAAAGGTAAACTATTATCCATTGGGGGGGGGGGGGGGATTATTTTGTTGAACTCTATTATTACCTCAATACTGATTTATTGGATGTCCTTCTATAAACTTCCAATTAAGATTAAGCAAAGAATATATCAATTAAGAAAGCATTTTTTTATGGTATGGTGGTAGTTCAGTAAGGAAAAAATTAATCTAATCTCTTAGAAAATTGTTTGTAAGAGTAAGGATCAAGGTGGATTAGGGATGCTTGATTTAGATCTTTTAAATAAATCTTTACTTACTAAATGGTTGTTTAGTCTTAGGGACCCATCTATTCAAGGGTTATGAAAGCAAATTCTGCTTCATAAATATTCATCTCTTGTTCCTACAGTTAATAGTTCACCCTTTTATAAAAATATATATTCTTTTAAGAACATTTTAGATGTTAGTATAAGCTAGAAAGTTAATGATGATGAATCAATTTTATTTTGTATAGATAGATGAAAAGATGAATACTTTCTAGCTTGTAAATATTCTTTGTTGTTTTCCATTTCTAATAATACAAATATTATTGTCTCCCAAGTCTTTTCTTCTGGTAAAATATAATTATTTTTTAACAGATAATTAGTGGGACTATATCATAGTGAATGGTGTGATTTGGAATTTAAATTTAGAACTTTGATTTTAAATCAATATAATAAGGACATTCTTTTGTTGAGATCGCACTCCAAGGGTAGTTTCTCTGTACACTCTTTGTAAATATGGCTAGAATATGGAGGTTTCAAAAATACTGATTTTACTGTAATGTGGAAAATAAATATACCACTTAAGATTAATTTTTTTGTTTGGTTAGTGAGGAGAAATAGAGTTTTAACTAAAATTAATCTAAGAAAAAGGGATGGAATGAGAATACACAATGTATGTTTTGTAAAGAGGATGAATCAACTGATCATCTCTTTATCACATCCCCTTTTATTTCTAACATTTGAAATTGGATAGCTACATATAATAATTTCTCTTTTGTAGGATACACAGTAGAAGATTTATGGAATTTAAATTGTAGTATTCCTTTGAAAAATCAATATGTTGTGGAATTGATTAGAGGGGCAGTTCTCTGAACTGTTTGGTTGGAAAGAAATCAATTATATTTTAATGATAAGAGCAAGCATAAATATGTCGCTGTGATTGGAATGCAAATCATTAGCCTTGCTAGATACTAGTATGGAATAAAAGGCAAAACTAATTTGTTACACTTATCAATTATTTTGCCACAGGACATGGAGGTTCTTTCTTTGCAGATTCAGGATTTGGTAGAGGACACGTCCGAGGGAAACCTAATGAGGGACATGGTGGATACTCAAGTGGCTTTGGAAGTTCCTATGTTTGAAAGAGAGATTGATGAAACTTTTCTTGTGTAGCTGTGATATTTTGGAAAACACCGTCTTTTGAAGTCTATTTCTTTCTTAGTTGATAAAACTTAGTATCTTCATGATTGATAGGTATGGCGTTTTGATATTAGTACTTTGTTGGTATGTGCTATGTAGTAATCCAGCTGTTTGGTACCGTATCGGACCTTAGATTTTGTATGTTCTTAGTTTCAATGAAATTAGTGAAAATACTACACTTTTTTTCAAAAAAAATTACATATATATTCATAATATATATGCAATTAATCAATGTTATGAAAATGATGCTAATTATTTATTTACTAAGTAATATATACATCCATGCATGAAAAAATAACAATTAAATTAAAGATTAAAATTAATTAAAGAGAGATATACCTGAAATTATTGAGGAAGATGAAGAAAATAGCAGCAACAAGGATGATTAGCAAAGTTGAAAGAAGCATAGCATAGCTAGGAAGAAGTAGCAAGGCAGAGGGCAGCAGCTTCAAGCTCGATGAGAGGCAACCAGAGAGAGAAACTAATTAGTGAGCTAGGGTAGCTGCACATAAAAATAATAAAAAGAGAATTAATAATGATTGTTATGGAAAAACTATCATTAAAAACTCAATTACAGTTATTATGGAACAACCGTTATTAATTCAATATATTTGGTAACGGTTGTTACCAAACAACCACCATTAATTATTCTTCTAAAATTTAACACACATCCGACACATATATCAATAATGATTTTCTTTAATAAATGTTATCAAATAATTAGCAAATATTATCAAAGTGCCACTGACCTTTTCTACTAATAATTTTCTTAATAAACTATTAATAATTAGATGTTAGCAAAGCCCCGAACTGTTGTAATGTATGAATATTTTTATATCGAATTGAGTTACTTCCATATTGAGTAGAGAGGATGCAACCATCTCCATATCCATTTTGCCGTCCAGAATTGATTCATCATTCTTAAATTTAGAATGCCCATATTGTGTATCATGAATTTGTTCTTGTTTAAATATTTTCACGAAAATTGATTCATCATTTTTTGTTTAAATTACCATTGATAAATTTGTTCTTGTTTAAATATTTTCACGAAAATTTAGTGAAAAAATAATAATAATTTATATTCTATAAGATTTTGATATTATGATTTTATTAGATAATGAATTGATGTTTTGATCTTCAAATTTAAATTCTATCTTATGAAGTAAATTTGGATGGCAATTGAAAAATTTTAAATTATTTTCCGACTTCATTTTTTTCATTTTACTATTTGACTTTATACTAAATAAACTTAAACATTAATAAGTTTATCACATGACACCTTACGAAGTAGATCGGTTTTAATTGTTTGGATAACAGTTTGGATTTAATAAGTTTATCACATGACACCTTCAGTTGAAATTATCAAAAGATCTTGATCAGCTTATGAATATTATCATCATATGTTCATCATCATCATCATCACCACCACCATTATCACCGTCATAATCACTATTACCATCATTGTCATTTTAAAAATAAAATCAAGGTAATTAATATAAGTGAATGGGAATAGATATCCTTGTTGAATAATTTCAAGAGAACGATCATTTATTCATCCTAAAAAAATGACCATTTATTTCAAATTTTTTTAAAAAGAAAAATGTAAATTTGTTTTTTACCTTTTTGCTGTCTATCCCCATATTTTAAATATTTCACAATAATATCTTTATTTTTAAATTTTTTAACAACACTATTTATGTTATGAACATATGCGTTCACAAATCATTATAAACGCGTACATTTAGAATCTATGTGTTCACATACATAGCATTTTCCTAATTTCAGTATGAACAAATTATTCAAGATTGAGAAAGCAGGATAATATTATTAAAAATTTGAAATAAGAATATGAGTATAAAATATTTATAAAAGACTAAAAGAGGGATAGACAGATTTTTTTATAATCAAATTGTCTATATAATACTGACATCGTCCTTTGATCAGTAAGGTTCTAGTGAGCTGTACATCCGGATTCAAGGTTGTGCGAACTTTAATAGGAATGTAGTACCTTTTTTTTGATGAAAAATGTAGTACTTGGATGCATGTGTTCATTGTGTTGGACACATGGGCATTCGGTTCTGACCTTTTCGTTCTATTTCAGGTGCATGCATAATTATAATTTTTAATATAAAAAACAAAAACTAGTTAACTACCAAAAATAAAATAAATGTTAAGTAGATAAATTCTTAACACATAAATAGAATTAATCTTTCAAACTTTTTAAACATGCCACATCAACAATTTTCTTCATCATTGATTTTGTTTAAATCTTTTCATCTTGTTGAATCCAAAAATTTATATAAAATAGTTTTTCTATATAATCACTTATAGATTATTATATATTTAATTATATTATTTATTATTATTATTATAATAATTATTATTATTATCATTATTACTTATCATTTAAAAATATTATGTCTAAATTTTCTTTCATGTAAAATTTATAATTATTTATTATTTATTTGATAACTATATTATCCGGACGAAATTCGAGTTACAACTCTAGTGAAAAAAAAGGTTAGAAGTCCACATTCCTCTAATTAATTAGGATAAAAAGTGCAAATGGCCTAGCTAATAGTTCAAATTGTACCTAATTAGGATGATCTAGGTCATTAATTCAAAATTTTATGAGCACAAAATGAAATTTAAAAACTAGTCTCCCATCTTTTTCTCAAAATAAAGATAAGCTAAGAAACTGTCCTAAAATATAAAAATACCCTAACTCTAATGTTCTGTTGTCATATGTCAACGGCTAGTTTTGCGAATTTTTATATTTATTTGGAGTAAATTATATAAATGCTCCCTGAAGTTTCATTGTTTTATCAAAGTGGTCCTTTAAGTTTTAACAAGTATCAATTAAAATATCACTTTGTTAACAAATTGATCCTTAAAACATTAAAGATATTATTTTAACACTTAAAGTTTTTAATCTATAGCAATTTCCTCATTTATGATAGCATTATTTAGCACAGAAACTAGTATGAATCTTGTAATAAAAATAATTAATATTTATATTGTTATAAATAAATTGAAATAGTATCTATAAATATATTTACATAAATATTATAAATACATTATATGGATTGGATGTGAATGTGAATATTCAGTTTTTAGCATTATAATGGTAAGACTAATTTGTTGTGAATAAAAAAAATTCTGACTAAAATGATAAATTAATAAAATTTTAAGGATCAAAATGATATTTTTAAAACTTTAATGACCAATTTTATGACAAAGTGATGCATTAAAAATTAAATTGGTGTTTGTAAAGCTTCATGGACCAATTTGATAAAAGTAGGAACCATCCATGTAAAATTTACTTATTTAGTAGGGAACAAGTTTTGCAGATTAATTTTTATATTAACAAGATCTGATTTAATTAAGTGTCAGAACGTTGCATGTTAGCAACTTGAGAGGAAATGTATCAAAAAATTAATTAACCGCAGATTATGGTGAAGGAGATATTACTATGCAAAATCAAAATATTTCGATAGTTCACACAAACAGCTGCGCATTACCAGTTAACACTTGAAAATTTATCGATATATCTTTGAACTATTTTTTTCTCAAGAAATATCTTTGAATTATTTTTTTCCCTTTTTGTCAGGTACTTGTCACATAAGTAGCTTTTTATCATGTCAATATATATTGTCCGGTACTTGTCACATAAGTAGCTTACTAGCAGGTCAATATATTATATATATTATATATATATTATATATATTATATATATAAAAAAAAAGCAATGGATGATTCATATTCTTATCAAAACTAATTAAAGGTGGCGACCGGCGAGGTGCTCTTGTAACTTTTACCATCAGCCTCAGTCCAGTCAATAGATTCCCAAGTACATTTATTCAAAAATTAAATCACATAACATTAATGGATAAGCATCAATGCCTCCCTCCCCCCAATCCATGCTTAGACTTTAATTAGTCGTTACAATTTCAAAGTTCCAAAGGACAAAAGAAGGGAAAATTCACAATCGGAATAACTTTTTATCTTTAGCTTTAGGAGTGTACAACAGATAGGTTGGTGAATTTTTATCAAAATTTGAACCCAACTCAATTATAGTGGGTTGAAAATTGTTTAGCTAATACATCCGATCAGTTCAACAATATATTTTATATTTTTCATTACTTTTCTTAATATTTATATTATATTAATACCATCAAATTTAAGGATGAATAATTAATAAATATTATTAAACATCATATATGAATAAGGAATTACTAATTAAATATTTATTTTGTTTCACGAAAGAAAATATAAACGACAATTTATAAAAATGAAGATTCATAAGCGACATCCATAAAATAAAATACATGACGACAAACACATAGAATTAAACTCTTAAATTACTCTTTGATTGATTACCGATAAATTGTATATAACAATTTTGAAAAATATGTGATATATGACAATATACTGTCAGGTCCAGATTAGATGAATTTTTGAACGTAAACTCATAATTCAATTCAATATAATGGATTAATATCAAAATCACAATCTGTATCTAACCCAATAACATTCCAACTTAGCAAAAAAGAAAAAAAGAGAGTTCCAGATGGGTTGAACGGATTGATCAGGTTGATGGATTTTTTTTTTCCTTTTTCCGCAGATGATAAATTCAGGTTGGCATAATAATTTTAGTGGCACTTAATCAACTTATTAATTAATAATTAAGTCCGGTAGACAGATTGCAAGTTGGCAACAAGGTGGTAAAAATATAGAAGACAAGGGGCCGAGTTTGAGTGGAAATGGATGCCCACCAAATCTGTACTTGGTGATATGCAAAATTAATTAAAGTGAAAGTGAAAGCACAAAAGAAGCATTCAAAATCCACAGACTTGATGAAAAGAATTAGATTAGGAGGAGACTGGGGCCGGGGGATTGGATTCGATTGGTATTTAATATAAAGTATAAATTAAATAAATTCGGCATTTAAACCCGACATTATGATGTTTTATAAAGTAAAAAAAATATTTTTGCTTTAGCATTGGATTTCATATTTCAACGGTTCAAATGATAAATCTAAGTTGCTCAATTGTTTCTTTATATTAAAATCTAATGGAATATTAAATTTCATAATTTTTGAGCTTTCTAGTTATTTTTTAAATTATTTTCAAAAAACATTCTTGTTTAACATGAGAAAATAATCTATTTCAAAGATATTTTTAAAAATAATTTAAAATATAATTAAAAAACTCAAAAAATCATGAAATTTAATATCCCAAAAGATATTAACATAAAGAAATTATTGAGCAATTTAGATTTAACGTTTGAGAGTCGAGATATAAAATCTCATGTCAAAATAAAAATATTTTTTTATTTTACAAAACATCATAAATCATATATATATATATATATATATATATATATATATATATATCTTTACTCTATATATATATATATATATCTTTCCTATGAAAGCTAATGTGCGAACTATGGGAGAAAAAGTTCCAAGTGGTACCATACATAGTAACAACATCCGCAAATAATTCAAATCTAATTCAAAATTATTCCAACTAGGGTTGTAATTCAGGTTTCATCCCGATAATATAATCCTCAAATAAATAATTAATAATGTAAAAAATTAAATATATTTAATAAAATCTCACATTGAAGAAATTTAGGCACAATGTAATAATAAATAATATAATTAAATATATATTAATCTATAATTGATCATATAAAAAATTTGAATCATTTTAAGAGTTAAGTTTCACTTTAAATATATTATACATTATTTTAAATGAGAAAAGAGAAACTATGTTATATGAACTCTTATATTTAAGAAGATAAAAAGATTTAAACAAAATCAATATTAAAGAAAAATAATGAAATTTCAACATCAGACGAACAGAACAACGAATTTTACGACAATTCGCGTATTATTCGCTCAATTCGTGAATTAAGTGCGTATAATATGAATTTTAAATTAATACATATTACATAATGCTTTAGATTTTTAATTTTGTCTTGGAAAGCGCGGTAGGAAATATTGAAAGTTGCCTTTATGATTGGAAGTTGTGCAGCGTTACTCTCCGTCGAAAATAGTGCAGCCTATCTAATCTCAGCTTTGTCATTGAGAGTTGTGGACGTGATGCAAAATTTATAATTGCTAGGGCTAATATAAAATTTTAAATATATTTATTAAAAATTTATATTAATAAAAATTAGACATAATATTTTTAAATACTAAGTAATAATGATAATTATATAATAATAATAAATAATTAAATACATAATAATATATAAATAATTATATAAAAAATTAAATCATTTTAGGAGTTAAGTTTCACCTTAAATACATTACATACATTATTTTAAATGAGGAGAGAGAAACTATTTTATATAAACGCTTGAATTCAATAAGATAAAAAAAATTAAATAAAATCAATGATAAAAAAATTAATGATGTGGCATGTTTGCAAAAGTTTGGATGCTTAACTCTTTTTATGTATTAAGAATTTATTGTATATCTAATTTGATCTCTTGTGAACTCAAGTTTGAACATTTGTATAAACATCATTTTTTCTATAACGATTTTAAATATTTCATAAATATTTACATATTTTCATATTAATTTTCATTATCTTATAATTAAATAAATTAATTATCTATAAATTATAAATTAACACTTAATTATTAATCATATTATTCAAAAATTTACAATTTTATGTTTATTTCTTTAGATATTTCATAACTTTTTTTATTTTATTAGATATATTATATAAAATAAACTTTTTTCTGAATTATATATGAATTATACCTAAGTCACGAATTTTAATCCCCACCGAACGATTTTCGAACATCATACTTGTCACTATGGTACCACGGATGTTTTCCCGCTTGTTTGCTCTCTTGTCGCTTCCAGATGGGTCCCTCTTTTGTGAAAAAAAAAATAACAAGTTGTTGCGTTTTCCAGGGACAAATTGGGGCCATGCATTGTACATGCAAGATGAAATCTGTATCATTCCCATATCTAGCAAGCGCGCTTGGTTTAAGTCTGAAGGATAAATAAATTTAAGCACCTTTTTCTTTTGGTATAACTCCTGTTAATGAGACAATGTTCTCATGATGCGAAGTCATAAAACCAATTCCGAGATGATATACAAGTATAAAAGTACAAAAAAAAGGAGGATTGAGGAATTAAATGCTTTAGAAAATCTAACACAAGCACCTCTTTTTGAGA
Source organism: Schoenoplectus tabernaemontani (assembly GCA_037127355.1). Lineage (NCBI taxonomy): Eukaryota > Viridiplantae > Streptophyta > Magnoliopsida > Poales > Cyperaceae > Schoenoplectus > Schoenoplectus tabernaemontani. The sequence goes on along the minus strand of CM073746.1, from coordinate 20,672,199 downwards.
TGTCGTTTTCTCAAGCATAGTTGCAACTGTCACGCTTCAGAATGTATTGTTTAATTGTTAGAAGTGAGACTATTTTATTTAGTTCATTTATTTTCAAGTCATCTGGAGTCACAAATAATGGCCTTATTGGGTTTCTTGGTATCGTTGAAATTTATCTATTTGCTGTACGTAAAATTGGCCATATGCTTTTGGTCCGGTGACAAAAATAATAATCTTTATATGAGACATATTAAATTCCACACTTGAACAGAAAATCAAAAATCCTTTATACACGTTTAAAATTAAGAGCGGATGCAGAAATTTAATTACGAGGGTTAGTTATCATATTAGAATAATTTACAGGGTTCAAACTCATTAGCTAATTGGGTACTAAATAATAAAAAAATTAATTGTTCAACATACATTTTTATCTAATAAAAAATATCAAAATAATATCTTTTTACATATTAAAAATAACAAAAAATAAAATTCAAAATAATAGATAATCAAGTTGATCATAAAGAAAGTTTTCTCTATGAGATTTCATATTATGCAATTTTTGCATTTTTTTTTTACCGTCTCAATGAAAGTAATCAAACAATTCAGAGGTCAAAATTAAGTTTAGGGGATCAGATTAACAAAAAATTAATCCAAATCACTGTTTTTCAAAATTCAGAGGGTCAGCTGACCCGTGGAAAGCCTAGATCCACCCTTGTTTAAAATTGTTGCTTTGGATTTTCATTTTTAGCTAAAAAATAAGTATTCTCTGTTTAGACATTAGTAAAAATAGAAATTAAAAATGATATTATATATAAATCTAATATATTAAAAAGGAGCTAAGGAATGAAGAGTCCTATAATTTAAAAAAAATCTTATTGATAAAAATATCCTCTACTTATTTGTGTGGTTGAGATAAAACTATAATAAAACTAACAAATATGATTTATTTTCACTATTTTCTCTTCTTCATTGTTTTTTTGAATTTTTAAATAGATATATCTAGAGTCTAACAAGATGGTATATAGACAATGCCTTTCATATTTAAAAACTACATAAATATCAAAAAAAAAATATCTATTAAATGCAATGCATATTCGTATAACTTTTTATTTCTTTTAAGCCTTTTAAAAGATGACAGAAAATAAAAATGAGTTCTATATATCACTTATGCATCTTTCTGTTTTTAAAATATTGGTTGTTATTAGAAATATTATAAAATATAAGTGCGAGTTCATTACAATGCACCTTATAATGCCCAATCATAGTTTAGACTCAAACTAAATATTAAGGCAATCCATCGACTTATAATTAATTATTCATTGAACCTTAGAAGCTGAATAACAGTAACCTAATTTAGCTTTTTTCCAGATCAAAGCATAGGTTCTAATACATGACGATGATCTAGAAAACTTCAAAATTAAAAGTAATAAATAGCTAATTAACTAGGGTTTCATGAATGCAACAACAGACCGTCCAATGTGCACGCTTTAGTTAATTTGTGTTCATGTCACTAGACACTAGTTCACTTTTATGCCCACATGCATAGCACTTATTTTTGTTTTAATGTTCTAATCTTGAAGCTAATCAATCCTACTACTTTTGATGACTTCGCTTTCTTTTTTATTTTTCTTTGACAACTTTACTTTTACTTTGCATGATGCCGCACTGTTTCTTTTCTAAAACATATCTTATAGTGGGTATACATAGACAATAAGACACTAGTCAATTAATAAATTAAGGACACAATTTCCGATAAATACCAAGAATATAGTTTTTAGTTTTTACATCTAGAATTTTTTTTAATGTGTCTGTTGCACACCTGCACATCAAAGTTTAAATGTTTTATATTTACCTTCAAGGGCAAATCTTTAATAAATATCGAGACTATATAATGGAATCAATTTCAAATTTACCTTTAACCTCTTATATATATGGAGAGCATTATCTTTGTTAATAAATCAAATGTTAGTTCTAAATATTTATATATAATTACAAACAATATTTTATAAGCCGCGTCCGTTGTGTATTTTTTGTGAAGAATCCGGTTTAAAGAAAATTTCTATTTTATTTACCATACGGTTTAATAAGCAAATGTGGGGATTACTTTTAACGGAAAGCATAACTAATTGATAAAACATGAGATCTATGATTGTTTGGAAATGCATACATATGAATGGTGAATGTAAGAATAAATTTTATAATTTTAAAGTTTTAAAATGATATACACAAAAGTCTGCTAAATCTTTTTTGTCAATTCATTTTTAATAAAAGATGGAAGCACAATTTACTTTAAATATTCCGAAGAAATCTTGGAGATAATTAAGTTTAATTCTACGAGCACTCAACATCTAATATCGACTAAATCAAATCATAAGTGATTCCCTAATACGAAGCTACTTGCAAAAGATTTAATAAGGTTTAATTATGTCTAAAATCTCAACATGTTTCAAAGAATGGATTCCCTTAATCTGAAAGTATGTAAAAAATGTATAAAAGCAAAAAAAAAAAATTAATTGTTGGCTTAATAATGATACTTTTAACTTTGTTTTTATTCTGATGTGTATGACATTAGTTTTTATGATAGTGGCGATGTTGATGAAAATCTTTATTTGCATAAGAAACTTTGAGCATGACGTACATGGGATAAGCCGTGTGAGTACCTTTGCAATTGGATGCTGTAAGGATGAACAAGCATCTGATCCTTTCTATTCTAACTGAGGTGAGATATATAGTTTCTATTTCACTTTTATACAGGGATCTTTCGCAAAGAGTTTATCTTAATTAATTAATTAATTAATTAATTAATTAATTAGTGTTATGTCATACCCTCATATTGAATGATCTTGCTCGATTCTTTTATATTTAAATAATACGCACAGATCTAGTTGCTGGTAGGACGAACCCAAAGGTGGACACAGCTAGTGAACTGATTAATTTATCAAAAAGTATTTTTCACTATTAAGGAAATCGATTATTGAACAAATTATCTGTGAGATCTCCTGTCTGCTCCAGTTTTGAAAAACAAAATTATTAAGTCTACGACATACTTAAAAACAAAAACAAGTATATATGATCCCCCAAATTTTGAAAAAATAGTTTTTTTCTTCGTTGTGGTTTTTTGAATTAGAAGATAATCTACATATATTATCTAATAAGTTATCTTACTAAATTTATGTGGGAAAAATGACAAAAAAAAAATCAAACAAAAGTAAAGGTATGTTCTTAATTATATTAAAATTGTGCATGTGAGTCAAAGTAAAATAAATTTGTATATTACATCATAATTAAAACAGTACTATTAAAAAACTAGATTACGAAGAACCAACCTTTCATATAGTAGTGGGACAATATCTTTCATATGAAAGGTCACATGTGCAACCCGATTGGATGATGGATATTTAAAGTTGGCAGATTTAACAATCAACTTTATCTAAAAAAGTAGAAAATTTGATTCTTTTTTTTTGTGGAAGACTAAATGTCTTCCAAACCGCCGATCCAATATTGATACATGTACTATCTACTATTTCAATTTGAATTTTAAACATTTTTATTATATGCATCATTATAGTTGAACTGCAAAAGAATTATTAATAAAAGCCATCGTATATACCTTTTGGTTGGTTCATAATGATTAAATTAAATATTATTTAATTATAAAAACAGATATATTGTAAGCTATATTGAGCGATTTAGATAGATTATTTGAACTTTAAAAATAGATATATAGATGATAGATCCATATCATCAGACAATCCGTAGTATGCAAATTAGTATATGCACATAGACACATGATTCAGTCAAAATTTTAAATTAGTACTAGGCTTGCCTTTAAGTTTCCTTCATCATAGTATTAGTATTTTGCCTGTGCGTTGCTACGGTAATATTTTTAAAATAATAAAAAAAATCTATTTTTATGAGAAAAGAAAGGAAATAAAAATAAAGATAATTTAGTAATTAATGTAAATTTCAATAATGAATGCATAATTAATGTAAAATAAATACAGAATTGAGAGAAAAGTTGACATTCAAAATTTAAGAAAAGTTAAAATTCATAATTGATAGTAATCTAAGAAAAATAAAATAAAAATAAATTAGAGTAATTATACTCCTAAATTGTGCAGCATTTTGTGTAACAAATAAAATTAAGAGGAAAGTGTAATTTCAGCACAAATAGCCATAGAGATAATAACATTATTTGATGAATAGCTTAATCCGATAACTGATGTTAGCTTTAAAAATTCAATAAAAAATCTGAACCATTACAGGATCAGAACACTTATGTGCTTAATAAAGAGTAAATATTATAGTTTATAGATTGTGTTCTTAAAAACACAATTAATTTAGGACCAAATATTTAGTCATAAAACACTAATTAATTTATTAGGTCATGTAAGATCTACCTTATCCAGCATTCATCTCGAATAGTTCTCGAGTTGAACATTCTCAAGCTCGAGAACTACTCAACACTCATCTTGAATATGACCATTATTATCATTAATTTTTCATATCTCGTAGCCATTACTTATAGCTAGATACATGTTCATGCACACTTATGCTATGATTTTATTCTTAAAGCCTCAGTGACTCATGTTAATTAGTCCTCTTTATGTTCTCTCTTCTATATAAAATTTTGTCAAGGACTTAGAGAACGATCGTCATTTTTACATACGCACAGAGATTTATAAATCAGAATAATCCTTGCAAATATCAAATACATATTCGCTCAAATATTTAAATACTCTAAATTTTACATAAGGTCTGAGCTTCTAAATCAGAACGTATTAATAGTACTTCAAGGTTTCTTTAACTTAAATAATTAATTTTCATGTATGAGGACAATGTCAAATTTTGTTTTTTTTTTCCAATGCAATCATTTGATTTAAAACATACCTGTCTATAAAAGATGATATCTTAAAAATATTTAACTAGATTTGATTTTCAACAACTTCAACAAGACAACACTTATTAAAGCACGCGCTCCTCGAAGAATGGAGCAATTCACCAAATCAAGTCGTTTCTTTGTTGGTAGCAATTTCTAGCATTTTCGATTCTCAAACACATGATCCTAACACACTGAAAATATGACACATATCATTGCTTTGCAAATCTTCTTTTTCTTTTTCTATATTTTCTTTACTAATTGCTTTTTTTTTCGTTTTGGTAAGTAATTAATGGACGATTCATAACTAAAAAAAAAGTTATCTTTCAGGAAAGGAGAACAAGAGGGACCAATTACTTTTATGTTAATGAAGTGTCAATTGGAATCCCACTTAATTAGCGGAGACTTCGTTGATAATGATAAAGAAGGGCTAATATTGCTCAATTATTAATTAAGCTGCTATCAGATAGCATAGTTGCTATAAAAGCTTGTGCATAGAGCACATTTTAGAGTGTAGGAATAACTTGTTATTAACTTATTATATATATATATATATATATATATATATTCCGACTATGGTGCTTTACAAAGTATAGAGGCGTTGTGTGTTTTGCGTTCTATTTTTAATTTCAAGTCAGAAATAATCGATCTGAACCGTTCAATCTAATATTCATATAAAAATCTATTAGTAAATCAAATTTTATATTTTTTAGAATTTTTTGCTATTTTTTCTGATGAGGAGAAAAATGATTTGATCTGAGAATTCTGATTCATCCAAAAATGATGGTTTTCCCCTTATTCAAAAAAATAGCAAAAAATTCTAAAAAATATAAAATTTGGTTTACCAATAGATTTTGATATTGAGATTAGATTGAGTGGTTTAGATCGATCATTTTTTACTTAAAATTAAAAATAGAGCGCAAAGCACACAACACTTTTGTACTTTGTAAAGCACCATAACCTAATTCTCTCTCTCTCTCTATATATATATATATGACTTATGATACTTTGTAAAGTAAAAAAATATTTTTATTTTAATATGAGATTTTATATTTCAACGACTCAAACGGTCAATCTAAGTTGCTCAATATTTTTTTTTAAATCTTATGGGATACTAAATTTCATGATTTTTAGAGATTTATAGCTATTTTTTAAAAATAATTTAAAACTAAAAAGCTCAAAAAAAATCATAAAAGATTTATATTTCAAGACAAAGGATTGATGCTGAACATGCAATTCACAATCGTGGCTGTAAACCAAGAAGTCGTGGAAAAATACCAAGCAGTCGATCATACTTTTCTTTTTAAAAACCTCGTTCATGCAAGTGACTGAGGGTCACCATACTCTTCGCTTTGCTCCATCTCCTTGTCCTGGTCCAAATTCGCATTTAATTTTTGCAGACGACCTCATTTTCTTTTGTGGAATCATCGATGTATAGGGACTTACACTGATCCTCTGTGAAAGAAACATGCCTAGACTATTTTACATTCAACAAGATTTTAATATATAAATATTTTAAATATATATAAAATTAGGCTATGATGCTTTGCAAAACACAAAAGTGTTGTGTGCTTTGCGATCTATTATTAATTTTAAGTCAGAAATGATCAATCCAAACCGCTCAATCCAATCTCCATATCAAAATCTATTAGTAAACCAAATTTTATATTTTTTTGAAATTTATTTGCTATTTTTTGGGATAGAGGGAAACCGTCATTTTTGGATGAACCAGAATTCTCAGATCAAGTCATTTTCTCCTCATCAGAAAAAATAGCAAAAAAAATTTAAAAAATATAAAATTTGGTTTACTAGTAGATTTTCATATGAAGATTAGATTGAACGGTTCGGATCGATTATTTCTGACTTAAAATTAAAAATAAAGCGCAAAACACTCAATGCCTTTATGCTTTGCAAATCATCATAGTCGGATATATATATATATATATATATATATATATATCTTGTCCGTGTGTTGCTACGGTGATATATTTTAAAAATATAAAAATGTATATCTTCATGTGAAAAGAATGGAAATAAAAATGAAGATAATTTAGTAATTAATATAAATTTCAATCATGAATACATAATGAATATAAAATAAATGTATAATTGAGAGAAAAATTGATATTCTTAATTTAAGGAATGAAATTCATAATTGATGGCAATCTAAGCAAAAAAAAAAATAATATAAGACAATTGTACTCCAAAATTATACAACATTTCATGTAACAATCAAAATTGAGAGAAAATTATAACTTCAACACAAATGATCATAGAGATAGTAACATTATTTGACGAATAACTCAATTCGATGACTGATATTAGCTCTAAAAATTTAATAAAAAATCTGAACCGTTGCAGAATCAGGACACTTACATGCTTAATAAAGATAGAGATATATACTATTGTGAAAATTTTTTGCATTTCATTCGATATTCAAATGCATTAAAAATATATTTCACAGTCTCAAAAATTTTAATTTATGATTTTCATTAAATTCTTCATATGAAAACCTTATGGGATACAAAAATTTAGAGTGTTTTGAGTTTTTTTAAACCACTCTTTTGATTTTTTTTTTAAAATAATGTAAACATTAAATATTTATTATTTTTTAGAGCTATTTTTTTAAATTCAAAAAAGTGGTTTAGAAAACTCAAAACACTCTAAATTTTTATATTTCATAAGATTTTCATATTTTTTGATGTGTTCAAATATGGACTGAAATGCAATATTTTCACAATAATCTCTCTCTCTCTATATATATATAGAGTATATATATATATAGAGAGAGAGTAAATTTGGTGTGCTTTTAAGCTCACGGATGTCTTATGTAAGCTTAAATCAAAAAGTATATCAAATCATCTCTAAAATTTGATTATCAAATTCTTCATATGAAAATCTTATAGGATGCAAAAAATTAAGATGTTTCGAGTTTTCTAAGTCTTCATTTTAAATTTTTGAAAAATCACCTCTAAATATAATAATAAAATATTTAATATTTGTACATTATTTTCAAAAATTAAAAGCGATGACTTAGAAAACTTAAAAAATCTTAAATTTTTGCTTCCCACAAGATTTTTGTATGAAGAATTTAATGAGCATGATAAATTCAAATTGAAGATAATTTGATATACTTTTTGAGTTAAACTCACAAAAGGTTTCGATGAGTTTAAGAGCATGCTATATATATATATATATATATATAATTAGGCTATGGTGCTTTGTAAAGTACAAAAGCATTGTGTGCTTTGTACTCTATTTTTAATTTTAAGTTAGAAATGATCGATCCAAATTGCTCAATCTAATCTCCATATCCAAATCTATTAGTAAATCAAATTTTATATTTTTTAAAATTTATTTGCTATTTTTTGGATAGGGGGAAAACCGTCATTTTTGGATGAACCAGAATTCTCAGATCAAGTCATTTTTCTTCTCACCAGAAAAAATAGCAAAATAATTTTAAAAAATATAAATTTTGGTTTACTAATAGATTTTGATATGAAGATTAGATTGAACGGTTCAGATAGGTCATTTCTGACTTAAAATTAAGAATAGAGCGCAAAGCACACATCGCCTCTGTGCTTTGCAAAGCACCATAGTCGGATATATATATATATATATATATATATATATATATATATATATATATATATATAGAGAGAGAGAGAGAGAGAGAGAGAGAGAAGCTTAGGGATGTCAATGGGTAGAGTAGGGTACGGATGGAGGTATTTTTATATCCATACCCATTAAAAATTTCTTTACCCATATTCTACCCATACCCATTAAAATTTTCTTTACCCATTAAAAAATTTCGGGTAACGAACGGGTAATGGTAGATAATGAATAAAAATAAAAATAATTCAATGAAAAAAATTATATGATTTAGATAAATAAATATACTAATAAAGTACAATAATTAACATTTTAGATATAATAAAAATCATATAATCTTTTCATGTCAATTGTCATAAAAAATATACACTAATTACTATATATATATATATATTTATATAATTTAACTATATATATTTATTAAAAATATAAAATAATTATACTTATATATATTTAACTATATATGTATATAATTTACCTAATGGATAACGGGTAATGAAAATCCCTTGCATATATCCATACTCGATAAGTTAACGAAATTTTTTTCTTACCCATACCCATACCCGATGACCTAATGAAAATAAAACCTTACCCATATCCGTCTTATTGGGTACAATACGGGTCGGATAAACGGCCAAAAGGGTGCCATTGACAGCCCTAGTGAGGCTATGGTGCTAGGCGAAACACAAAATCTCCCGTACTTCGCGTCCGTATCTTCAATTTGAAAGTCCAAACGGCCAATCCAAAGCATTGAACATGATATTCATATTAAAATATCTTTCGATATTAAATTTTACATTTTTTTTATTTTTTTGCTATTTTTTAGATGGTTACAGAATCACTAGTTTTAGATGATGTGAAAATCCTTAGATTAACAAACTTTATATCCATTTTAAAAATAGCAAATTTTTTAAAAATATATAGAATTTGATCTCCAAAGTTATTTCAATATGAAGATCATGTTTAATAGTTTGGATCAGCCATTTGCAGTTTTAAATTTGAAATACGGACGCGAAACACTATAGTCTCTCTCTATATATATATATAATGAGGATACGGTGCTTTATAAAGTAAAGAATCATTTTTACTTTGGCATGGGATTTTATATCCTAACGGCTCAAATAGTCATTCTAAATTGTCTAATAACTTATTTATGTAAAAATTTGGTGGGATATTAAATTTCATGATTTTTGAGGTTTCTAACTATTTTTAAATTATTTTTAAAAACTGTTTTATTTAACGTAAGAAAATGGTCTATTTTAAAGCTGTTTTAAAAATAATTTAAGAAATAGTTTGAAAGTTTAAAAAATCATAAAATTTAATATTCCACCTGTTTTTTACATAAAAAATTATTGAGCAACTTAGATTGATCATTTGAGAGATAAAAATCTTATACCAAAGTAAAAATAATTCTTTATTTTGCAAAGCACCATAATTTCACCATATATATATATTATTTCAGTTTATGGTGAATCAGTTAAATATGGTTGAGTGATGGTTAATGAATTCATTATATGAAGTTGTTAATATGTTTTCCGCTAATAAAAGAAAGATGGAAGGTGTTAATATGAAAAAGAAGAGCCTCTCCAGTCCAGTCCACTTTATTCGGATCCATCAATGGGAAACCAGACCACTCTGACAAAGTAAGTAAGTAAACCCAATACTCGTATTTCGATTTTGAGCTTCTTCCCCCCTTTAATCAAATATTATGTTAGCCAAGCAAAGAGCATGACTCTAAGTGGTGCCTTGAGTGTCCACATCGTTGCAACAGGAGCATCGCACAGTGGTCTTCTCACGAGGAATTGATATGCTGATGCCACTGTGTATATCTGTGTTTGAGATCTTATCCATCGTCATATCCATTATTAATTTGATTATAATTATCCGGATATATAAATAAAGAGCATGCAATGCTAATTCGTTAGTATGAGCTTAAGTTCATCAAGTGTTTTGGTGAACACAACTCAAAAATATACTTTATTATATCGAGTAGCGAACATAATAAATTCGATGGGCTGATCCCGTACGTAGAGCATAGCACACTACAAACAAACAAACAAACAAACAAATCTAATCAAAATTAAGTAATAATTCCACTGGCTACTAATTAATCAAGAAACAAACATATATATATATATCACTCCCCACGCTGTCAATTCTCCTTTCTCATGAGGTGCACTCGAGTCAAGTCACCTATAAGAAAAGATAAGAGAAGAAGAGGTATAAAGAGGGAGGGATGACATTTTTATGGTGATTTGATGATTTGATCATGGATTACATGGTGCAGCACACCGACACTGCAATACCAGGATCCACCTCGGTCCCACTCTCTTGATTCCCCACTCGTCTTTATATATATTTGTCTAGCTGCCAGTGCCACCAATTATTAGAAGAAAAATAAAATTAGGCACAAAAGCGAACAGGTAAAGATCGCATTAATTGTGTTTAAAGTGTTCCGTGCAGATGCAAGAGAAGATATTTTACTGTGAAAAGGTAAATTTTCTTCACTGCAGCTGTTGAAGATTGCACCTGCAACTTGCACTTGTAGTAAGGGCTGTCAACTTTCGTTCGTTTGACCGTTTTGATGTTTCGTTTCGGCATAAACGAAACGGAACGATCGGGGATTTATGTTCCGTTTCAATAACAAAACGGTTAACGTAATTATATTTTATTCCATTTCAACAACGAAATAATTAATGAAATTCAGCTATTCTGTTTCATTTCGATGACCATTTCGTTTAAATTTTATACGGTTGCTATAGATTATTACAAGCGTACCCTCCACCCTAATTCCATAACTAAAGCTGCACGCTCTCATCCTTTCCGCCGCTCTTCTCTCTCACGCGTGAGAGACTAAACTCTAATCTTCTCCCTCTTTCTCGCTCTCAACTTTTTCGCCGCTCAATTCTTCTCTCTCTCTCTCTCGTAGATAGACTAAACCCTAAATGACCTATCTCGCTCAGAGTCAGGAAGCTCTCTCACACTCACGCTGCCTCAATCAGCCGATCTCCTCTCTAATTCGCTCGCTCGCTAAGAGATGAGTCAGATCATCGATCGACCCCATCATTGCCTTGCATGTGACTATGAGGTTGTCGAGATCGCCACTCGACGATCTGTTGGCCTAATTTCCACCTCTACAAAGCTAATGCCTCAGAGATTGGTGACAAGAACAAATCTACACAGTAGCTTGGGCCTAGGTTGAGAGACAAACTATAGATCGTCGATGAAGGTCTCATTGCCACCAAACTGGCACAAGGTGATTGATTCCTTACTTATATATTTTATTGTTCTATTGTTATTGAAGAAAAAAAAAGAAGACAAGAAAGAAATAAAAGAGAGATACATAGGTACTTCTGTCAAATTTTTTTAAATAGCTATTTCTTCGATATTTTTATTTCACTCGTTGCTCTAATTTTGGTTATTTTCTTTGTTCTTACAGTCTTCTATCTTTAATTGTAGATCTTTGCTCTTGTTGTCTTTGTTGTGTAACAATGGTTGATTAGACTTTGTTATTTCTGAGACTGATATTTCTGATGATGAGTAATTCATCTTTTACTTTGCTCTTGCTATTTCTAGCTGATTCAATTACTATGTCAATAATTGAGAAATTATTAGTATCTGAGCAAATATTTGTACTTATTACTATGTCAGTATCTGAGAATTGCACTTGTTACTATGTCATTATCTAAGAATTGGCTTGGCTTGTTAGTAGCATTTCTAGTTTGTTACTTGTTGTCTGGCTTGTTGCTTTGTTGGCTTTGTTACATATTGATATCTGAGAAATTATTAGTATATGGCTTTGTTACATATTGACATCTTAGAAATTATTAGTATATGGCTTTGTGACATATTGATATATGAGAAATTATTAGTATATGGCATGTTTGTTGACTTGTTGCTTTGTTTGCACTTGTTAGTATGTCAATATCTGAGAATTGTTAGTTACTAGCTTGTTGGCTTGGCTTGTTAATTGTTGCATTTCTAGTTTGTTAGTTACTGGCTTGTTGCCTTGTTGACTTATTATTTGGCATACTTGTTGGTTTGTTGCTTTGTTTGCACTTGTTAGTATGTCACTATATCAGTATGTCAGTATATCTGAAATTATTTACACTTGTAATTTAGCATGAGACTAGTGATGAAGCGGCAAACACTCTGTTATTGTATTTTGTTGTATTGTCTGTGGCATAAAATGGTGGAGATTTTGGTGATACATGATGGTGTTTGTGATGGTGAGGCTTGAACTTATATTGATGTGAAGGCTTGAGGATCTGTCAGTAATGTCACTATCAATAATCCTATTTTGGATTGTTACTTGGCTTGTTAGTTATTACCTTCATAGCCTTGTTAGTTGCTGGCTTGTAGCCTTGTTTGTTGCTGGTTTGTTGCCTTGTTGCTTGTTGTTGGCTTGTTGTCTTGTTTGTTGTTGGCTTGTTGCATTGTTACTTGTTGTTGGTTTGTATTCTTGTTTGTTGTTGGCTTGTTGCATTGTTGCTTGTTGCTGTCTTGTTGTCTTTCTAGTTTGTTAGTTAGTAGTTTATTATTCGGCATGCAGTAATGCAGCATGTTTGTTGCCTTATAGACTTGTTACCTTGTAGACTTGTAGTTGTAGCCTGGAGTATTATTGTGTCAGTTGCTCTTTGGCTCTCTAGATCTCAAACAATGACTTTTAATGATGATAGAGATTTAATTATTTGTATATTTAGCCATTAGTTGAGATTGATAATATGGCTGAGATTGGTATTTGATAATATGGCTAAGAAATAAGTTTGGGATCTAGGTTGAGATGAAAGAGTACAGTTTTCTTATTTGAAAATTATAATATGAAAGTTTTAATGATACTGATGGTGATATGTATGTTTTTAGTATATTGAAATCTAATTTGTAATACGGGTTGTTTGTAATATGAGTTGAATCTAGTTTGTAATATTGATATTGGGCTCTGTTAAATGATCACACATTTCTGACCGTTTTAGTCGTTTATTTCGTTGCAATTAACGAAATAGTTAACGTAATAAATTATGTTTGCATTTCATCCTTTAAACAGTTAACGAAACAAAAATTCCTAACTATTACTTAAACGAAATAGTTAATGCAATTCATTATTTTTATGACCGTTATAATCGTTTGACACTACAAAATGCGCTTAAATGACGACCTTCAAGTTTGTAGACCAAATCGCCTGCCTTACACTGAATCACTGATTATGATTTATATATGCTTCATGATGATGATGCACGCAATCATGATTTGGTACGAAATGAAAAGGCCTTTGTGCCTCCTGATCCGCAAATAGGACTTTGCTTTTCGAGAGCTACGTGATCTTTTCGGTCGTTTTTTTATAAATATAAAATGTAAAATTTTTATATATAATACTATGATTGGATGACTATTTTTCATGACATAGCTAGTATGCTGTGAGAAATTTTTTCAGGCAACAGTTCTGGTTCGAATTTTTTTTCTTTCGGATCATGTTAGTAAATGAAAAAAAAATTGTCAATCATGCTAAAACATGTAAAGATTTTCTTTACTTTTTTTTAAATGAAATTTTGATAATAAATATCTATACTATTATATAAAGCATCTAAGAATTGGAGGGTCCATTTTTTTGTCATGGTAAATTTTTATTATACCCATTTTATCCCTCAATTAGACGGATAATATTTATTGTTGGTTGATCGAACGTATGTGATCGCGTCCATTGATCCCCTCTTTCTCTCCATTTCTTTCCCTTATATACTATTATTTCCATAATTTTTATTTTTTTATTTAGCAACCTTGTGCATATTTGGTAAGAAATTAATGGTGATAATATATGTTAGAATAATTTACTTTTCTTTGTAAAAAACATGAATCATTAACTCATATTGTGCAAAAATCTCATCCAAGATTAAATATAGTATTTATTATATGTTTTCTCTATAATTTGGTGAATTTATAATTTAATATTAGATAAATGTGAATTTTTTTTAACTTATAATATTTTAATGTTTAAATAAAAAATTCTGTTGCAACGCGCGGGTATATAGCTAGTGATTTTAAAAAGAGGCTAAAAAAACAGTACGACCAAATCGTTAGTTTGTGTGGTGGTTGAGAACTTGGAGTTGGTGTGACGGGTCAGCACATCTCATACGACAATTAAATGAGGGGAAGGATCCACATTTTTTCCTAAATAAAGAATTGATGGGTAGATACTCATTTTTTCCTAAATAAAACAAAGATAGCCCAATTCTAGAAAGTCAATCTAATGAGAGGGAAATCTGCCAAATTTTATTGCAAAGCCCATCGTTTTTATATCAGATTTGCCAAAAGCCCAATCAAAGTTCCAATAACATTGGGTTGCAATTCGCCTTCCGGTGTAAATTGCATTTCAATAGCTACGCCATGTTCGGATTATATTTACACAATAAATATATACTTTATCGAAATAAGACATAAATAAATAAATAAATATATACTTTATAGAAAATGTTAGTATAACTGTACCCCTTCCCTCACATGAAGCATCTATTTCACTTGTCTCTCGGCATCTGTGGGATCGCAGTTCTCCCTCTGCCTCCTCTCTCAATTGATGTTTTTTTACCGAATTGGATTTTAACAACTAAAATATCGAGGCGCTAAATATTGATGGATCTTCAGCTCAAGGAGGCTGTCAATGAATGTTGACATGGATTTTCACATATGCTCTTATTATTCTAAATTTATAATATTTTCTGATAGAGGAGATCAACGGGGAGAGCGACAAAGACGAAGCTTGGTCGTGGTGGGATTTACGCGATGTCTGAGTTACGCGATCGGAAAAAGAGCGATACTACTGAAACAAAATGGAGAGGAATAGAAGAAAGGTATTTTGAGGATTTTTTACCTAAACGGTACAAAAACAGATTTTAACTACAGAGACGGCCTAAGAATAAATTTATTTTCACAAACGGTCTAAATAAGAGCGTGAGTTCAACTCACGCCCTTAAACCTCCATTTGCCTACACGAACACGCCTAAAGACACACAAAGGCGTGAGTTCAACTCACGCCTTTAGACGTTGATGTGCTCGATTGTTATCTTTCAAAAACACCGAAAGTGAAAAAAAAAATGATATAAATGCGATATGTGGACTTAAAGGGCGTGAGTTCAACTCACGTCCTTTGGGCCATTTTACTCTCTTTTGTTTGGGCAGCGGGCTGGCAGAGAAAATAACGTTTTAAGGGCGTGAGTTGAACTCACGCCCTTTGTAGGCCGTTTGTAAAAATAAATTTGCTCTTAAGCTGTCTCTATAGTTAAGATCTGTTTTTAGGCCGTTTAAGTAAAAAATCCTATTTTGATCAATACAAAAATGTAAAGGAAATGATAAAAAACTGTATGTAGGTATAGATATAAATATAGATATAGATATATATATAAATATTGATCTACCTGACTGAATTTCCAGAATTGAACTTTAGATACACGTAGGGCTTGTCCAATTTGTTTTGATAATCTTTTTTAATTTCATGATAGATGAATACTTGCTAACAAAAAT
The DNA here is from genome assembly GCA_037127355.1 of Schoenoplectus tabernaemontani. Lineage (NCBI taxonomy): Eukaryota > Viridiplantae > Streptophyta > Magnoliopsida > Poales > Cyperaceae > Schoenoplectus > Schoenoplectus tabernaemontani. The sequence continues at coordinate 20,656,217 of CM073746.1, read as the reverse complement.
ATTAGCTTTTAATTTCCATAAAAAAAATCTAAAATTATTTTTTTAAAGAGGTTGAAAAGTCATTAATTATTTTACTTACTCGTATTATCAACAATTTTGGATGAACGATTAATTATTCTTGCCCCATATATTAAGCACTCAACATATATAATAAAACAATGCAACCAATGTGAATAAAAAAAATAACACAAATAACAAATAGCGAGTTTTTTTCTCCTCCTCTAGTCCTCTTCCTTCTTCACTTAGGGTCCGTTTGGCAAATCAAGGAATAGTTTTGGAAGAGTGGTAGTTTTGGAAGAGTGATAGAATAGTATTTTTTTTGGAAGAGTGGTAGAAGAGTGGTATTCTTAACTATTCGAAAGAGCAAAAATATTGTTTGGCAGTTGTTACTCAGAATAGTTAAAATATGAATAATTATGATACTAATAATGATGATGATAATAATAATAATAGTAAAATAACAATCATAATAGTAAGATAATAATAATAAAAAAATAAAAAATAATCATAATAATATTATAATATTATAATAGTAATATAATAAAAATTAAACATAATCATAATATAGTAATATAATAATAAAAAATTATAATTACAATCATAATTATAATAATATAATAATAAATAATCATAATTTTAATAATATAATCATAATCATAATCATGATAATAATAATTATAGTCATAATCATAATAATATAACCATAATCATAATCATAATAATATAATAATAAAAAAATATAATCATAATCATAAAAATAATTATAAATAATTATAATTATAATAATATAATAATAAATTAATCATCACTATAATCAACATATAATAATATAATATAACATAATAAAATAATAATAAGTAATAATAATCATAATCATAATCATCATAATATAATAATATAATAATAAATAATCTTGATCATAATAATATAATAATAAAATAATTATATTTATATTCATAATATAATAATATAATATGAAAATTATATTAATGATAATAATAAATAATATAATAATACTAATGATAACGATAATATAATAATAATAATTTAATAATAATAATAATGATAATAATAATAAATTATAATCATAATATTAATATAATAATAAATTATAATTATAAATATAATATAATAATATAATAATACTAAATCTTAATCATAACCATAATATAATAATATAATATAATATAATCCTTAGCTTTTCTCTTCTTTCGTCACCGCAATGGAAGAAAAGCTGAGAGAGGCCAGCATCTTTACCCGTCATAGGTACGCACTTCTCTATATCTTCCTCCTCTTCGTGATTTCAGTTTTTTTTTTTCATTTTAATTTTGAGTTATATACGAGTTTGAATGTGTATCAGGAGACAGCTATCAGAGATTACAAGGAGACGGTTATCAGAAATTACAAGTAAATCATCTTCTCTGTTCTTCGGTTCTTTCCCATGTAGAGTCCCCTCTCTCTGGTTACAGCTTTCTCTAGTGCATTTCCATTGTTGTGTTGCAATAGATAAGCTAGCACTTCATAATTCATATCCAGATTGCTAATATATGAGAGGGAACCGGTTCTATTTGATTTAGAACCGCCTATTTAGAATCGGTTTTTTGAACCGCCTATTTAGAATCGGTTTTTTGAACCGCCTATTTAGAAAAATTTCATAGGTATACCACTGCATATGTTTGATGAAATGTCTTTCTCTGCATTCAGCAGTAAATGGCATATATCATTGATAGGCTTACGATTATCACTACGCCTAGTTATATTTATTTACGTTCATCTATATAATTAGAACTCGAAATAATTATTATTGACACATTCCGACTTCAGAGGCTAATGATAAGGTTGTATTTCTGAAGACTCATTTATCATCAGTCCAAACACTTAATCTTAGGACACTAAACCATTGGGGCGCTATGAATCTGCCTTCATTCATCATATTACTCGAATAAACATACCTTGAGCTGGGCATACTCAAGTTCGAGGTCATTCCATTACTTATTTCGAATATATATGTCTTTGTAATCGCTCACTATTATGAATAGCGGTTATATTGGGCAACAATCTGAAATAGCATAGCTTTACGCGACAATAACACACGGTCAAGTACGCCGACTTGTCATTATGAGCAGTTGCCACTTTTATGATTGGTTTTTTTTTTTCTGAGATCATGCCTTGAAATGACCACGATCTCCATGATAGTTTTTCCCTATATAAAGTCTCGCCTATGATAAAGAAAGGGATTCATTCATTCATAAATTACACACACAAAATTTATAGGTGAGAGTAGATCTTATGCCCCATTTGCACACACTTTCATTCTTAACACTAGCACATCATCATCTCTCTCCTTGACACAGCCCGACATGACCTAACTCAGGACATATCATTCACCGTAAGGCAGCTTGCAAGCAAGACTTAAAACTTTGTAAGTTAGTTCTTAATTTCTAGAGTAGACATGGCCAACAAACCTGAAGATAAGCATGTGTCTGTGCACCATGAAGACTCAGCCAACAACGGAAGGCCTCCTAATCAATGAGATTTCACACAAGACTCGATTGTGAGGAGCCTCTTCCCTGACACATTCACCATCGATTCGACGCACTAGCAGCAACAATCACCGTAGCCGCACCAACACCAGTAGCCATTACCGACGTTATAAACACTACCCAACAGGGTGGGGGCCGCCCTTCAGACTCAACAGGTTGGAACCTCTACACTTTGACAACCTACGGTTGGAGTACTCCCTACGCAAACCTTACAACCCGTACCTACATACCCTACCAACCATTTCTGAACAATTACTTTTTTTTCATTTTTTTCTTTTTTTCTTTATTTTTTTTTTTTTTTTTTCAAATTATCCCTCCGTAATTTCATCATCTTGGATAGTCATACTATTTTTTATTGAGAAAATTAAACAATTGTCATTCTAAAGTTTCGGATCTTAAAAAATATCACATCAAACTTTAAGTTTAGATAAATGTCATTCTAAAGTTTGTTTGATTAGATTTTTTTACCACTCTCACTATATAAATATATAATCATACTATTAAAAATATATTAATTTACATAATATCTAAAATAGACTTAGCAAACTTAATTTTATTTTCTCATTTTTTTTTGAATTAGATTTTTTTTTAAAAAAAAATAGAATTTCCTTCTCAGTTAGTCGCATCTTCGATATTTCCTCTTCCTAGTACAAATTCCTCTGTAATATCTCCGGTGGCTTCTTTGAACCAGCCACATCCATCTCTACCAATTTCTTCAGATACCCAATCGCACCATGCGAACCAAAGGCAAAATATGGAAAACCTTTGGGTCCATATATACTACGTAATAGCTTTCTTGTTCGTATACAAAGCTGATTTAGAATAGTATTTCATTCCAATGTTTGTATCTTTGCGCTTCATATTAGTTCGGAGTTTGCTTCCAACAATATAAACATCTCTATTCTATGAGAAATACCCCACAAGTCTCTTAATTCAATCAAAAATAAAAACAATATAGATCAATAATCATCGCCTTATCAATGTTTCGTTTTAAAAAAACATTGGTGCGGAGATGGAATTTGAACCCATGACTTCGAAGCTACCTCTGTTCTATCGCATTTGAATCCACACTTAGATTTTAATTGGAGAAGTCTCTCACCAAATTTCCCCCTCTCTAATATCTCCATCAATTCACTGACCAATTTCTCCATCTCGGTTGAACCGGGAAGAACAAATATCGAAAGGAATGAATGTTGCTAAGGTTATTTTATGTATGGGAAGGGATTACTTGACAATGGTTATCTTGACAATTTTAATAATGAATTTTCAAATAAATATGATAAAAATCTTAAAAATAGAAACACCTTATAGATATGTTATTTTACTTATAGAGTCATGTTGATTTAAATTTTATGCAATTTCATTATCATTTGATAGTCCATAAAAGACCGTCAAATTATAATCATTGTAAATTATATAAGATTTTAATGATTCTTGATGGAGTATCTAACGATAATGATATTACATGAAATTTGAATCACCATCAATTTATACGTAGAAAAACAAACTCATAATGTTTTTTCTATTTTTAAAATATTTTTAGTATTTCTTTGAAAATCCATTATCAAGATTGTTAAAATAATCCATTATAAAGTGATCCCCACCCTTTATGTATTATGTAAATTAATATATTTTTAATTGTACACTTATATGTTTATATAGTTAGATGTTTATATAGTTAAAGTGGCAAAAGAACAATCAAATTGACTATACAATGCCATTTATCTAAATCCGAAGTTTGAGCGATATTTTTAAAAAATTCAAACTTTGAAGTTACAATTATCTAATTTTCCTTTTCTTTTGTTTCCCTATAATAACCATACAAGCTGCATGATAGTGGCTCGAGCTAAAAGGCATTGATTCCGTGATTTAGTAATAATACTCGTTGTATGAATGGCAAAGATTCCTTGATTCAAATATTTGTTAAGCATCGTATTGGTGAGAGTTCTCTTTATACAATCAATGGCTATGAATTCAAAATTTAGAAGCGGCGCCGCTGTCCTCCCCTTGCCTCCCTCTGCCCTGCCCTCCCCTCCCCTCCCCCTCCTCCCTCACAAGTTCTCGATCGATGATGCTCCTCCCTCACCTTAACCAAAGGCACGACGATCAGCGACCGCGACCGCGATCGACCACTTTCACCCTCACCTCAGCGACCTCCGCCTCACCGACCGACCGCCTTTACCACCACAACCTCCAATCTCCGCCTCACCAAAACTATACAGCGATCACCGCCTCACCGCCTCATCAAATATGTACAACGACCATCGCTTCACCTCGCCGATGACGATATGTTTCTTTTCTATTTTTATTTTGTATTTTTCTTTCTTTTGAAAATGCTTTAGAAAACATTTTTATATTTTTTTTTTCAATTTTCGTTTTTATAAATTTTTTTCTTTTTAATGGAAAAAAAATGGATTGACTGTTGATTCCCCTTCGAAAAAAAAAAGAGATCAAGTTAGTTATCCCATTTTCATATGCTCTCAATTAAGTGTCAAAATTACAATTATTAATAATTTCACTTTTCTTGTATGAATGTTATATTAAATGGGATATTGGAGATCAAATGAAAACCATTATAATACATAACGATAGTAACACAACCGGAAAAAGTAACATGATTAAATACTAATTGTATTATCTATCAAGCAACTTGAACTAGCAAAAAAATTTATTCAACAGATATTGATGAAATATTGAATTATACATTCAAAATCATACGAAATTTAATATGCAATCAACTAAAAAATTAACAAGTAATAGCTTGTAGCCTTTTTATTTAATAAGTAGCTGCCATGTAGTTTAGTTTTGCCAATAGGGATTATGTAGATTAAAATAAATATTGTAAAGTCATGGTTTCCGTAGTTTTTCTTGCAAAATAATCTTCGTAATGTCTATAATTAAATTTGTGCATCATGTCTTAAAAGTAGCATATTTCTCATTCTAGTTTCTTTGAAATATTTTTTGTTTCCACCTACAAGTTCAATTTGTACTTCTCTTACTTAATATTAGTACTATATTATATTATATTATATCACTCAGTTTGTTTTTTTTCTCTTGTTTTTTTATCAAATCAAATCTATCATGTATTAAACAAATTAGTTGTTGGTAGAGACACTGTAATAAAATGTGTTTTATGTGATGCTTATGCGGTCGCATACGCATGTGCGGACAGACACTCGCGGCCAACTCAATATGCGGATCGCATATGTATTGTGATCGCAAAAAATCTGAAAATTTCAATTCGCATGTGTTGCCACACACTTTTTATCACAAAAAATATAGAAAAATCATGAATTATGCAAAGGCAGGTTGATGGAGTTCGAACCTGGGCTTTGGTGGTGAGAGGAAAGCAAACTTCTACTGAGTCAACAATCACTTGGTGTATTCTTAGTGTATTCTTATGGAGTGTTTGGCACTCAATGGAATAGTAAAAAGTTAGAATAGAATAGCTATTTCGACGAATTAATTTTCCAAATGAATTTTAGACTAAGTAGAAGAGTGCGGAATAGTGCTAATCCGGTATACCAACTTATAGGTGGAATACCGGATTAGCTCTCGTCGGAATAGCGATTATTGTTTGATTATATTATATTATATTATTATATTATGATTATGATTAAGATTTAGTATTATTATATTATTATATTATATTTATGATTATAATTTATTATTATATTAATATTATTATTATTATTTATTATTATTATTATATTATATTATTATTATTAAATTATTATTATCATTATTATTATTATATTATCGTTACCATTAGTATTATTATATTATTTATTATTATTATAAATATAATTTTAATATTATATTATTATATTATGAATATAGATATAATTATTTTATTATTATATTATTATGATCAAGATTATTTATTATTATATTATTATATTATCTTGATTATAATTATGATTATTATTACTTTATTATTATTTTATGATGTTGTATTATATTATTATATGTTGATTATATTTATGATTAATTTATTATTATATTATTATAATTATAATTATTTATAATTATTTTTATGATTATGATTATATTTTTATTATTATATTATTATAATTATGATTATGGTTATATTATTATGATCATGACTATAATTATTATTATCATGATTATGATTATGATTATTATATTATGATTATATTATTAAAATTATGATTACTTATTATTATTATATTATTATAATTATGATTGTAATTATAATTTTTTATTATTGTATTACTATATTATGATTATGTTTATATTTATATTTTTATTATATTACTATTATAATATTATTATTTATTTTGATTATTTTTTATTACTTTATTATTATTATTATCTTACTATTATGATTATTATTTTACTATTATTATTATTATTATTATTATTATTATGATCATCATCATCATCATTATTAGTATCATAATTATTCATATTTTAACTATTCGAGTAACAATAATTAGCCAAACGATAGGTCTTGAATAGTCAAGAATACCACTCTTCTACCACTCTTCCAAAAAAAATACTATTCTATCACTCTTCCAAAATTACCACTCTTTCAAAACTATTCCTTAATTTGTCAAACGGATCCAATAAAATCTGAACTAATTGGAGCCATGTATTATATAAAAGTTGCGCACAAAAAGGAAGAAGCAGCAGAAGAGGATAGAGAGCCACGTATGGCATGCTGCCACGCCTCGAAGTCTTATAAGCTGTCCAAGTGGCATGATTTGGCACCTTAATTTCAACCTCTCAGCAAAGAAACTCCAGAGGCAACGATCTCTCTCTCCTGTGTACTGTATGTGTACTGTATGTATGTACACCTTGCATCTCCAGTCAGAGCTCCTTACCAAATGGTATACATGCACTGCGCCTCATAAAAGACAAACCAGTAAGGGAAAATTCACAAGGCAAAAACTCTTTTTCTTTTCTTTTCTTTGGTTTGAAATCCTTAAAAGTTCAAACCCGTTGGCCCAAAGACAAAATCCTTTTTAAGGGGAAGAAACTTGCAAGGAACAACACTACAACTTAATTTGTACTGTCCAGCTCATTTCATCTCCTTCCTCTCTTCCATGGCTCCCACAACTCAGGCATGACATCTCTCTCTCTTACTCTCTCTCTCTCTCTCTCTCTCTCTCTCTCACACACACACACACTCACATACACAACCAACCTCACAATTCTCAATTGTTTTCAGGTACAAGAACAAAAATTCGACTCCAATTATGCCATCAGCAAGCCATTGAAGTGCAACCCGGTTCTATCGGAGAACAAAATCTCCATAAGAGGCACAGTGGCTCAGCTCTTGAAGAAAACCAACCCCAATAAGCAGCTTATTTCTCTCGGTGTAGGCGATGCAGCTGCGTACCCATGCTTCCGCAAGGGCCATGAGTTTGCTAGTGAGGCAATTGCAGAAATTGGTGCTTCGGCTGAATTTGACTGTTACCCACCGAGCTATGGATCCCCCCCTGCTCGCCGGTACGTTGTATATATTGATTGCATTCTGCTTTTCATGTTTTGACTTAACATGGCATTTTATTTCGTTTCCTATTTTATTTATCACCAGTGCTTTTATTGCGTTTGTCAAATAAATATTGTGAGATGAACATAGTGTTTCCTCAGTCGACTCTATAGCAGTTTAATTTACGCATAGCTAGCTAGTAAATACAAACTTTTTGCGGTTTATTTTTGGAAATTAAAGACTAGGAATGGTACATTTCATCAATAGGTGCTTGCATTCCCTTTCTATAAGTATATATGGGGGAACAAATAATTATGGATCAGATTTTCATTGATAAGCCGAGAAATAGCTACATGATGCCTAGGGCTTCCAGTATTTCTTAGCCCTAGAAACAAATTCATCATCCATTGGTACATTTGGTAGAGAATACTGTTGATCTCTATATATTATATTATAGATAGATAGATAGATAGATACAATTGTAAACAGTGCTTCGTAATAGTCATGCAGTTTTCAACAGTACAATTAAACTTTTCCTCCCAAAATATGGCCAAATAGTTGGGAAATTACTACTTTTAATTTAGAACAATGATCATTTTCTTTCATATTTTAATGTATCCATTATCTACCGTGCTACACGTAGTTTACAATATATATTAATTAGTTATTATCCTTGTTGCTAGACTCCTCAATTGTGTCACTCACTAGAGCTATAAATTTATTTTTGTACTTTTAAAAAGGGATTAAAGTTATCCATGTTGCTTTTTTTTATGTAATATATGTATATATAAAAGGAGATTGCACTTGCGTCTTGGACTCTTGGTCTCTGGTTCTCTATTTCGATCAGTGTCTGTTCTCCGAGTCGCTGACCATAAAATTAAACCTATCCATTCCTTCCCAACTTCCACTACGCTGCTGAGTTTGCATTCAAATCAAACACATCTCATCTTACTTCTCATCTTATTTCATGCAAAAATGACCTTTTTCGCTCCACAGTACCTCCAGAGCACGTCTTTTTCATGTAATTAATCTAGACAAATATGAAAATTCGTTTTCAACAACTTAATCATAATTGAAGTTATACATGCCAAATTAAAAAAAGTCTATTTAGAAAAAAAAAAAAAGAGAAATAGTGAAAGAAAGCCAGTTCAGTTCATTGCAGTGATTTCTTAATTAGTTTCCTCCAATTCAATCTCTTTCAAGTCGGTTTATGAATCTAAATTGAGAAATTGAGTACAAAACTAGAAATCGAACTGATGGAGTTCAGATTGTAAGTTAATATATATTGTTATGGTACGAGCGCATGGCATCATTCATAAATAATTTTTAATTCATTAAGAATGGATGCGTCTACTAAATAAAATGCAACTCATATATATAAATAGTTGTTGTGAGATTGAAAATGGCAAAAGTCAAACAGTTTATATATATGATCTTGCTGTGGCAGTCAATGCGTGTGTATCATTAATATATCATATCACCAGCCATTGACCAAAAATCACAAAAAGATATATATCCTGAGCTGGAAAAGAGGAAACATTAATTAATAGATCCATCGGACAACCATCAGATTAGACATATTAGGACAACTTCAAAAACAACAATTGACGTCATTGGTATTTATATGACGATGACGATGACAAAAGTAGTACTAGTTGTAGACAAAAAAGAATAGAATAGAAAATAGATCGACCTCAATAGTTTTGGTGAAAGTTAACCTCTCCAATTTCTACTTTGAAAGCGATGGATTATGGATAGCGGTTGAAAATAATGGAGTACGCATGAGCATGAACATGAACATGACTAGTGGCATGAGATGAGACTGACATGCCAAAGCAAAAGTTCCCTGCACGCCATATATTTGTACGAAAGTCATGGTGTTACTCAGCTCTAAATTTGTCTCCACAAGCATACTCGTAAATGTCAAATATCTCTCTCTTTCACTGGAAACAAGCAACTTTTCTTTTTTCCACCCTTCATTTTTAACAATAGAATCCAAAACAGTTGGTTACAAAAGCGGAGGGTACGGCATAAAAGCAGTGGCGGAGGTATATTAGAAGAAGCGGTGTTAATTGACATCAAAATTTTAAATTTTTTATATAATATTTAAAAATATGATATATTTTGTTAATATTTTTTATATTATTATCTATTCGAATTCACTGAAAATTATCTGAGATTTTTACTATTGCAACCACTATTTTTTTGGACCAATGAGATAAAGGAAAAAGATTGCTTTGTAATGAAACAATAATAGCATTCACTTTTAATTTATAATTAACTTATAATGTAAATTTTATTTTGATTTTAACTCGATATGTAGAAGATTTCAGTCTAATAATTTACTTAATTCTTTCATATCTCCTAAAAGAATCAATGTCATGAATTTAGAAAGAAAAAAATTGATTCATTTTTTTCTTTTTGAAAAGTTAGATTGTAATATGAAATAAAAATGTTAGATCATGTTTGTCGAGAAAATTGATTTAAACTTAATATAAAGTTTCAGCGTCATATTACTGATTATATTTTATTTTTACGATGATGTAGAAATTAACTTTTACACTTTTTTCTAACAAAATACTTTTACTTTTTCATAGCTAAAAAAAGTTTTTAAATAAGAAATAAATAAATCTTATGGTGAACGAATGAATGCTTATTTTAGACACATATATCAGAACAAAATTTAGTGGTATATTAGTAATATAGTAATTATTCGTATACACAATTTAGCAAAGAAAGAATGAAATAAAAAATTTAATCTGAAAAGAAATAAAAACTTTGCATTATATTATTTTTTGCTAAAGCAATTGTGGCTATTTTATAAATTTAAATTGACATGAATTGATATGTTTACATATTTTTCAGCATATGTGCTAAATTTCAAAACAATGATCCAAATGGCTTAATAAACTCTTAAATTAAAATTTATAGAATTTTTTTTTATGATTTTTTATGATTTTTTGAAATATTTCTAAAATAATAATATAAAAAATTCTAATATTTTAGGACCATTTTTTAAAAATTGTAATAGATAATTATACATGATATTTTATCAAATTATGAAATTGATGTTTTTGTTAAGCTATTACATTAGGATGCAAAGTATTTCAAAATTTGAATCATTATTATAACCGCATAAATAAAAAAATAATAATAATTAGTTAATTAATTGAAGTAGTGCTAATTGACACCACTGATATTAAAGTCTGACTTCGCCACTGCATACAAGGTTTGAACTTTATACCATAACAACGAGCAAGTTAATTACCAAGGAAAATTATTTATCGTGAAGAATCAGCTTCTCATCTAGTAACAAAGATAATATTCCTTGCGTCAAAGATCACTATGTTCGAAACTCTGATAAATCATTTATGAACATTTAGACTCCTATTTTTATCTAAAAAAAATCATTTGCATAATCTTTCATCATTATAAAAAAAATTGTATTCTTTTTATAAAATTATTTTTCATTTTAAAAAATATTTTCAGTTTTAAAGGAAATTATAATTTGACCAAACAGAGGACTATTTATTTCGCAATTTCTAAAATTCTTGGACGATCGCCTTTTTAGTAGAAAAAATTATGGCGATTACATGCGATATTCAAACAGTCAATATAAACTAATCATGCAAATTAGGTTGAGTGTAGGCGTCTCAATGAGTTGGGTCAGGTTGGATTTGGATAGGATCATTATTATTTTTATTATTTTTCTTGATCCGACCCGATTACATTTAGATAAAAAAATCTTAACTCATATCCGATCCAACCGGGTTATGGTTGACCTGACTCGATCTGTGTAAAATAATTAAATATTTATTAATTATTTTAAGCAATTAAATATTAATTAATTTATACTTAATCTTAATTAATATATATTTAGACTTTAATTACTACATCACAAAATTATTTCAAAAAATATAATTAATCGAGAGGGGACGGGTTAACCCGCATCCGACCCTCACTACCACAAAAAAATGTTTTAGAACCGGTTATATAAAGGATTTAGCACCGGTTATACAACCGGTTCTAAAACTATGCGGTGCTAACATTTAGAACCGGTTATTTCAAAATAACCGGTTCTAAAATCTAACCTTTAGAACCGGTTATTTCAAATAACCGGTTCTAAACTCTAACCTTTAGAACCGGTTATTTGAAATAACCGGTTCTAAACTCTAACCTTTAGAACCGGTTATTTAAAATAACCGGTTCTAAACTCTAACCTTTAGAACCGGTTATTTCAAATAACCGGTTCTAAACTATTGTACGCATTCAACGAAAAGTCAAATAATTTGAGTTTACCAATTTCTCTCAAATATCTCCACTACACTGCCTGGATAATACATTATTATCTTTCTTAATATTTTGTGATGGTACTATTTACTAAAAAATAGTACCATCACAAAATTTTGATTTCTTTAAATTTTTATTAAATAATTTAATTTTATCATTAACTAATAAAGTATATTTCATTAACAAAATAATTATATATAATTTACATATTAAAGAAAATCTGACAAATTTTCTATCTTTATAATTTTTAAAGAAAAAATAAAAAAACTAAGCTAAAAACTTCAAATAAACATCAAATCCATTTTTGAGCTTCAAGACGAGATTCAAATATGTCTTTCTCTTTCCTTTCTTTTTTCTTTCTTCAAGACGACCTTTGTTCTTTCTCTTTCTCTGTCTCTCAATATCTCTTTTATATATGAAATAGGAGGATGAAGAGTGATAATCCGTGGGATATAGATTTTTGGTTTTTGGTTTTTAGATCGTCGGATAAGCATGAACCAACGGTTAGATTGAAAAATATAGCAATCCGTGGGAGCAAAAAACTGAAATTCTATTGGTTGATGCAAAGAATTTCTTTAGAGCCGGTTTTTATTAAAAAGCGGTTCTAATTCATATTAATTAGAACCGGTTTTTATCAAAAAGCGGTTCTAATTCATAAAATTGAATTAGAACCGGTTTTTATAAAAAGCGGTTCTAATTCATAAAATTGAATTAGAACCGGTTTTATAAAACCTTCTAATTCAATTTTATGAATTAGAACCGGTTTTACAAAAAATTTAGAAAAGCGGTTCTACAATGAGCAATTCATTAAGACTAGGAGACGGGGGGAAATGCACGGTTGCCCTTGCCCTTGTAATACGATTAAACCGAAATCAACTATATTTATTAATAAATTGCTCATTGTAGCTTTTGTATGTACTACAATAATTCAATCAATACTAAAGTATAAGGGTATACATGCATAATAGTCAAAACAGTCAGTCAAAAGGGACGATAAAATTAAAAAAAAATGGCATGATGAGCACCGAATAAAAGTCATTAGATTGAATCGAAACGGGATCACCCAGAAATTTTAGAACCGGTTTTGTTATAACCGGTTTTAATTAAATCAAATAGAACCGGTTATTATAAAACCGATTTTAATAAAAAAACTTATAACCGGTTATTATACAAAACCGGTTCTAATAATTTTAATAAAATTTACAAATATGCCATTGTCACTTTTTAACACCCGTTTTTTAAAAAACCGGTTCTAAATAGACGGTTCTAAATCAATTTTTTCTGGTAGTGCCTATTCGATTTGGGACAAAAAAATTAGACTCATACCCAACTCATTTATCTTCAAATCATGTCGGGATCGGATCGGGTTTGGATTGGATTGGGTTAACCTAACGGTCGGACCAATAATTGACACACCTAGTTGAGTGGTAGACGATTTATTTTTCATTCAGAAAATGTTGACAATTTGTTTATTCATCTATTTCATTTTTTAGGCTGATAAGCAAATTGCCTACCTATGGGAATCAATTTAATAATTTTAAAAGAACTTGATTAATCCAAATAAATGTTGCAGCTTACGAATAAATATCAAATCAGTGGGTTTATTCTTGACGCAATATACGTTTTCTTAGATAACAAATGAATCAATTATATATATGGCTACAAGATACTCACTATATAGATCAGACAATCAATTATTTTAGATTTTATTTGTTATTTTTTTAATGATGATTATCTAATTTATCTATTTAAACCTTTCTAATAATATTTTCATAATATACTTAGTAGATCCCTTCACAACTACTTATTTTGACAATCGAATTTGAAAGAAATTCATGAAAAAAATCATAAAAATGAGAAAAACTTTTTATATTCTTAAACTTAGAGATTGATTGTGTTTCATGTATTTAAACTTATAGATTGATTGTATTCAAGTTTCATGAGACTTGAGTATCATTTGATATTCCTTCAAATTAAGACCATAACGATTTAAATTTAATGAATTTTGATGAAATAATAAATGACACTGAAATTACATAAAACTTAAAACACAAACAATTTATAAATTTAAGAATATGTTTGTAAAAAATATTTTTTATTATTTTACCAGTATATTTAAATTTCATTATAAAATTAACATTGTCAAAATAAGTAGCTATCAGATATCCCAACCGAAAGAGTATGTTTGGAATCTCAATGGACACATTGTTTTTTTCACTTAAATTATTTCATCTCGTAGTAGAGAAAGAAACAAAAGTTGATGTGTTTGGTCCCCATTTGTCTGGTTTCTTTCGAAGAAAATCTCTGTGATAAAACGAAAAGTTTAAATGTTTTACGTTATTACATAATTGACATTTAATTAACAAGTCTAGTACAGATAGTACAAACAGATATAGGGATGAATCTCTTTTTTCCCTTAAAAAGAACAATAGAATTTAAATTTGAAAATTACATAAAATTAATATATAGAGATATAAAAGTATAAAATATGTATGTACATATGCGAAAGAGTTACTAATAGAAGTTCTTTTTTTTAAATATTATTTAAAGAGGGTCAACAACTTAAGGTATGTTTAGATGTGTAAAGTATTATTATCTTGAGAATCGAAATATCAACGTACTATCTAAATATAAATTTACTATCCTGAAATAGTGAGAATGACTTTATTTTGTTGTTTCAATAGAAAGTTGGAATAACTATTGTTTTTATATTTCCACCATTCAAAATGATTACTATATACAATCAAACAATATTTTCAACATTAAGTTTCAACATTAAGGAAACTTTTCCGCGACCTGCTAGTGATTTTTCTCCATAGGAATATTATTACTGCTAGCTAGTGTGTTCATATTCTCAATATTATCCACGTAGATGTGAATGAGCTTTCAGAAAAAAAAATTAATATTTATTTTGGTTAATTGAAAATAAGTATTTTGATTAAAACAAATGTCCATTGTCCACTCTGATGAAAATAAAAATAGGATATTATTTTTTCATATTTGGTTCCGAAAGAATATTAACTGAGAAAAAACGTGTTTGAATAAAACAATTTATGTCGAAAAAATGATAAGAAGCAAATTTAAAATAAATGTATATATCTCTGTGGATTGTCATAATTAAGATATGCTGGACTTGTGCTTCAGACCGAATGCTTAAACCATTTTAGATAAATTTCAACCATACCACCGCTTTATTACTAATCAAAGATATCTATTTTTTAACTGAAAATGCATCATTGTTTAACAGTTGAAGTTTAATCATTCTATACATTTGTCTAGCTTTATGTATAAATTATAAAACGATTAAACTTTAATGATTAACACTTATGTTTTATGGATCAAAGGGTGGACTACCGGTTTTACTCTTATACAAACCATGCATTTGTGACAATGTGCTTGTTCTGAAGAAAATTTTTATCATATAAGAACTCTAACATGTTACTATGACATTGTTAATGTGGTACTTTTTTATACACAAGAGATGGTATATATTATTAAATCCAGAATTCCAGATGAAAATTAGAGCCTTTTTTTTCTATTTACTGCTATAAAATGTAAGAATTAAACGGTCTGTATTTGCTGTTATCTATATGAAAAGAGCACACTAAATTAGTGAGAATTGCTCACAATAGTTAAAAAAAAAAAATCATTCACTGTGTTAATGTGAAGGGAAGGATCCCTTGACAATGAGTTATGTTGATAATTTTGACAATAAATCTCTAAATAAATATGAAAAAATCTTAAAAATAAAAAAAATCTTATAGATATGTTCTTCTATTTATAGATTGATGGAGATTTAAATTTCATATAATTTTATTATTCTTTGCTAGTCCATCAAAAATCATCAAATATTATGCACTTTGCAATAAATTTAATTTAACGGTCTTTGATGGACTATCAAACGATAATTAAATTGCATGAAATTTGAATCACCGTTAATATAAGTAGAAAAATATATCTATAAGGTTTTTTTTTAAGTTTTTTTCATATTTATTTGAAAATCCATTGTCAAGATTGTCAAGATAGCCATTGTCAAGTGATCCCTTCCCATGTGTAAATGTGTCATGTATACATTAGTGAGATATTGTGTGAACCACAAATCAAAACATATTTGAACTAAAATTTAATTAATCAGTTTCTCCTTTGTTCAAACAGGGCAGTAGCAGACTATCTCTCAATTGGAGTAACTGACCCCGGTATCACCGTACGTGAGACTGACGTGTTCTTGATGTCAGGTGGGACCCAGGCAATACAGGTGTTCATTGCTGTGCTGGCTAGACAACACAACCGGTCCAATCTGCTTCTGCCACGTCCCGGCTTTGCACCATATGAGGCAGCATGTGAGTTATATGGGGTAGAGCCACGGTACTATGACTTGGTTCCGCATAGAGGTTGGGAAGTCAACTTGGCTCAAATTCGGTACTTGGCCGACTCTGAGACGGTTGGTTTGGTGATCATCACACCCAATAACCCATGTGGTGCTGTCTACTCCTCAGCACATCAACTCCAGGTCTACATCTGATAGCTACTCAGAAATATTGTGTTTAGATGTTTTTATGAAGTATATATGGTTTTCCTGCTACCACAGTACCAAAGCAATCAAATTGAAATTTGGTATGGAACTCGTGCGATTTGTATTCCTAGCATATGATGTAAACATTCACAGATTGGCAGTTTTTTACCTGTTTTCTTGTTGATAAAGTCCAAAATATAATGGTGATACAACATGATTTCTCTATGTTTCACCTATGCTATTATATTTATTTTTTCTTATTTTCTGCAATGAACCTTCTTTTTTCAATTAATGCAGATTCTGAAATTTTGAATAGTAAAATGTCATTATTGCAGATAGCTGAAACAGCAAGAGATTTGGGGCTTCCAGTAATAGCAGATGAGGTGTACGGTCATATGGTGTTTGGCAGCAACAAATTTGTACCCATGATATCCTATGCCCATGTGGCACCCATCATCACCATTGGTACACTGTCCAAGCGCTGGATGGTACCTGGCTGGCGGCTCGGTTGGCTTGCCTTAACCGACCCCAATGGAGATCTTAAAAAGGTATGCTCCCTCAAATATTCCATAATAAAGTAATTGATTTTGTAAATCTTTAAATGACTCATAAAGTGGTTTTGATCTGATACCGTCAGGCTTCATCAGGTTACGATATGCTTCTATACATAAAGAAAATTTACTTATTTTCACAGTTTTATTCTTGTTAAATTTATTAATAGATTTTTTGGACCCTCTTAAACAAAAGAGGGGGAAGGAATGTTTTGGTTCTTTGATTTCTTTTCTTATTTTCTACAATTAAAGGTTAGAGCGGCAACAGAAACTTTGATGAACGTTACAGCAGGACCAGCATCAATTGTTCAGGTTAGATTCTTAGAGCAAATATTTTTCACCTTTTAGTATATTTGTTATTTTTGCTTCTGATAACAAGTTAGTTGCTTTATCTTAATTATAGGCTGCAGCTCCTAAGATATTGTCTGATTCGCACAAAGAATTTCACAGAAATGTTATCAGATTACTGGAATCCTCATCTGATATGCTTTACCAAAGAATTAGCCAAATTGAAACCCTCAATTGCACTTCGAAGCCTCAAGGTTCCATGTTCATGATGGTACAAAATTTTTCTCCGATATTATTTTACTATTTTTATAATACATTATTTATGTATTGGATTATCTAAAAAAAAACATGCTGGGAATTTGTACCTCTTTAGATGAAAGTATACTGTAGGGACATAGGATAAAGGATGTTATGACCATGGCTATTATGGTACAACATTGACCCATTTTTACGAAAATATTTTCTGAATATCACCAAATGAATAGGTGGAAATAAATACAAAGGCTCTTTCTGGCATCAGAGATGACATGGAATTTGCAACAGAGTTGATCAAAGAAGAATCCGTTTTAGTCATTCCAGGTACTTTGAATTGCCATCTCAAACACACTTCCTGCACAGATTTCTCTTATTGCTTCCTTTTGGTTTTCTTTTATTCTGTGGAATATGTATGTTGTTTTTCTGTTCGTATTTAATTTAGTATACCAGCATCACTGGTATTTACATTTTGTGATCAAATAATTTACTATCAGGTTCTGTTCTTGGGCTGAAGAACTGGGTGAGGATTTTTTTTGGGGTGCCTTTCGAATTGTTGAATGAAGCATGTGATCGGATAGAATCCTTTTGCAAGATACGCCAAGTCAAATAGAATGGAAATATGGAATAATATAGCAGAACTGAAATACTTCTAGCAAAAGGGTCACTGAGGTCCCCAATTTGTGCTGATATGGACCTCTGTTACTAGTTACATTTATTACATTAAAAAGCTGAGTGATGTATATTATTTTTTTTAAGCTTTGTGTTATAAGTAAATAAACCAATAATGAGGCCATTGTTTTTATAAGGGAGGGATCTCTTGACAATGGGTATTTTGACAATCTTGATTATTAAATAATTTTCAAAAAAAAAATTAAAATAAAAAAATTATATATATTTTTGTTTACTTGTATGTTGATAGTGTTTAAAATTTTATGTAATTTTATTATTACTAGCTGTATACCCGCGCGTTGCAGCAGAATTTTTTATTTAAACATTAAAATATTATAAGATAAAAAAATTCATATTTATCTAATATTAAATTATAAATTCACCAAATTATAGAGAAAACATATAATAAAGACTATATTTAATCTTGGATGAGATTTTTGCACAATATGAGTTAATGATTCATAATTTTTATGGCGAGAAAAGTAAATTATTCTAACATATATTATCACCATTAATTTCTTACCAAATATGCACAAGGTTGCTAAATTAAAAAACAAAAATTATGGAAATAATAGTATATAAGGGAAAGAAATGGAGAGAAAGATGAAATCAATGGACGCGATCACATACGTTCGATCAACCAACAATAAATATTATCCATCTAATTGAGGGATAAAATGGGTATAATAAAAATTTACCATGACAAAAAATGGACCCTCCAATTCTTAGATGCTTTATATAATAGTATAGATTTGATACTCCACTAAAGACTTAAATTGAAATTGTTGCAAATCACATAAAATTTTGATGGTCTATAATGAACCATCAAATGATAATGAAATTGTATAAAATTTAAAACACTGTCATCTATAATTAAAAGAACATATGTATAAAAACTTTTCTAGTTTTAAGATTTTTTTGTATGCATTTAAAAATCCATGGTCAAGATTTTTAAAATAATTGATTATGAAGATTTTCAAAATAAATCATTGTCAAGGATCCTCCCTTATATTATATATGGTTTTTCCACTTCTTTTTACTCAAAGAAAAAAAAAAGTTATGCCGTGTAATAATATTTGTTGCTTCTTTTAAGAGATTGCACATCGTTAATTCGGCTCCGTGCTTTAAATCCACCGTCAATCTCGTCGGCATGCCCTTTTGAAACAAACAGTTCAAATAACACAACACAAAATTCCAAGCACAGG